>OZ010691.1:10597045-11197045 GCA_963932265.1 Thymelicus lineola
AGTGATATAAAATTTTGTAAATATAATATACATTTTATTATAGTTTTGGTTCCAGATTTTATTATAGTCACAGGTACTTTATTTAATATTTTTTTGAATAATATTTATATTGTACTTTACTAAAATATTTTTCCTCTATGCAATATTATAAAGAAAAATTGGACTTCAATAGCTAAAGCTATAGACACGCGGCTGTGTTAAAAGTTTTAACACAAGAGGAAAGCCCATTACCGCCTAAAACTTAGCCTATATTCCATTTCATTGCCCCGAAGGGTTCCATAAAGTGTATTATATTACTTTAATGTACGACGTAACATGTTGAAACATTACGTTTGATAATACTTAAACTTTTGGAGACGTACGTCAGTCATGTCAGGCCTTTTATTTTTAATGGCACCTGGGTATTTATATGGAACAAAAATGTAGGATCAAATAGTTGAATAACTTTAATAGCCAAGTATCTACTATTTATGAATACCTTTTATGTAGTTATATTCATATTTAGGTTGTGCCGCGCTCCCTAGCGGGTTTAGCTAGCAGTGTTAAGAAAAAATAAAAGAAAGCCCTTAGTGTAACGAGCTGTCTGTATTAATAAATAAAACCGGGCAAGTGTGTGTCAGGCCACTCGAAATGTAGGATTCCGAAGTAGTAAGTTTATCGATTATTACTCATTTACTGCTTATGCTAACATAGCCGTGATAGTTTTCCTTGTCAATTCATCATAATATAAACTATTTTTTAGATTTTTTAACTTGTTCAACTCTAAAACCCTTTAGCCAGCAGGGGGGGAGTGCACTTGACTCTAACCAAAATTAGCACTTCGAAGCCAAATTCGCAAACGGATTCCAAAAATGGTCTTAAAAGACTCATAATATTTTTGAAAGACCTTTTCAACGACTACACTATAGGGTACGCAACGAATAAAAAAATCATCCTCAAGTTACCTGTAGGGGAGGTACCCTGAAAAAGATGTTTTTCAAATTTTATTCTACGATTCTGGAGTTTTAATAAATATGTTTAATATATCCATGCCAAATAATAGCTTTTTGGCACTAAGGGTCTCGGTGCTTTGCTTCGGACAGACGGATGGACGGACATGACGAAACTATAAGGGTTCCGATTTTACTTCGGAAAAAAGTCATACTCAAGCAGCTCAGCGGGCTTCACATATTTTTAATTCAATTGGGTCGTGGTTGTAACTGGAATTATGATAAGGGATATTAAGAGATCAATTTATCTATTGTCGAAATTCTTCTGTAGAAAAAGTTATTCAATGTGAAAATTTTAGGACTTTTTAAATATCGGCAAGTATAATATCCGTATAAGTATAATATACAAAGTGTAATATCCGGTCCGGAGTACCTAATAAGCCCGTAACGGGTTAAGTATAAAAATGACAATTAATAAATATTTCATGAAAAAAATAAACTTCCAACTTTTAAGATATTTTAAGATAGCAAAGCCCAATTTCTTCTCCAATTAGTTGGAGCGTGAGATGAATTCTTTCAATCATTCATAATTGTGATTTGCACCTTGTACATAATCTGAATTAATGAACAATTCTACGTGAATAAAATATTCCAACAGTAACTTTGACAAATCTGTTTATCGCTAAAAATAACTTTCCGGTAATTTCGGCAAACGTTGGCACTGCAGAGCTCTCAGCGAAATCAGTTTAGTCAAATCAGAATGAAGATTGCTAATTGAATTATTATAGCAGCCATTTCCATTTCTGGGCCCTCCAAACGACCGCTCGCTTTAAAAAAAATATCGTAACATTTTATGGGCAATAAGTTGATTACACTAAATAAATTAGATTCCAAAATAATTGTGATTGTAACTATTTAAGTTCATTTATAAGGGTAGGTCATAATTTTTTTAATAAGGTAAGTAGGTATCTTTGACATCACGTAAATTTTTTGATCAATGTTACTGAAAATTGCTTTGACAAGGAAGAGAAGAAATTGCAAAAGAAACTCCTCTTTGCTTCATGAATGAATGTGCGTCCATGCAATCTATATCTATACTAATATTATAAATGCGAAAGTAACTCTGTCTGCTACTCAATAACGCCTAAAACACTGAACCGATTTTGATGAAATTTGGTACAGATATAGAATTGAGCTCGGGAATGAACATAGGATACTTTTTATCCCGGAAAATAGACGTGTTCCTGAGGGATAACTATTCCACGCCAAAACCACTGAACCGATTTTGATGAAATTTGGTACAGATATAGAATTGATTTCGGGAAAGGACAAAGGATACTTTTTATCCCGGAAAATAGACCTGTTCCTGAGGGATAACTCTTTCAAGCCACTAAACCGATTTTGATGAAATTTGGTACAGGTATAGAATTGAGCTCGGGAAAGGACATAGGATACTTTTTATCCCGGAAAATAGACCTGTTCCTGAGGGATAACTCTTACAAGCCACGAAACCGATTTTGATGAAATTTGGTACAGATATAGAATTGAGCTCGGGAATGGACATAGGATACTTTTTATCCCGGAAAATAGACCTGTTCCTGAGGGATAACTCTTTCAAGCCACTAAACCGATTTTGATGAAATTTGGTAAAGATATAGAATTGAGCTCGGGAAAGGACATAGGATACTTTTTATCCCGGAAAATAGACCTGTTCCTGAGGGATAACTCTTTCAAGCCACTAAGCCGATTTTGATAAAATTTGGTACAGATATAGAATTGAGCTCGGGAAAGGACATAGGATACTTTTTATCCCGGAAAATAGACCTGTTCCTGAGGGATAACTCTTACAAGCCACGAAACCGATTTTGATGAAATTTGGTACAGATATAGAATTGAGCTCGGGAATGGACATAGGATACTTTTTATCCCGGAAAATAGACCTGTTCCTGAGGGATAACTCTTTCAAGCCACTAAACCGATTTTGATGAAATTTGGTACAGATATAGAATTGAGGTCGAGAAAGGACATAGGATACTTTTTATCCCGGAAAATAGACCTGTTCCTGAGGGATAACTCTTTCAAGCCACTAAACCGATTTTGATGAAATTTGGTACAGATATAGAATTGAGCTCGGGAATGGACATAGGATACTTTTTATCCCGGAAAATAGACCTGTTCCTGAGGAATAACTCTTTCAAGCCACTAAACCGATTTTGATGAAATTTGGTACAGATATAGAATTGAGCTCGAGAAAGGACATAGGATACTTTTTATCCCGGAAAATAGACCTGTTCCTGAGGGATAACTCTTTTAAGCCACTAAACCGATTTTGATAAAATTTTGTACAGATATAGAATTGAGCTCGGGAAAGGACATAGGATACTTTTTATCCCGGACAATAGACCTGTTCCTGAGGGATAACTCTTTCAAGCCACTAAATCGATTTTGATGAAATTTGGTACAGATATAGAATTGAGCTCGGGAAAGGACATAGGATACTTTTTATCCCGGAAAATAGACCCGTTCCTGAGGGATAACTCTTTCAAGCCACTAAACCGATTTCGATGAAATTTAGTACAGATATAGAATTGAGCTCGGGAAAGGACATAGGATACTTTTTATCCCGGAAAATAGACCTGTTCCTGAGGGATAAGGTCAAATTTTGTTATATGTAGTTGATAGATTCGTTATATTTTATGAAGCGATTTTTATGACCCTTTTTAGGGTTCCGAAGTCAAAACAGAATTCTCATAGTTTCATCATGCCCGTCCGTCCGTCCGTCCATCCGTCCGTCCGTAGCATAGCACAGAGGCCCTTAGTGCTAGAAAGCTGTAATATAGCAAGGATATACATGTTTATTTAAACTTCTGATAGAATAACATTTTTAAAAATATGTTTTTAGTTTTTATTGCGAAATATTCGTAAGTGTTAGACACGTAAAAAAATTCATGGCAATAGCATCAAAAGGAAAACTATCATGGCTATATTATTATTAGTATACGTAGTTATTGAGTTCTATAAACTTAGAACTTCGAAACCCTTTATTACCAGTGACCTGACACGCTATTAGCCGGTTTTTAACCAACTTCAAAAAAGTAGCAGGTTCTCAGTTCGACTGTTATAAACAAAAATTAACTTTAACATAATTTGAAAAATCAATCTTTAAAGGGTTAATTCAGGGAATGTTTATACGAAACTCCGTCATTTTTAGGGTTCTGAAGTAAAATCGGAACCCTAATAGCTTCGTCATGTCCGTCCGTCAGTCTGTCCGTCTGTCCAAAGCAAAGCGCCGAGACCCTTAGTGCTAGAAGCTATAATTTGGCATGGATATACATATTTATTAAAACTCCAAAATCGTAGAATAAACTACCTACTGAAAAAACTTTTTTTTTCATGGTACCTCCACTACAGGTAACGTGAGCATTATTTTTTTATTTATCCCTATAGTGTGGGGTATCGTTGAAAAGTTTTTTCAAAAATATTATTCTTTTGAGACCATTTTTGGATGTAGAGTTCCGTTTGCGAAATATTTGGCTTGAAAGTGCTAATTTTGGGTACCCAAGTCAAGTCAAGTGTCCCCCCTAACGGCTAAACGGTTGGAGTTGGCAAGTGAAAACATTCTCAAAAATAGGTTATACGATGGATTTATAAGGAAAACTATCAAGGTTATGTTAACATACGTATCGTAGTTAATGAGTAATAGTCAATAAACTTACTACTTTGGAACCCAATATTGCACGTGGCCTGACACGCATTTGCCCGGTTTTTAAGGTAAAACTGTGAAAGTTGGTAGTTAGTATGTAATCTTACATAAAACAAAAATAACTGTAACATGATTGTTTGGTAATACATTCCCTAAGGGCTAAAACTAGAGGTTGTAAGCTTAGAGTATGTTTGGAGTAAGAAGTTGTAAAACGAACAGATGAGTCACCTCATGGTAAGTGGTCACTATCGCCAATGTACATTAGCAACGCTAAAGGAATCACTGATTTGCTGCTGCCCAAAAAGAAAAGAAAGATATTTTTTTGTGTATTCTGTAAAATTACAATGTAAATTTAAAATTCAAAAACTCTCAGGCCCTGACTTAAACCTCTAAATTCTAAAAAGTTCAATTATTTTGGGACCTTTTCTATGGGTGGGTCATTAATGGCTCACTACTGAACACTCATTCTTGAGGACGCCTAGAGCATACTCCACCACTTTGCTCCAGTGTGGATTGATGGAGGGATTAGAAATCAACCCAAGTGTCGGAAGTCATTACGCCGGGCGAGGACCTTCAATATGTCATAACAACTGTTACCTTACGACAACAACCGGGACCGACAGCCTTACGTGCCCTCCGAAGCTCGGAGAGCTCAAGAATTTTTTGCCACTAGCGGTCACCTATCCAACTACCGACCGCACTCGCTATTGTTTAACTTCATCGATTACTATTAGAACCGACACAAGCCGCTGCGCCCGGGCTATGAATTCTTCTCCCGATGGGTAATTAATGGATTCTAAGAACATGTCACTTTTGCTGTAATTTTGGTGAAAAGTTTAGTATCTTGCTGACTACCAATCACGCTACAATATCAGATCGTAGTTATCATTTCATTATCAACACTAAAGATTTGTTTAATATTTTACTCATTTACATAATACGATATATGTACTAAGTATAGGTGTTTTAGCTTCAACCCATAATGGACTATTACAAGGCACGGGTCTCCTCTCTTCATAGTATGGACAAGTTTGCTGTCAATTTATGAAAAACATGTTTTATACTGAAGGGATCTTTATTTTCGGCGTACGAAGTCGCGGGTAACAGCTAGTGTTATTTATATTTTTTGTCGTAGGAAGTATGTTTTGCTTACAAGCTGAGCTTTTACATGTCACCTGTGTGATCATCACAGTCATTCTAATAGAAAACTGTGCATGAAATCAAAATTATTTTATGCTTGTCAACAATCCCATCTCATTAGTGGCAAAGGAGTTCAAGATAGTGAGCGCTCTAACTTAGTAAAATCCTTTTCAGTCTCTTCTTGAGAACTTGCACAGTTAGACGAGAACATCACCGCGGACAAGGTATTACAGTGCTTCGCGGCTGACACAATAATGTCCTATTATTTTTAAATAGTACCTTTACTCATTTGATTGACATGTTACATCAGACTGGTTTGGAAGGTTCCACCGTATTATATGTAAAACCGTCGGAAAGGAATTGGATAATCGATAGTTTTATGCAATTACAGATAGGCCAACGAAGTGACATAGATATAGACAGCGGTGTACTGTAATATTTAACTTGGATTATAGTTGTCTATGAGACTTTCTAAAACATCAGCATTTTTCTAACGAAAAATTTTAAATAAAATTTTCCAAACAAGTCTTACAGGATGAAGTCTCCTACGAATACGGTATGAAACTTTACAAAGGACGAAATACTCATTCCTAGTACCATTGCCACGAAGCTCCGGAATACTAGCGAAAGCTTTGAATAAACACTAAACTATGCATTTCATTATATTACTCTGAGTGTTACTCTACTAAATTAGATATTACTTTACAGAACCGTATAGCTTTGTAGCTTGCGTATTTGTGAGCAATTGCAGTGATTCATTTTAAAACAAATTATATTTAATATGTTGGTAGCTATCGTATAACAAATTCTTTGAGTTGTAGTCTTTGATTCTTTAATAGAAACATTATAACGAACGGTGAACGGTTGAAAATTGATATTACACCAGACAGCACTTCATATAAATCCCCAGTTTTGCATTAACATGCTTATCTTTTGCTTGAGACCTGCATGCCTAATTTTCCAGAATGTTTTCTAAAGTATGTGAAATACTATGCCAATCTGCAATTTGTTGGCATGATGGATAAAGCTTACCCCTCATATTGTGAGAGAAGACCCGAGCCCAGCCATAGGGCTAGACAGCCCAGTGTGACAGATATGGGACGTGATGCTCATGTAACTATTGGTAGTGATCCTGTTAGATGACCGAGTGACGTTTTCCGAAACCAATACATAAGTAATCTTATTGTATTTTTATTCATATCATAAGTAGTGTGTTAAGAAAATTTAGTGTAAGTCTATGCAATTGTACTCATTAATGTTATATGTATGCATTTTGATTAAATAAAATAATAGCAGAACTACACTATAAAATCCTCTCGTCTCTTGCTATTCCAAAGGTAAAATAATATGTTCCTCATGAATAAGAAACTTCGAACAAGTGTCCTTACGACCTTAAGCTTTTCTTTTCTATTATGCATTACTAATATATTTTAAAACTTTTATTTATTATAAACCCTTGTTATGTAAACATATTCCGTATACGCCACGCGTTCGCCTCTGCCCTGTTCTACTCTTGTTGAACTCAATAAGAATTGGACGTCTGCGAGAAATCGCTCTTAGCGATAAGTCAAAGTCAAAGTCAAAGTCAAAATATTTTATTCATATAGGTATCACTGCTACACTTATGCACGTCATTTTTTAAGAACGGCTATTGTCTGTAACTATTGTCATTTTATACACAATGAAGATATTTTTATAAATATAATTTATGTTCTTTTGTTATGCAATAAACTGATTCTATCTTTACATTTTCTTTTCTAGCAGGTACCTAGTTTATCTGAATGTCTAAAATTAAACGTTTTAGGTGGTATATTGCATTTTTTGTGAAATAGGTGACAAGTCCATGAACATCAGAAACACCAAGGCATCACTGATACGTCGCCATCCAAGAAATAAGGACGAAGTAGGAAGAAAGAATTAGCTCACTGTATTCCATATGTTGTTATATTTTACTGATAATCTGTTTGTTATTATACGAGTAATTAGTTGAATCTTTCATAAGCATGCCAAGAAAAACTTTTGTACCTTTTCTTGAAAATTACCCCCGAAAAAATACACCCCCCCCCCGATAAATTACACCCTCGAGTGTAAGATTCAGCACAGCTAGAGTTTACTTGGAAAATAAGAAAGATAAATATTAAGGTGTTAAAGTCAATACAAGTACATGTAATATTGTACCAGGATACCAGGAGCGTAGAGGACCTACGATAAAGTCTTTATTTACATACCCTGACCTCATGAAGTCAACTAGTTACGATATCGTATTGTGTGGTAATGCACTTCTCACCAGTGTATTGTTACCCGGCGAAATGTATAAACATGCAAATAGAATAGGTGAGGGAGAAACACGCTTAAGAAAATGAAATTGATCAAGATATAAGTTTCAAAGATATGTATAAATCTAAGGTGTACCTACCGTGCTACTGATCTTAGTCGGACTACGGTTCTACATCTCCGTACAGGGAATGAATGAGTTTGAAAAGTCTAAACATACTTTTCAGGACGATCATTTTTAAGTTTGGAGTTTTGTTTATATAACCTTACCTTTCATAATTATAACGTCTAGAATATTAATATGATTTAGTAGCTGTGCTACTAGCAATCTTATTTAGATAGAAGGGACCCCGCCTGCGTAGCGAGGGATCTCGGGTTCGATTCCCGGACTGGACGTAATTTCCGAGTGAAGTAAGTGAAATACGTATAGGTACTCGCTATTTTTTGTCACTGACAACTCGGTCACGACACTTTTAAAAAGGACTTCAACAGCAAATCGTAATCATTTGTAAATTAGCTGTTGGTAATAAATCGCGAACGTAATCTCTGTGTTAATGAGCCGCGCTGTTGAATAATCCCTGGGAATCGATTTTTCATTCCCAGTCCATACATATTCAGCGGCTGCTCTCGCTGACGCGTGACAATAGATTGCCTTAGAAAAGATTTAGAAAGATGCTCAAAGTTACGCCTTAAATGCGAAATCTATGTAGGTATTTATGGATCTGATCTTTGGGGGCTTAAAACTTCCTACTTTTTGTAAGTTATTATATCACTAGGTCCTCTGCTACAATATCCCCTGCCGCTATTGGATATCTGTAACAAATATCAAATAGGACTGGAGGAGGGACTAGTCAGGAGGTAGGTGCTGTTAGTAATTACTAATTATTCGATAATAAGAGGACTGTGAAAGTAGGAATGCTAGTATAGGTTAGCCTTATAAGTAGATACCTAGTAGTAATCGTCCAGTCAGTAATCATTCGTTTTCCATGAATATAACCGCAAAGTGAAAAGTATTGACGACCCGTGTGGCGCAATGGTTACCATGCCGGATCGCCGCGCCAAGGGTCCTGGGTTCGATTCCCAGTGAGGCGGAAGTTTGAATGATGAGTTTGAATTTCTGTTCTCGGTCTGGGTGTGAACGTCCTTGTCTTGTGTGTTGTCCATGGCACCCACGACACAGGGAATCCTAGTGTGGGGCTATGAGTGTGAAGCGTTATTTATTTATTTATTGTAAGTTGTCAGTAGTAAACAGTAGAATAATAAAAAATAACAGTTCTTTAAAGATTTTTTTCTCCATAATAGTAATTAAGGTAAGGATCTGAAAAATTTAAGAATCACTTAATTACCACTATGTTAAGGAAATTCATTTAATGTGTTTCATCATGGAAAATTCTGAGTAACTTGGATATAAACTTTCGCATGAGTAAATAGGGAGCAAACAAAAACAAGTTACGTATTAGCCATGTTATGACCGTCGCAAATTACGACTCAATAACCATACATACAGAGCTCTTGGGATAACCGTTAGCGTTCAATGCGTTCATAGACTTTTGACATGTATGTTGTACGTTTATCATCGGTAGCCAAAGAAATTCTGAGCAGAAACCAAGGCTTGCCACTACCAAGCAAGCAGCGCAATAGAGTATACAAACAAAATCAATTGCCTAATTATAGGGAAAGGCTATTTTCCTCTGTGAGTATCACACAGACTTTGCATAAGAGGCAGGATACGAAAATGCGTTTCTGAGGGAAAAGCAGTAAAGACCTTTAGAAGATCTTTAGGTTAAATATCATGCAATGGGACTTGATAGTTTAAAGATCCATAAAAAACGTATTTTATTGTATTGTATTCTGTATACATAACCCATTCTTAATAACTTAACCCATTAATCATGTAGACGAAAATTCAACCTGGCCGTAATCTATATATATAAAATTGAAAAGAGATACACTGATTAAACAAAAAATCTCAGAAACTACCGAACCGATTATGATGAAATTTGGCAGGGAGATAGTTTATGCTAAGGAGACGTCAGCTAAGAACGGATTTTTGGAAATTCATCCCCTAAGTGTAAAAATAGGGGTTAGAAGTCATTTTCATACAAGCCGACTTCGTCAGTTTTAGAGTTATAAATATGAAATTTTTCATGTAAGTTTATAGTAATAAATAAAAGTTAACTTTAACACATTTTTTTGAAAAATCATCCCTTAAAGGGTTAATTTAGGCGTTTTATCATAGTATGCAACTTCGTTATTTTTGAAGTTAAAAATATGAAAATTTACATATTAGTTAAACATTAGAAACTTAATTTTATGTATTACGTTTTTTTGGAAAATCATCCCCTAAAGGGTTAATTAAGGCGGCGCAAGTTAGTATGGGAACTTCGTCAGTTTTGAAGTAAGAAGGGTGAAAATTTGTATTTAAGCTTATAGTTAGACACAAAAAATAATTGTATTACGGTTTTCTCGAAATTCATCCCCTAAAAATAGGGGTTGGTTACATACAAATCAACTTTGCCAGTAAATTTTGCCAGTAATAACTGTAAAAGTTATAAATATGATTTTTTTATGTAAGTTTACAGTTACACACGTTTCTGTTTTTTGGAAAATCATTCCTTAAGGGTTAATTTAGGCGATGGAACTTAAGTACACAACTTCGTCATTTTTGAAGTTAAGAACATTTAAGAAACTCTTAAGTGTGCAAGTTAGTTTGGCAAATTCGTCAGTTTTGAAGTAAGAAGGGTGAAAATTTGTATATAAGCTTATAGTTAGACACAAAAAATAACTGTTTCATGATTTTCTCGAAATTCATCCCCTATGGGGCAAAATTAAGGGGATGTAAATATTTAAGAAACTTTGTCATTTTTGAACTCTGAAGTAATGTAAAACTTGATATGTAAGCTTATAATTAAGAACAAAAAATAATTGTAACAGGTTTTTTTAGAATTTCATCCCCTAAGAGGTAAATAAAGGGGTTGCAAATTTTTCAGGAACTTCTTCATTATGAAAATTAATATGTAAGCTTATAGTGAGAAAAAATTTTTGTATAGGGGACTTTACGGATGGGAGGGGGAGGGGAGAGGGACAAAAAGCAGGAAAGAGACCGGGAGCGGGAGAGGGAGGGAGACAGGGAGCGGGAGAGGGATAGGGAGCGCGAGAGGGATAGGGAGCGCGAGAGGGAGAGGAACAGAAAGTGGGAGAGGGACCGGGGGCGGGAGAGGGAAGGGACAGGGACAGGGAGCGGGAGAGGGAGCGAGAGAGGGAGAGGGACAGAGAGTGGAAGAGGAAGAGAGAGAGAAAGAGGGAGAGGGACTAATATTGAAATTTATAATCAATAAATAACACATCAATAACGTGTTAGAGCACCAAAAATTTGTTTCTAAAATTATTGTCTTTCTGTCTGTCTGTTTGTCTGTCCGGGCATCACATCAAAACCCTTGAACTGAGGAATGATTTGTGATTGTATCGTAGGTTTTACTTTATAAATTCCTAAATTCAATATAAATTAACCTGTTATTAAATTTTCTTCTATGAGGGGTTCAAAATAAATATGATAAGCATAATTTCCGCGTGCGAAGCTGCGGGCAACTGCTAGTACCTAATAAAACAACGTGGATCAGCTGTAAATTATGATGAAAATGATCAAAAATTAACTGTTTACTTCTTTTAATTACTTTATTTCAGAGAACCTTCAAAATGTACTGAGTTGATTGCTGCTCTCAATACTAAATCAAATTTCGGTTAAAGTTGAGGAAACTTTGAAGAAAATTGACGAACCGCGAGATTAAATACGCTCTTGGAGTGACGGTTACGCTCTGACGCACAGTTTCTCGAGTTCGTAACTCGCTGAAAAAAGGTGGCAAATATATTTAAAGTTTAAAATTATATAGAGGCCAGGTTTATAACGTATTTAAAACAAACAAGTCAAGAACTATCTCCATGAACTCAAGAACGTTATGCATCGTGGTATGAAATAACAACTTTTACTCAGTTATTGAATGATTAATTAATTGACATAAGTGTATTAAGAAAATAGATGTTATAAAATAATATTTGATCGTTAAATTAAAACTCCGAAGTACTGGTAACAACACTCGTTTATTTATTAACACACTTTAGATAACAATAATGATTAAATTTAAATTACTAGCGGGCACATTTTAACAGGCAGCGTAGCCAAACGATAATGCCCCTAATATAATTATGTATAAAAATTGATATTGATTTAAACTCGATGAATGTAGCAAACTTGCAGCGGAATCTTAATCAAAGACGATGTTTAATACTTTATTATAACTCAGAATCACAATCGCTTCTCACTTCCAACTAATTAATTAATATAATTTATACAGGAATAATTACCACAGAGCTTCTTCTTAACAAACCGTTTAACTGCAAGGTTCGCACCAGAACAAGGCTCGACCGTTCCGACCCACTAAGAAGAAAAATCCTCTAATCCCAATCTCTAATCCAATCAATGATGCCAGCAATGCAGTTTAAAATTGAGTTTTAAATCGAATAAAAGTGAGTAAATTCCAAATAATTATGAAAATCGTTACAATAAACATCTTTAAATTTTTAAATATTATAATTATAAATTAAGTAAATGAAAAATGATTTATTCCTACCTAAAATGTACCTATCCCATACTTTATTTTAGGTAATAAACTATCTGTGTGCCAAACATCTGTATCCGATCAACCGTTTTCGCGTGATTGCGTGACAAACATCCAAACATCTAACTAAACTTTCAAATTTATAATATTAGTAGGATTAAGGAAAACATACATTCCATGTTATTTGTCACATGTGGCAATGAAAGCGTAAAATTGTAACGTGTATTTTTATTTACATTTACGTGCGTGACAAAATACGAGTACACTTGAATAAGCAGCATTGCGATTATATTTATTTTCGTCGTAAATTCTCATGGACTTATATGAGTGATTGGGAAAATTTATACAAACGTTTTGTTAAGAAAACAGCACTCCTGCTTCTACTTAAGTTATTTAAAATTATGAAAACCTAAGTTGCCTATTATGTTAAATTATCTATGAGTCATCATCTGCTTGAAATCTTTTATTCAAAAATTTTTTTTTTTTTTAACTTGAGATACCAAAACTATACCTACTAAACTTTAAATGACCACCAAGAAACGCCCAAATCTAGCATTTCGTTCTCTCATCTGTGACGTTAATAGCCCGTTCTCCCTATTACGTTGAATGTATATTTTTAATTTATTTTTGCCACTTTATTGTCCATTGACACAACATAAATACAAAATATGTGTATCGATTAGTTTATTCACACAGATAAAATGTTATTCATATTTAAATTTTTATTCATTTTCCATTATCCGGCTTTATTGTAGGTATATCAGCGAATGGCCCAAAAATCCATGTGACTCCTAATATAGGAAAGAAACGACTCCCTTAGCGGTCATGTAATTAACTCGTCGCCTTGAATCACATTATTGTATTCTCGATACCAATGTTCCACAGCTCCATTGGGATGTTCCAAAGTGACTAAATGAAAAGTTAGAAAACTTTTAATAGCGATTTTTGTATGTTGTGAGGAACCGTAAAGTTTTGCGAGCTGGGGGCAAAAGTCTTCATTGCTATTTTCCTTCACTCAGCAGTCTTTAAGATTTTACGCTTCGTACAGTATCCAGCAGAAATATCTTTGACGTACCGAGCGAGACACGTCTATATGTAAGAGAAAGAAATAAAATAATATTCTTAATTTAATATCTTTCTTTGTCTATCGTTCTTAGGACAATCAACATATTGTATCAAAACGTAAGAGGACTCCGTACCAAGACTTCTCAATTTTTATCTTTATTGGAATCATCGGGCTCCGACTTGTTTGCGATCACCGAGGCAGGTTGCAACGAGTCTATTGGGAACGCGGAGATCGCGCCGCCCGGCTACTCCGTGCTGCGCTGCGACCGCGCGGACGGCCGCAAGCAGGGCGGCGCGCTGCTGGCAGCTGCCCCTCACCTGGAGCTGCGGCAGGTGCCCGTGCCCCCCGGGATCGACGTGGACAAGTACAATTTTGAACTAGTATGTGCTACCGTTTATACGCATGATCGGTTCTTGTTTGCCTGCTGTGTTGTGTATATTCCGCCGCGGGCTGGGGAAAATGAGTACCTAGTTATGTTTGATATATTTGAAAAAGTGTGTGTCAGATACAAACAAAATGTAATTATATTAGGAGACTTTAATTTGTATTCGTGTAATAGTGACAATGTCCTCAGCTACTATGAATATTTTGTGTCGTTTTGTGAACTCGTCCAGATTAACACTGTTCTGAATTGTAACGGCAGGCACCTGGACCTAGTTCTGAGCGCGCGCGACGGTGTGTCGGTAGCGGCGGCCGACGAGGCGCTGCGGCCGGTGGATGCGTATCACCCACCGCTCGCAGTCACCGTCGCCGTCGGCGTCGCCGCGCGTCTATCCACCTCGAGTGGGGATAGCCAGGAACCATCCCACGTTAAGCAGTGGAACTTTAATAAAGCTGACCTCTGTAGATTGTACAATTCAATATTAAAAATTGACTGGACTGAAATGTATGCAACCAATGATCCTGAATTAGTTGTAACTATTTTCTACAACAAGTTAAATGACACTTTCGATGAGTGTCTGCCCTTGAAAAAATGTAAACTGGACAACTCTAGATATATTTATCCAATATGGTATACGCCACAAATAATTAAGAATATTAAAATAAAATATAGTCTTCATAAGAAATATAAAATTAGTAAAAGTCGGTGTGATTATGAGGAATTTTCTCGGTACAGAACGATAGTGAAGGCGGACACTGCGGCCGCTCATGATGAGTATCAAGAGCATGTCCAGAGAAATCTCGCTTCTGACCCCAAAGCATTCTGGAGTTTTGTAAGATCCAAGAAGGGTGACTCGGGCAGTTGTAAATTAGTGAGAAATGGGCGTACTCTTTCAGATCAGGAGTGTGCGAATGAGCTTGCCCGGTTCTTCCATTCCGTGTATAGCCCGGAGCCCCCGCGGCTAGATGTGTCAGCAGCGAGCGCGGCGGTGGAGGGAGGCACGCGCGTGCATCTGGCGCGCCTCGATCTGGCGAACGTGTCTCGCGCGCTCGCACAGCTTCCGCCAAAACGCTCGGTAGGGCCGGACGGAATACCGCCGTACATCCTCAAGGACTGCCGCCTCGTCCTGGAGGACCCTCTGCTGCATTTATTCAATGTCTGCCTGACAAGTGCGACCTTTCCCGATCGGTGGAAACTCACCCGAGTGGTGCCAGTGCCGAAGGGAAAGGGAGGACCAGAGCCGAGTGACTACAGACCGGTGGCCATCCTGTGTGCAGCAGCCAAGGTGTTCGAGTCGGCGATCCACCACGCATTGTATGCGCAGGTGAGGGCCCAGTTGTCCGACACGCAGCACGGCTTTCGTCCGGGACGCGGGACGACGGGTAACCTGCTGCATTTGATGGCGCAGCTGGTACCGGCGGTGGATGCGGGACGGCAGGTTGATGTCGCCTACTTTGACTTCCGAAAGGCGTTCGACACAGTGGATAACGATGTCCTGCTCGCGAAGCTGGCTGGTGTAGGCTGCACGCCACACACCCTTTCCTTTTTTGCCAGCTATCTGCGAAACAGGCGTCAGTACGTTGACTGTGGCGGACGTCTTTCGGACCAATATGAAACGAGATCAGGCGTCAGTCAAGGTAGTAATTTGGGACCCCTCCAGTTTGTTATCATGATTAATGACTTGCCGGAGGTGGTCCAAGATTCTACGTGTCTACTATATGCTGACGACCTGAAGCTAGTACGCGAAGTGAGTGACATGACAGACCACTGGAGACTGCAAGGGGACATTGACAGAGTCGTTGAGTGGAGTCGCAGGAACAGACTGCGATTCAACGTGGAAAAGTGTTCCTTGCTCACTTTTAGTCGCGCCCGTGCTCCTCTGAACTTCAATTATTACATAGGGAACGAGCCCCTGCGACGCGTTACAGAGGTGAGGGACCTGGGCGTTCGATTTAATTTTGATCTCAACTTCCGAGACCATATAACCGAAGTATGCAAAAAAGCGTACCGTAACCTCGGTTTTATATTAAGGCAAGCGAGAAGCTTCACTAACTTCGATGCTTTGCGTGCCTTATATGAAGCCTTGGTGAGGAGTCATTTGGAGTGTAATTCGGTTATATGGGCTCCGAGTGAGATCAAGTACAAATTAATGTTGGAACGCATCCAAAATAAATTTACCAGGTTCCTCTACCTAAAAATGTACGGAGTTTATCCGGGCTATCCTTTGCTGTATCCAACCTTGTTCGTAATAGGCATGGTTGGATACAGTAAACTGGAAGTACGGAGAGAGCTGGCCCTGGCGAAGTACCTTTTGAGGGTACTGCGCGGTGAGTTGGATAATCCTGCTATTCTGGAGGACTTAAAGCTGTGCGCACCCGCTGACAGCGTGTGGCGTCGTCGTCGACCACCGCTTCTGGCGCTGCGGCCCGCGTGCACCAACCTGCTGCGCAACGCACCGCTCACGCGGGCACTGCGGGCGCTCAACGCCGTGGCATGCCATGCAGACCTTTTTACTTGTAAACTGGACGAGTTCACTGTAATTTTCTTGAAAATGTTCTCTGATTGACATTTATTAATAAATCACATTATTAAATGATGACATATTCTGACGATTAAATTATTTTATTATTATTAATTAATTATTTACTATATTTATTTGACATAATATATATTTTTTTTATGACAAAATTTGACATCATTTATTTAATTACATAAATATACATACATAGTGATTAAGTACTCTGTGCTGACATACATATATAATTTAATGTTGACATTGTATAGTGGTTCCTTTTGGCTATAATTTGTATATTTTTTTTTAACTACTCTATCGAATTGGGGACACCTGTAAGGTTAGATGTAGTGTGATTTTAATAAATAAATAAATAAATATTCACAAAACAAGCAAAACAAGTCTTTGATCTTACTATACTTAATCCTTGAAGTCTACCTTCCTGCTCGTGGTAGGTACCTGCTAAATAATAGTGATGTTTAGATTGGTTAGAGAGCACTATAACACCCAAATTCACGAAGTCATCGTGACAGATGTATCCTCGTAAAAATACCATTCCCAGTTCCAGTCTACCAGAGCTTATCGGAAACACAGTCTTAGCACTAGTCGGTAGTCCTAGTTGGTACAGGTTGTCAGTATCAAGTCTCTATATATATTATATCGATCCAGCGCTTATAAGGGCCGAACGTTGCTGGTAGAGTCATGACGCAGACAGCATTGGTAGGCCGTCATTTGTTGTTCATAATATTGCAAACTATTTTAATACGAGTATAACAAAGACATTAACATCGTGACAGTTTAAGTTCGGTCAAATCAGTCTCCGTGAATGTATGCACAAGTTCAGAAATAACAGCGAATCGAAATAATAGCGATCTGGAGATTCATGCGAGTGGGAACAAAGGCCGTGGTATTGTTATCTTCTCGCTTCACCGGACATTCTATATCTGTAGCTTGGTTTATATAACGGTTATTTGAGCGGACCTTTACCGATACGGACTAGTAGAACAGCACCGATAACTTGTTGTCTATGTGAAAACGCCCAATGGCTATGACCGAGGCTACTGAAGTCAGTAGACTTATGCAATAAACGTAAACTGTCAACGCGCCAGCTGTGATACCCCTGGTAATAGGCATTAAGTCCGCCCTTTGTCAAACCTAGTCTAAGGTTCATACAATAAAGGATAAAGGTAGTAATAGAGCATGGGATCACGTTCCGATTAAATCGTTCTTTATTTAAAGAATAATAACCCTATAAACAAGCAACAATGTATGTATGGACCCAAATGAAGTTATAAGAAACTAGCTGACCCGGCGTACTTCGTATCGCCTTAGAATGTAACAAATCAGAGATCATTAAAATCGGTCGGTACAGCTGTTCTTAGCCGCTATAGTTTTTGTGTGCATATCTCCTCCCTCTCCTTCTCCCGCTCCCTCTCCCTCTCCCACTCCTGCTCCCTCTCCCTCTCCCGCTCCTGCTCCCCTCTCCTCCCCGTGTTATAACTATAACAATTCATTTTTGTTTTTTTCTAACTATAAGCTTACATATTAATTTTCACTTTTCTGACGTCAAAAATAAATAATAGTTTAATAAAACTAAAGAGGGCGTCCATAAATTACGTGAGAAGTTTAAGGGGGGGAGAGGGGGTCGAGTCAAATCTCATCTAGAGGGATTTGTTGAAGCGATGGCGTTGAGTGACTTTCGAAAAGTGTTTGTAACAAACCTACTTCGAATAAAACTTATTTCATTTCATTTCATTTCTAATCTTACGTTGGAGAGAGAGGGTTCTCGGCAAATATCACGCAATTTTATTTCTGATTGAAACAAAAAAAATATACTATTTCGGGGGAGGGGGAGGGGAGAGAAAGGGGGAGAGGGAGCGGGAGGGGGAAGGGGAGGGAGAGGGCGAGAGGGAGGGGGAGAGGGAGCGGGATGGAGAGAGAGAGGAAGCAGGATGGAGAGAGAGAGAGGGAATTTAATGGTCTCTGATTTGTTAAACCTACCAAAACTATAAAAGTTAAAAGTAACAACAAAGTACATGAATCACTGATTATTAGGCGATACGAAGTTCGCCAAGACAGCTAGTGTTAAATATTTATTTAATGTTGCCAAAGAAGTATAACTTATCACTCGCGTACTACATGTAGGTTTTTCTTTCTTCCTTTCTTTCTTTCTTTTTTTTAAATATTGAATTGTCAACGGTCCTCGATAAGTTTACGAAGTTTGAAAGAAATCTGACTGTTTAAAGCTAATTAAAGCGTGTAATTAGGTTTTACTTTCTTTCTTTTTTTTTAAATATTGAATTGTCATCGATCCTCGATAAGTTTACGAAGTTTGAAAGAAATCTGACTGTTTGAAGCTAATTAAAGCGTGTAATTAGGTTTTTCTTTCTTTCTTTTTTTCTTTAAATATTGAATCGTCATGGAACCTCGATAAGTCTACGAAGTTTGAAAGAAATCTGACCATTTAAAGCTAATTAAAGCGTGTAATTAGGTTTTTCTTTCTTTCTTTTTTTTCTTTAAATATTGAATCGTCATCGGTCCTCAATAAGTCTACGAAGTTGGAAAGAAATCTGACCATTTAAAGCTAATTAAAGCGTGTAGTTAGGCTTTTCTTTCTTTCTTTTTTTTCTTTAAATATTGAATTGTCATCGGTCCTCGATAAGTCTACGAAGTTTGAAAGAAATCTGACCGTTTAAAGCTAATCAAAGCGTATAATTAGGTTTTTCTTTCTTTCTTTCTTTCTTTCTTTTTTTTCTTTAAATATTGAATTGTCTTCGGTCCTCGATAAGTCTACGAAGTTTGAAAGAAATCTGACCGTTTAAAGCTAATTAAAGCATGTAATTAGGTTTTTCTTTATTTCTTTTTTTTTCTTTAAATATTGAATTGTCATCGGTCCTCGATAAGTCTACGAAGTTTGAAAGAAATCTGACCGTTTAAAGCTAATTAAAGCGTGTAATTAGGGTTTTCTTCCTTTCTTTCTCTCTTTCTTTCTTTCTTTTTTTCTTTAAATATTGAATTGTCTTTGGTCCTCGATAAGTCTACGAAGTTTGAAAGAAATCTGACCGTTTGAAGTGGGTCAAAATCAACTCCAAAGAGAAGTTAAAAACATACAGGTGAAGCTATTAACAAAGCGTGTAATGACGAAGGGGATGAATTTCGAAAAAACCGTGATACACTTATTTCTTGTGTTTAACTATAAGCATATATAAGCACAAATTTTCACCCTTCTTACTTCAAAACTGACGAAGTTGTCATACTAACTTGCATCCCCTTAATTAACCATTTAGGGGATGATTTTCACAAAAAAAAGTGTTAAAATTTACTTTTGTTTATAACTATGAATTTACATAAAAATGTTCATGTTTATAACTCTAAAACTGACGAAATTGGTTTGTATTAAGTGACTTCCAATCGCTATTTTTATCCCTGGGGATGATTTTTAAATATCTTCTGAATGGAATGTCCGATTTGAGTAATTCAAAAAGTTATCAATAGGTATTGAAACAGTTTTGAATATGAAATGATTTATTTGGATAAGGATTAATACGAAGGTATGGTTATCATGGTCTGATGTTGGTCAGCTTTTTTATTGACTTTTAAAATGTAAAAAATGGTTATAGTGACATAACTACAATAGTTGGACATATAGTATCGCGACGTTTTTTGTAGATATTGATATGTTCTCTAATATTGTAGAACATTTTTTTGTTCTATCATGAATAGTTGCCGCAGCGTATGCGATGAAAAAAATTTTTAAGCAATTTTTTTTACACTTTGGTTCACGTTACTGAAGTTTTAGCAAGGATTCCTAATTTTTTTTTAAAATAAATATAGCCTATGTTACTCAGGAATAATGTAGCACTCTAATGACAAAAGAATTTCTAAAATCGGTTCAGTAGTTTTTGAGTTTATTCGTTGCAAACATACAAAAATACAAAAATACAAAGCTTTCCTCTTTATAATATTAGTATAGATGTGCATAAATTCTGTTCAACATAAAACTATCAAAAATCACTTTTGCTTCCAACCCCCGGTTTATCGAGCATCACTTGTTTGGAGCCAATATACTCGTACGTTTCCATTTTTACCCTCGTTTCGATTTCTTGAACTTCGTGCTCGCCTGAGTTGTTAGTTGACAAGTTAAATGGTATGCCAACGTCTTCCAACTTTTTCAAATAAAGTATGTATAAAAGTTTACGCAGTGTAAACTAGAACCATCTTTTTGGATGCTTTTAATAATTTTTTATATGTAATAGAGGGTATTATTTTTGAAGGGGGAATTGGAGTTGAAGTCGTTCTGATAATGTTATAAATAAATTAATAATATAAGTAATAAACGCTCATACATATATTACGATTTACGAGTATATTGTATTTAAATGAGACACGATACAAAAATAAATATTATTTTGCAATATAAATGTATGCCTCGGCCTGGAATCGAACAATACGGACGGTAGACACGATACATTTTAAAAGTTTTTTTTAAGTTTTATTTTTAGCTGATAACTTTTATAACATATCTAAATAAAATGCAATACACTAAGTATCAAATTCACATCGAATACATTATTTATTTGTGTGTTTGTGAAATCAAATTATTCCATGTTGCATTGGATAAAATATGAAAGCTAGTTAGCATTCCTCTAATCAAAACTCGATTACATTATAACTGGCATTGATTAAATTGCTGTGACAGCTTTCATTGTTTACTTTTATGGCAAACAAGCTGAAAGTTTCAAACCTAGATACACTGTTTGAATGCAGATAGGATTTGAGACTTTATTGCCACTCATTGACAAGTAAAATATTTACTATTATGTAAAGGTTGTTAAGGTCATCGTGGATAATTATAATAATTATGTATTAGGTACGTGTGATTCTTTACAATAGTTTATGCGAATTATGATTATTTTCTTTCTATGGCCTATTCCTACAAAGCCCAGAAGACATGGATGATTATATTATAAAAAAGTATGTAGATTATTCATTAGAATCATCTCTTGAATAGATTCGTGAGTCATCAGATTTTAACGTCAGTTATGAAACCATAAAGCTACCCAGGTATTTTATGTTCATCATTCCTTTCTCTCTATAAAACTGCACATAGTAAGACAAGTGGTTTTATAATAGTTACAAATAACTACGGGAAACTTTTTAAACATAAAATAACCTTTCCTTAGTGGTTAAAAGTTTTTTAATTACGAAACATCCCGAGTCTGGTTCTAGAAAGAAAAACGGAAAGCCATTTTCTTGTGTCAAACGGAAGGAAGCTCTTTCGGTCAAGCTACGAGTAGTGTATTCCGTTAGTGTAAAGCGAATATTTTAATCAACCTTTAATACTGCTTCTGACCTGTAAAGAGTTTTATATTTTTTACTAGTAAAAGTATTAAAACAAAGGCTCGCAATCTTAGTATTAAGAATGTAATATTTTTAAATTATAAAAGTTTTCATAGTCTCTTCGTCTAGTGCAAATTTATGAAGGCCTGAGATCACTTCGAGTGGAAATTTAACGAAATTTATCTTATCTTTTCTCAGTTTGTCAGATCATAGATAATTAACTAGTTTACAAAGAAAACAGGATATCTCATCAACAACATAAATGTGAAATGAGAGCCAAAAAAAGGACTGAGATCTAAATGGGTGCCAAGTTCTGTGTAGAAAATCCTAAAATTTTAGTCATAAGAACATGTAATTCAAGCTCGACTTGGTTAGATTTCACGTAACTAAGGTTATATTTTATTTGTATAATTATCCTCTGTAATAAGTCTGTTAGGTTGATATAATACCTTTGTTATTTTTCTATTTGGTTTGTTGGTAGTTAACTAATGAAAACTAGCCAAGTCCAGAGTAGAGCTTAAATTACATGTTCTTGTGAGTAAAATTTTAGGATTTTGTACACAGATCTTGGCACCTATTTAGATCTCAATTGTTTTTTCGAACTTAGCTCTCATTTCACATTTATGTTTTTGATGATATATCACCACTTTTTGTCTAGACATTATTTTTGTTCATTGATAATTATTATTATCTGTTGTTATTTGTAAAATTACTGTATATTTCAGTTTTTAGATTTTTCCTTTGTATACGCCTAATAGTCAATAATAATAATACCTTAATGCCAAATATCAAGTTTCCGGCAATCTGGAAATAGGTTAGATTTTAGATCCTATGTCAGTGAGTCGGTCACAAAAATGCGGGTTTTTAAACGTTAATATATCAACAACTATTTAAGCTACATGTATGAAATTTTGAATTCCTAATAAGCTAAGGAACTTTAAATAAATTAATAAATTTAAATAAATGTTCCAAATTTCATGTAGGTAAAACATGTAGGTCTCGAGTTGTAAAGGGGTCAAAAGTAGCTTGAAATGGTTAATATTAAACATGGCGCTACGTGACCAAGTTCCCTTTTTTGAATTTTGGTTGGACATGCTGATAAGCCTTATTAAAATATTTTGCATATAAATCTGCTATGGATTAGTGATGATTTCAATTTTACATGTGAAGTAAGTAGATGATGTCTGCACGTTTATCGATTATTTACAAAAAGAAACAACTCAGGTAAAATAAAAATATTTTTTTTTTATTTACGTAATCTGCTTATGAATCTCAGATGTGGTTTATTGGCCTCATCCATAGGGATGGATAGGGATATAGTATAAGTTTATAGCAGATAGTTTATTAATACTTCGTTAAAAGTTGAGGTTTGTAACGATGAAATTCGTATACGAACAATACGAGTAGTTATCGATAGCTCGCAGAATTTGCCGGCTGAAGTGGCAATTTACAGGCCAGGATGGACAGACAACTGAATCTGATAGGAACGAGAGACATTAAATGGCATCTACGCCTAAATTAAAGGAGCACATGTTCGTTTCTGACTAAATAATTGATGAGCTGAGGGTGAACGAAGGGGTGAGGGTATGTGTATATATAATATATTATTTTTTATGTATATTTTACATTTTCGTTATATATAGAGTTTCTCCCTTTGACTGTATTTAGTATGAATTTACTGCTTTATTTATATTCTTTATTTTTAATAGTATCTTAATCATTAAATTTTTCACACGTCATCATCTGTTTTGCTCGCCTTTTATACCAACTATATTAGGTATAATAAAGATTAAATAAATAAATAAATAAACGAAATGGTGCAAATTTTGAGAGGCCTAAGTCTAGCAGATTTGCAATGGCTTTGAATAGTCATTAAGTTATAGTAATAATTATTAAATTTGCAATTTAGTAAGGATATACGATACAAAAATACTAAACGGATTCAACGGATCAACATTATCTTTTAATAATAATTTGTGTACAAGTTAATTAAGTAAAATTTAGTCGTTAGACGTTAGACGAAGCTTTTGACCTGGTAATTAAATTAAGTACCCTATAAAAATAAAACCTTCCAATACTTAAGGGCCTTACTTATCTTGTATTCAAACAAAACTGTAAACTGAACAAAATTCCTTTCCATAAAATAAAATATTAAAAAAGTAAACTCAAAGTATTGTAATGCACTTCTTAACTTTCACAATATTGTTGGGCACAACACGATTGTCGTTTTGAATAATACCAATAAGCCACTCCAATGTGGTTAAGTTTTTCTCCCATCGAGCATTTCGGTCTTTAAAGTTACACAGTATTTTAAACAGCAATTTCTGTTTTACGAGTCTGCACCATTTTACGTTTTGTCGTATTTGCTGCAGTCTCGTAAAACAGAGATATGAAAAGTTTAACGACACCAATTTAAACAATAAATTTATTTGAGAACGAAATATCGTAAAAGATATTGCATCTAATATTTGTACATTATTGTTTAGATTTGCTAAAACTGACATTTATGTCTTACTAGGCAACCCGACATCGTTTCGTTTAAAGAAAGCTATTCCGTACTTTACAAATAACACCACTAACGAAATCATTTGTTATTTACTTTTATAAAGGCATTTCACGAAATTCATATTATAATTTATATTATACTCGTACTATTTTATTGTTGTAAAAGTTGATTGTATGATAATGTTGATAATTGTATGTAGTGATATAACATAATTGTATGATAGTTGTATATTAATTGAGTCGTAAACTTTGAGAGTATGACGAAACTATGATATTAAACTCGATTTAGTTGATTTAGCACCAAAATATACAAATATACGAATAGAAAAATATCCTAAAAATAATATTTGTGATCAAAAACTACCTTATTGCTTAATCTTAAATATGTTAATAATAATAATAGTAGTAGTTATAATATAAAATATTAAAATTTTATTCAAGTTTGTCATTGTGTATATTTTGTACTTTGCATACAACATTATAATTTACGGACCAAGTTAGTTTTGTTTTGTAACAATAAAAAAGTACATACTTTTTTCTTCTGTTTATATGCAGCTATTATATTATTTATATTCAATATAATGAGCGGTAGTAGACCAAATCAATCGTACAACCCATCTTTAAATCCATATATGTTTGCCGTTGAGCCAATAACTGCTTTTGTAGAAATGCGAGAACATATTTATATCAATTACATTTATTCAGATAAATCATTGAAATTCAACCAAAGCCCGAGGTTATTCTCATTTTTTATGCAGATTGACTTGGGAAAACTTTCAAAGTGATGCCGCTTTCTTTACTGACTTTACAATTGCAAGTGCCACGGAAAAATTAATAGGCTTGATTGAAATAGACCGCGACTGGCGAGATACTTCAAGAATTTCTCAAACTTATTAAATAATTTGAATTTTATCCGCTGAATTTATTTTATTATTAGAAAATCCTTTTTTGAATGAAGATATCTTTGAATCTTAATCGATTGAGTTTTTCTTGAGATCTTAGTCGACTTAGAATTCAGTCTGAATATCAGTTGTGTGTGGCTTCAATAGAAGATTTCGCGACAGTGAAGGAGTGCACCGGGAGCATCACTAAACCTTCTGATCAGCAATGCCGGCTCCAGCCTCGAGCCAAGATGAGTGGATACTTTTTTGCTATGTTGAGAGGCAATTCTTGCGTAAAACAGCTAAGTAGAAAAACTAGGATCAGGGCAGCTCAACCAATTGAACATCGAAGGCATCATCACCCGAACAACATCCAGGCTCGTTATTAAAAATAGGAAATAAGAAGCAAACATTAAAAATACATTTTTAAGTAAACTAAGGCAAATTCAAGCATAAAAGCTGTCATATTTTGAGTAAATTCAACGTGCAAAGGCTTGAAAATAACACCACAATACGGGAATACGTATTTTACTCCTGAATATGTTATTACTATTTGCTAAATTGATAAACCCGCGATAACACCAGATACAATTTTAAACCACTACGCACGCATAAACGCGGTTGTTTCACAAAACGCTACTAATTACATCTCGAAACGGGCGCAGTTTGAGTTAAATCGTGTGTGTATTGAATTGATTGTTACTTATTGGTTTCACTGTTGGGAAAATGTAAACGCTACACTGTTATGTCAATGTAAGCGTTAAGCAGTGATCGTTAATATTTCATTATTGTGTAATCTTCCCATTATTATTTCACTAGCAACCGCTCGAGGCATTCACATGGAATTGGCAATCGTCGGAAGTTCGAAAAATCCCCTATAATTATCGTTAGTAATTTGAAATATCTTGTTAAAAATTGTTAGAAATATTCTAAATTCCCATTGGTCAAATTTGAAGTCTTATATACAGTGCACTTTATTCCCTATCGTAAATTTCGTAAAATCCAGCATTAAATATACATATAAGGAAATCTGTATGCAAAATTTCAGCTTTCTAGCTCTTGGATTTGGATTGGACAATGTTGCAGTGAGTCAGTTAGGACCTCTTTCTTTTATCTCATTCCTTTTATATTTTTCTACATTCCCCATTTAGCTAGCGTGTTGGACTTCGGCATGATAGCCTTACATGGTGAGAGATGACCGGAAATGCAAAAATGGATAGTAATTTAGGATACAATGGTGATACAATTATCTGCAGATTGAAAATTAATTAACCTGTCATAACCATGTGGATGATACTAGCTGCAACGCAACCAATAGGGAATCACGTTTCGTCCTTGGGATTCGGTATGGTTATGTATTCATAGGCAAGGCATCATAAACACAACTAAGGCAGGAGAACTTTGCTGTAACTTTCCATCTAAATATTGAATACTGTGACACTTTGACACTTTTGGTAACGTCAAGAATTTTTTTATCACAAAGCGCGCCTTTTTTTGGTTATTGGTTATTGAATACCAATGGTTTTAAATTATCTGCATGATCTGTCAGTACATTATCAACAATCGTCGCAGTATAATACCACTATGTCCTTATACCATCCACCCCGTTTATTTTTGTATTTTAATGTATGGAGAAAAATCCAATTTGTAAACTGCTATGATCAAACAAATACATTGCAATGTTCAATGTAATGGTAACCGAAGAGGAACTTGAGAGAACGAGAACTGACATCAGCTAAATTGTTAGAGATAATGAAGATTAATATCTTCATTAATATCATATTGTAGCTCGGGAGTGTTTGATTCGGATACCTGGGGGTCCAATTAAACAGTCAGTAACAATTTACTCACCTGTTAAATTAAGGTAGTCATACAATTTGATGAAATTCACAATCACGAGTCCAACTGGAACTTTAACAAGACTCACGCATTTAAAGTTTAATATTAAATGGCTCAAAGTATTTGAATGTTGAACAGGGTACTTTATAACTTTTTACTTATACAAAGGGGACTTAGCGCCAACGAGTAAAACAAGTAGAGTGAAAATATTATCATACTTAGTACTACCTGAAACTTCCCGTGAATTTTTGAAATATTGTTAATTAAATGAACAAGTAATAGTAAAAAAAAATTTTGCACGGATAACATATTCAACCTATAAATATTGAATATGTAATTATGTATTAGTAATAAATTGTCTGCGTCAGTATTCCCAATAGATTATAGTCTTCAAGTCAAGAATCAATGGCCTCATAATAAGTTACCACGATTTACAACCCAACACTATATTGCCACAAACCATCAAAAGGGATTGGAGGCAAGCATTTAAAATGGATATACATAAAACTATTCGTACTAGTGTTTATGACAGAGTTGATGTTATAACTAAAGATTGATGTTTAAAATTAATCGTGACAAAAGCTAGTCGCCACAAATAACATGAATGGAATCGCAACAACAACTGAACCATCCCATGTCATGTTTCATTTCCAAAGTGGCGAAGTGAAAACGAGAAAAAATATAGTGACATCAAATAACAGGAAGCGAAAAGAACTAAAGTGCAGAGTCGCTCGCTTGAACTATAAAATATTTGCATCCAAACGAGGAATACAATAAGATGGTAATGCGGATTCCGTCGCCGCTAATGCATGCTGCCCTCGCGCTAATAACCAACCGGGGCATCCGTTCGCCCGGATTTTCTACTATTAGAACTTGGAATTGTAATACGATAGGAACTTCGAATTAGCTGGTATAAGACGGCAGGAATTATGACATTCATTGCGTAGCTAATCTTTGTGTAAATTATGATGCCAGCATATTTATGAATTTGATAGTATAATTACTATTAGAACTTGCAATCATAATACGATAGAAACTTCGAATTAGCTGCAAGACGAGAGAAATTACGATATTCATCATAGATTAAAGTATATACTAACGATACACATTGCGATGTTCAGCTTTTTTGAGTGCTTAGTCGCAGATTAATTATACAGAGTAAGTTATACTGCCGTTAACGTTAAATTCATAAATTTATTAATGAAATAAGGCTCACAGGAAACAATTGCATCCCCTTAACTCCTTTATTAGTAAAAGATTTAGATAAACTTCCTTTTAACTCATACCCTCAAATGATTTGAATTTCGACGATGTATTTGGACGCGCTGATAACGAATATCATAAGCAAAATATCCGAATATTTCATTTTCAAAAACATTTTTTTGGTTTTTCACTTTTATTTGGCAAAGTATTGATTTTACAGAAAAATATTCCCAAGAAAAGTAGTAACCCATTATAAGATTGTCATTCTATGCCTTATATATTTTTTTTGTAGAACCTATTTTATGAAATTTTTTTCTGTAAAATAAATATTTTGCCACATAAAAGTAAAAAATTAAAAACAATGTTTTATTCAAGGCTACCTTGAAAATGAAATATGCGGGTATTTGCCAATAACATTCGTTATCTGCACGTCGAAATATACGTACTAATATTCAGGATCAATCAGAGGTATGGGCTAAAAGGAAGTACACTCAACAATTATCATGTTTTGTAATTATCGACGAACTCGTGCATGTAAGTTAGTGATATTATGAATAAAAAATATTTTTTCTTTTTAACTGTATTGAGCTGCTGTGTATTTTTATTATATTGTTAGTATTATTTACCTAATGTATTATAAAAGAGTAGAAAAAATATTTGTTACTTCAAAATTCATAAATATGTTCGCTTTAAAATTAACATAATGATTACGAATGCTTATTAAATTGTTAGTATAATTATTTACTTGATGTAAAAGAGTAGAAAAAATATTTGTTACTTCAAAATTCATAAGTATGTTCGCTTCAAAATTTATACAATGATTACGAATGCATTTCTACCAATGAGAGAACTCTCCTACTGGTATTTTCCTATGGTGGAGAGCTGATGCTCTTCAGCCTTTGTATTAGTTATAAAAACACCACATATGCCTGAGGAGTTCCTGATATCTATCGGCACCCTAGACGACATACCATTAGTGCGACGTTTGGTAGCTATTTTCATACAAAAGTATTATCTATAATGCATGAAAAGAACCTTATAACAAAATATTAAGACAAGTCCAAATATATCAAAATCGTGGAGAATATTGTTGTATAAAACAGGCTTATTCACCTTAACAACACGTTCAAAGCGCATAACATATTACTTCAAGTGCAAGATATACCTATCTTCTGAACTCCCATCTCAGAAAATAGAATAGGTATTAGAATGTTATCTCTGCACGGGCTCTACGTGTTTCGTAACCGTGCAACCTGAATTCTTATGAGCGTAAAATATACAGTTCATCTATTAGGCACATATTAAAAAATTCCGAGGTCGAGTAATATATTATCGTTTGTATTCTGTATGAACGAAAATATTAATTATGTAAGACGAAAATGATAATAATATGTGTACACCAATCACAGTAGTAAAGTTTGGGTTTCAGAATTAACCGTACCTGATAATGGAGTAGATCCATTGCGCTGATCCAACATCAAAGTGATATTTGCTTTTGTACAATTCATTAAAATTACTATAAAAAACAGTCCTCTTTAAAACAGTTTTTTCAAACAATAGGGCGCGCTGATATTTATTTTGAACGAAACAGACCGAAGCACAAAACATGATTCAGTTATTTTTAGGTCATCTAAAGAATCTTGGTTGTAAAGTTACATTAAATACTGTCGGAATTAAACTTTGCAAAGGTAAAAAAGAGCAAGTCAGAAATTTGTGACCTACGAAATTAAATTGTGTTGCAATTTGTATTCTATCAATTCACTTCATTTTAAAATGAGATATAAATCAGTTGGATGTGGTTTAGTGACGAATCCCGGCTGGAGGGGCGCCAGCCGAACTTTGCGGCTCTTTATGTACGCAATGAATTCGCTGTCCAAAGTGTACTCGGTTTTAATTTAGCCATTTTGGCACGTCCCGACGGAACTGCGGATCATTTGTATCGGGAATACGATAATATGATCCGAGGCGACGACTAAATTACACGACGCCTCCCGGGAGTCTTTCGTTTGCGTTGAGCCTCTTTGAAGGCTTTCTTGTCGTCCACACAATAACGGGATAACGGATAAATAATTGGGGTTTATTATCAGATATTGGCTGTCGATTCTCTTCATAATCAATTTGTGAATATTTCTAATATGTAGATACGAATATATACAACGTCAATTGGGACATTTAATTAGGAAAGTCTTTAAAACGATGCCCAATTTTAAAATAAATTTTAAAACATAAGATCGGTCTTCGTATTGCTATTTAGTGGGAGTGATTAAATATATTTTGATTACAAAATAATATTATTTATCCTTTCTATGTATACAGGGTGAATTTGTTAGCGACATTATCGAATGGTACAATAATACAGGTTGAGTTTTTTTTTTTCAAAATCAATGGGTTCGATTCTTGGCTAGAAATATTAATTTTTCAAAAATGTAATGATGCAGTTTTAGTTTTCATCAAAATCAGCCCCGAGACTTCTTTATTCATCCAGAAAATTCATCCTGTATAAATATTTTTTTTTATTTACATACTTTTAACCCTTGAAATAATATGATGAATGTATCTTTCATATAAGCAGCTTCTCAAGACTACTGATCAATTGCAAGTAGCTGATGTATTCCATGTAAGGACTAATTTGTAAGATGGAAATATTGCATAATGTAAGTAGTATTATCACAATCTCTCCTCTGACTGTTTCGTTTCACTCAAAACAACCGCCAACCGAAGCGAAGCGGAAGTAGTTAATAAACTATTAGATTTACGAGAACTATTTTTAGATATTTTTTATCTCACACACGTTTTTATGAAACCTTTTTTAAATACTTTACGCAAATTATCCAGGTGGCTAGCGTTAAAATTAAATACTTAAGTAAAATTGATTTTGTTTTTTATTTTTGTTTATTTACTTAGATACTTCCTGTGAAAGTAAAAAAGTTAAGCAGAAAGTATCGCTAACATAATTGCGCCCACAATTTCTCCGCTGCATTTCCTTTATTCGTGTCCATGGACCAAACGTTTTGCTCTGAATTACGTAACACGAAAAATGTTTTCCAGTTATCATCCCCTTCTGACTAAACTTTTATTGGTATACGTAAATTGTTCAAAAATATTGTTAGTGCGTGCGCTCGTGCCGTATAAGGGCTCAGTATTTAGTGCCGGTTACATCGTTTGAATATACATATATTTTTAACAGACTTTAAAAAGGATGAGGTTTTCAATTCCATTGTATTTTTATGTGTGTGTTACCTCACAACTTTTTACTGGGTGTACCAATTTTGATGATTCTTTTTTTATTCGAAAGCCTGCTTATCGTGTAGTCTCTTTGAAATTTGAGTGACATCTGACGAGTAATTTTTGAGTTATCCTTAACCCTCTGCGATTGAGTTGCGTCGTTATTCTTTAACTGTTGACTTCTGCGCTTTCAGTACCTTCAGATTCATATTCAAGCATTTGTCAGTGTGCTTACAGCATGTTTGGCGTGCATACTCTTTAAACAAAGAAAGGTGTCTATGAGATTACCACGTCAATAATGTCAAATATGTCTGAGAGACAACCACCTCAATATAATATTTATGTAATATTTTCATAGTATCTCCTAAACAACACCTCAATAAAATAGTTTTTTATTTTAATTGCATTCACTCAAAAAACAATTTGTCCTAAATCAAAAATAAATTTCACTGGGACTGTCGCGAATTTAAACACTTATTAATAATAGTGTAAACTTTAATAAGCAAATAAATTTATTGTATAAAGTTTGAATTTTGATAACTTTTTTAAATATTTCTAGGTTTGTCAATTTTGGAAGGCTAAATCAGCCTCAAGTAATAAAACCTAGTTTAACTTTATAATGACCTGTTAATTTTAAATTCTAGTAATTTTAAATAATTATAAATTTTGTGAGCCTTAAATAACTATAACTACGGATAGGTATCAAAAATGGAATTTGAAAAATATAAGCTGTAAAAAACGGTGTTTAGTGGACTATCACGTCAATAGAATAGTGAAAATTAAGGCACCTCATGACCTCAGTCGCGGAGGGTTAATATTGAATTTGAAATCAGTTATTTTTTTCGCCTACGGACTTCATATTATCATGTTAAAGTATGCTATGCTATATCTATTGTTATTTCTTTTAAATGTAAATAGTCGGCGCAGGAGCGATTGAGCTAACTAATTGTTAATAGGGAATGCGACCCAAAACAAAGACAAAAATATACAGCCAGACTGAGAACAAAAAAACTCTTACTGCCTTGCTGGGAATCGAACCCAGGACCCTTGAATGGAGCAGCGCGAGCAGTGCGGCGCGGTCCGGCATGATAACCATTACGTCACACGATCATAAATGCTCCAAGGATTTGAACCCAGTCCCCACGAATAACTTTTCTACCATTACGCTTTCTGCTTTCTATAATCAACATACATTACAATAGCAGATATATAAAATAGCCGAAATTCACGTAGGCATCCCAACGGAATGTGACTGGGTTCCATCGTAGGCTGATATTGTGAAACTTTTCTTCCATGCAATCTACATAAAAAATGAGCTGAGGGTTTGCTGTGACCCGCTGGTAAATGAGAGCCTTTGAACTGTTAATTTTGTTTGCATGTAAAATGAAATTTGACATAAAAGTTCCACATGTGTCGATCTTTTCAAAATTATTCCAAATTTTGCAAGATATTTTCTATTTTTAGTTGGATTTTCTATAATTTTTTTTTAGTTTTTTATTATTTATTATAAGATAAATATTCATACTGTAGATGGGGAATCAAAGACATTACCTACTACGCACCAAGGCATAAACTTATACTTCGGACCACTGTTGTCTTTACGGATTTGATTTTCATGACTGAACTTTTTTTAGATTGATTTTAGAAGGAAACTGGTAGGTATCTAATCCTTATCACCTACCAAGAGGAATAAATACCAAGAGCTATTAAATCGTTCATTTTCTACCGGGGTGCACCATGAAATTTGGATATGGGGATATATTGGGGAAGGAAGGATAGAGTCCCTTATTACAAACGATTCACCACGCTTTTCCAATTAAAAAGTAAAATCAAACGACGGTAACGTCATAAAATACAATACAAATATTCTTTATTGTACTTTAAGTACTTACAAGCAAAAATGTACAATAGCAAGAGGGCATTGTAAACTCTTGCTCATAAACAAGACAAAATAAATGCGCTCAAAAATTTCATTTCAACTTCAATGGCAACATTTTGCGTTTGATCTGGAAAATGATTCAGTGACGTCAAGTCAACATTGCATATTGAATGACAGCGGATGCCCTAGATTCATATGTACAATATTTTATCGTGGCATCAAAATTTTGACGTGAAATGTCTTTCAGTGCCATTCTATATACGCATATACTTCAGTTCATACACAGTCATCGCGGTTGAACATACAAATGATACATTAGTAACACTAACACTATATTATAGAAAATATTTATTCCGTGTATGTTAATACGCCAGTAACTAAACCCGAAACATTTTGTTGGGCAGGTAGGTCACAACTGTATAAAGTGCTGTAAGTTAATTTAGCATTATTTGGAATTACAGTTAAGCATTACTGTATAGAAAGTAAAATAATAAGGCTTTTGCAAAAAGTATTGTCATTGTCATTCATAAGCGTTGCTTACAGAGACATAGATAGTAAATATGATATTGTAACCACACTAATATGTATATGGATTTGGTTTCAAACCACTACTAGGCACGCGTCTCTCCTCTTGAGTAGGCCTAGAGCATCAACCGCCCGAAGGCCTCCGACATGGCTTAACGACTGTTATCCTATGATAACAACCGGGACCGACGGCCATACGTGCCCTTCGAACTCCGAAGCACGGAAACGCTCAAGAATTTTTTGTCATTAGCGATCACCCATCCAACTACTGACTCCGTCCACTGCTGCTTAACTTTGTCGATTACTTAGGATCGACGCAAGCCGCGCCAGGCTATGAGCGCTTCATATATTAATATGGATTTACTTTGTGATTAAATTTAGCTGCCCGCTACGCTGAGCGTAATTTAACTTGATTATACCACTGGCGATACGACCACTTGGTTACAAACTTCGCACACCGTTGATCACTTATTTTCTCCGCATGTTTGTTTGCCACATCTATACATACATATTAATAAAATTGAAGAGTCTGTCTGTGATTTCGAGATAAATGATTTTTTCAAGTTGCAAATCGTTACTTGCACGATACCAACACCGAAAAATGAGTTTTTAAAATTTTTGTCTGTCTGTCTGTTTGTTTGTCTCCGCTAATCTCCGAAACCGCTGAACGAATTTTAACAACACTTTTACTAGGATATTGCAAAGTGTTCAACTTAACAACTAAGCAATTGTTTAGGGTTCCATACTAAAGGGTTCCTTAGGGATAGTTTGTATGGAAAAATAAAAAAATATCAGCCGATTTGTTTTAAACTTTTAAAAACGTATTCTCCGTACAAAAAGAGTTATACATGCATTTCTTAGATTTTACTTATATTGCATGGAAAGGCCATAAAATGTATTTAAAAATTATTTTTTTCATTAATTCAAATCCCTATTACTGAGTGGATATCTATTTTAGTATGTATTTTGTTTTTAAGAGCATATTGTTTGCGTATCTATGAACTCCAATATAATTTCAGCATTTTATAAATTTCACCTGGGAAGTGGTAGAAAAACGCAAATTAAGTCTGTATGGGTAACCGATATCCAATAAATAATCGATTACTATCTTGGCAACTAGATGGCTCTGTATGTGATGATTCACGCCAACGCCTTTAATACATACACCTTTAATATATAATATAATTAGTATGTCTGTCTGTGATTTCGAAATAACTGCATTTTTCAACGATATCAAAACCGAAAAATGAGTTTTTAATTTTTCTTTGTCTGTTTGTTTGTCTTCATTAATCTCTGAAGCTACTGAACGGATTTCAACAGGACTTTACTCCAATATCGAGTCTTCAACTTAAATTATAGGAAATTTTTTAGGGTTACATAACAAAGCGAGAAAATAAAATATGAGTCGATTTATTTTAAACATACAAAAACCTTTTCTTCACACAAATTGAGGCATACGTACATACATTTCTTAGTTTTTTTATATTTTGCGAGGTGGAGCCAAAGCGAGTACTTATTTTTTTTACAAATTTACAATAATTCAAATACACATAAATATAACTGAAGTGAATGTCTGTGATTTCGAAATAAATGATTTTTTAAGTTGTAAATCTATACTTTCACGATACCAAAACCGAGAATCGAGTTTTTAATTTGTTTTAAACTTACAAAAACCTTTTCTTCACACAAAATAAGGCATACATGCATTTCTTAGTTTATTTGTATTTCGCAAGATGGAGCTAGAATACGGCACTGAAGTATTTTTTACTAAATATCGATTTTTATATTCACTTTTTAAAAATCATTAATTGCGTATTATGGCCTCCAACGTTTTAGAATTTTTTTTGTATTTTACCCTGGAAGGGGTTGAAAATCATAATTTGGTGTTGTACAAATAGTAGACATTGAACAAATTGAATAATTGATCATAAAATACATAAATCCACGAAATTAAACGTATTGCGGCGTGTTAAATCAAGCTTAGCATTGTTCTTTGAAATAACTAAGTGTTCCGTCATTTTTAGAGTTCCGTAGTAGTGATGTTGTAGTTCTGTTATAATGCAGTCCTGAGGAACATCGTGTTGAGAGTGCAGAGTGCTGAATTTTCTCATTTTCTGTGAAGCTTTGCCGAATTATTGATTTGCCAAAACTACAATGTAATAAATGCGAAAATGTGTTGCTCCTTTATTACCATTCTCATATAACTCATCGAATTAACCTTAACTCTCTCTCATCGCTGAACCAATCTTGATGTGTTTTGGTATAGACATAGATTGTACCTTGGAGAACGATATAAGACTATTTCTTTTTTTAAAGTCTGGGTACCTAATGTGAAATACTGATGGATCAGCAAACATCATCATACAATTTATTTATTCAATGTAATTTAAGTACTAAGGGTTAAGTAGGAAACACAAAAAAAGGGTGCGTGTACTTTTGTACGCGCGTGAGAAGTTATACTTCTTTGACATGAAAAAAAAATAAAAAAACAATAGTAAACAAACATTGTTCAAAATACAATATTCAAAAACAGCAATACTAAAAATAAAAATGAAATAATATTTTGAAATAATTTAATTTACGAATCTCTATAGCCAAACTATATGTGTTAAGCGCCATCTGTGATTAATTTTGTAGTATATTCTAATATTATTTTGCTACGTATCGTAATAGTTCTCGAAATAGAACATAGATGGTGTTTTTACAATTGCAAAAACAAATCAATTGTAAATCTTTTTTTTCTGTTTTTACAATTGTAAAAACACCATCTATGTTCTATTACGATACCATGCTGTAAAACCAGTTTTTGTGGGGGGGAGGGAATGAAAGATTTTATTCAGTTCAGTTGAAGAATAATTTATTTTCCGACAGGCATTAAACTTTAATACAGATTAATGGTCATAGCACACATATCAACTCGTAAACGGAACGTAAACGTATCAACTCTTGCATGTCAGTATTCTTTGTATGAAACTCCCTACTGTAAAGCACACTTATCGGATTTGTAACGTAATCGCCTCGCCTCGAGACAAGCTCACGAACCGCGGTACGGTGCGTGGACGACTTGCCGTACCCGCGCTTACGTCTCACCGTACGCTATCCATCGACTTTCCATTTCCTCGTGCACGCCCTACGCCGCGGCTACCGCTGCGTCGGCGAACTGCTGTCATTCATTCCGTCAACCAGCGGCCGGCGAGCCGTAAGCGCGGCGTCGCCTAGCCGTAAGCGCGGCGTCGCCTAGCCGTAGCCGAGCTTACGTTAGGTTGACGGCGAGGCGATCCGGTGCCGATCCCTTTCCGAGTTGATATGTGCGCTACGACCATTAGGAGAGAAAAAGAATGTGCTCCTAGTCCCAAAGACAAGTATCGATTACTATTTACTACTACAGTCCGTTCACAGTTGTTTTACCTCTGACAAGCTGTCATTACCTTCCCATTAGATTAGCATTACCTTGCTGTCAAGTGACGAGTGTTGCAAAAGTTCCCGATTTATCGGGAAATCTACTGATTTTGGTTATCGTCTCCCGATATCCCGTTTTAGCGACCGTTTCTCCCGATTTTTTGCATTTCCTACCAATGTAATATAATATTGAAAATTAAAATAGAAAATAGTGTTATAAATACAAAAAACAAAAGAAACTGAGTCGCTCAATGAAAATACAGAAGAATTTTGGGCAAACGTAGGTACATATTATAGCATAAAACGTGGTCATGGCTCACGAAATCGTGTTCTAATATTTTTTCCAACTGAATCAATGATAGGTCTATTACACACAAAAAAATTAAAAAATACAAAAAACCCGACTGCGTATAAAACATGTGCGACATATAGAGGATAAGTTTTGTAAAATGGATGGAAGCTTAGACGCGGAAATTGATAAATTTATTATAGAATTGTCTTTCAATTCGTGTTCGTCAGTTCTTTCAGTTCGTTCAGTGTGATACGGAATCTGAGAGCAGTTTTGATGATTCATGTTCGTCCGATAGTGATTATTTATCATTAGGCGTGTGTTTGGATCATTCGTATGCCAACCCAATTTAAAGCAATTCAATTTGTTGTAATTTTAATATAACTACCGAGAATGTGAACTGATTAGTTAGGAGACTGTAAAATAATACATTATTTTATTTGAACGTGTATCATTTTTACTATCGTTACTTTTGGATCAACCTAGTAAATAATATTTATATACATCAGAAGAAACATGTAATATTTCATGTTAGGGAATCGTACAAACTAAACATTACAACACACAGCTAAGGTTAACCAACATAATAAATTAATAATGTAGTTTTTATAAGGAAGAATATAAACGCGTATAAACAAAATTTTGATATTAATAATCGCCAAACAAAAAGAATGTATCAATTAATTACGCCTTCGTTCCGCCAAAGTAAAGTGCAACGATCTTTCATAGGGCTTGGTGTACATTTCTATAATAAAATCCCAAAATTAATACGTGACTTGCCAATAGAATCTACGAGTTTAATGGTTAAAACTAAGTTGGCGGGTGTCTATTATACTATCTACTACTTAAATGGTTTTTACCCAAAACGAATGTCATAAAAAGGTTGTATAATAAAAGCTATTGCATATTTCAAGAGATTTTATTAGTTATCATTTATATTAATATTTCGTCTAGTTGTGCAGGAGTCGCTATATTTCGTTGGTACCTTGCCCAATCAAGATACCATAACATACTCATTGTAAGTATGGCCACAGCAAACTACTGATCTTCTAAAGATGTATAGGGTACGTTATCCAGTGTTCAGGACTTATTCTGAACCTTTGTCAGTCACAAAACAGGCGATTAAGTAGTCCATATTCATATAGTATTGGTTTGCCAGAAATTGTAGCGAAACTGCGAAAACACATTCACCAAAACACAAGTACGAAATCGAATACAACAGTAAATTAAAATAACTGTGTGCGTGTCGATGAGTTTCAATAGTAAATAGGACTCCAAATAGGTACGCTGAAAATATTTAATAGAAAAATACAAAAAACCACGCGTAGAAACATGAAAGATCGATGACAAATATGACAGTACAGTGGTGTTATTTATAAATACTATGGTTACCAAAATGACATTATTAGGGATTACATCATCTTGGTTGTCAATCGATTAATCGATGTCAAAATATTCGAAATGTAATTTAATAAAATTAGCGTAACGATTGAATGGTAATTCTAAATATATTACATAGTTTTAATATGTATGGAATACGAAAACATGTAAGAAATAAATTAATCTTATAATTATAATTAACAAATAATACATAAAATATATTATTATATTCCATCAATCGATTATTATGAATCAATTCAATCGATTATAAAATCGTTTGTAATGAGGTAAATACTGTGAAAACTTTTTTGCATACAGAAAAAATACAGAATTTAGCTAACTTCACGATGCAGAATTTAGGTGTCGGTGTGCGCGCGCATCGTAGAAATTCACTCTCATCATTTTTCACCATCGCGCCAAAAGAAGTATAACTTCAAAAATTTAGAAAATAATATGATGAAATAATAATAATAAGTAAAAGCAACCGGCGCAGTGCGAACTAGGGTTGTTGAACCTAACTTAACTGTTTAGTAAAACCTAGCATAGTTGTGTAACGAAAAGATAAACGGAACAAATTTAACTTTGCCGTTGAAAAACTGTTGTCCCCATATTAGGTATATGTATCAATATGGGTCCCGATCAAATTACCAAGTTCTGAAAATAGGTTTAAAATTATTTTTTTGTGATGCTTACAAATTCACAGTTTTAAGATTTTTTATTTAACCTACGTTTTACCTAAGACATTCCTTCTAGCCGAATGTTTTTTGATTGCGTTAAGAATACAGAATATTATATGTTTTCACAGCTCTTAGGGATTGCAGACCTGAGTGTTGGATTAATTTTAATTTGTTACCTTCACACGTCCCTGAGAAAAAAGGTCTTGAAATACAAACAGACAGACGGGCAATGGAGTAAGTGATCTTAAGGGAACCGTGTTTTTTCTTTCGAGGTAATGAACCCTAAAAATATCGAATCGTTATTTCGAGTATTGACCTTTCATAGTAACGTTGTTCTAATGAGCGATCATGCTGCTTTAAGAGTATGTTATGTAAGTTAACTAGAGCACCTAAGATTTTTTCCGAAGCGAAGCGAGGGCGATTGCTAGTATAGAATAATTACAAGAAAGAGATGAAAGATAATAGGAGATAGAGAGTTCCATATCATATTACTCATCAGTCATAGAAATATATGAAAGCATCAGTTGTATTGTAATAATGTATAAAAGGTTCCTAATGAAAGGAATATTGTTAAAATTATGATTTTATTTAGACGACTCTCGTTCTGTCACTAACCAATGTCGACGTACATTATATGGGTCTTTCTACAAAGTAAGGAATTTTCAATATCGCAGCTAAAAATAATGAAAAACTTGATACTAACTTATTTACTTTTATTACATACTGTAAAACAAACCTATTTCTAGTTCGTCACTAAAAATAATTTCGATTTGATATTATTTTCTTGACGAAATTTCTATTCAAAATACCGAATTCTTAGAAACCTGCAATTTTCCTCGACCAAAATGTGATCAAATGTGTTACGTAATTTATTTACTACAACATTCAGGCCATAAATTAAACCAAAATGAAGAAGTAGATATTTTTTTTCTTGCCCGGAAGATATATTTTTATTTTATTTTTCCAAAAATGTTAAAAAATGCTTTTCTATATTTAATTTTTGTCCCCACCATTTTGTATCAGGATCCTGTTCAATGTAAAATCAGCCATTATTTATTATTCTATTTGCCGAGCGATGTTGCCATTCACTTTGACGTAATTATAGCAATAAGTAGCTTCACTTCAATCATCAATGTTCTTCAAGTAAATCGAACTGTATAATGAATGATTCGAATAAAATGGAGTTGTTAGATTTTTCGTCAATTTTTTATGATTGTAATTATTTAACTATTCCTGTTATTTAATAGCTCCTCGTTTGCTTATCCACAATTACGAAAATGATGACGGATGGTAAGATATTTAGATTTTTAACTAAATATCCTTTTTCATAAAGTCAATATTTTTGTAGTCAAAATCGATCGTTGAAATTGTTAATAAAAATTTTTTTAACTTTTAACACGTTCGCTGCGTTGTGAGGTCATATTGGCTCATAGCGAAATTTCATGTGGTGCAGCGAGCAAAATAGCGTTTACTCCCCTGGTGCGGAAGGCATAACTTTGTGTATTTCTATCGTAGGAAAGAAATTAATATACCATTACATTTGCCGCTTTAACATGAACAATCTAACATTTCAAACATTCGTGAGCCAATAACAATTAAAAACCTATATATATATTAAAAACATATATCAAAACGGAACTGAATGAGAACTTTGAGCAAAAAGTACACTAAAAATCCTTACGCAGCGAACATGTTAAAACACATTCTAATTGTTAATTTATACGAGTACTATTCTTTGATATATTTAATCAACCAAAAATCTAGTTTTTTTGAGATATTATGGTTTCTGTAATGAACAATGAAGCTCGCCCAATTTTGGCAATCTCCTTTGCTACCTATTATTATACTAGACGTTAAATAATATTAATTTCAAACCAGTCTCTCAGTCAAATATTATTTATCGTACGTCATGTACATTGAAAACAGAAACTGAAACCACATTTCACTTAATTGACTTTGATAGACGTTAGAGGATCGGTTGAATCGCAGTAACAATATAATGTGGCCAATGAATAATGTATGAGGCGACCGATCTCTCTATTTCTAAATGGTACCAAATTTAAAAACAGGGTTTTCAATTCTTATTTCTGAACCCAATCTTACCAGACCCAAACCTGATTTTGAAAACACTTTAGAATATATTTTCTTTTATGAAAAGAATAATTATAATACGCTACGTATAAAAAACGTGTTCTACTTGTCCTGACTGGGTATGAGTTACAAAGCACTTGCTTGGTTTTTAGGGTCCCGTAGTCAATATGGAACCTTTATAGTCTCATCATGTCCGTCCGTCCGTCCGTCCGCAGCGTAGTGCAGAGACAATTAGTTCTAGAAAGCATGCATGTAATTTAGCATGAACATATTTATGTTTACAAAGTGATGGAATAAAACTTTTAAAAATATTTTTTTTTCAGGTGATTTCCTTTCCATATGTGAAAAAATTTACAGCAGTAGCATGTATGCTGAATTTAAAAGGTAAACAATTATAGTTATGTTAAAGTACTTAACGACTATCTACTAATTGATAAACATTTAACTACGGAAAGGGTTCCGTAGTCGTGCGTATTAGGCCACGCGCAATATCCCTACATAACGATACAAACTCTCAAGGTGGAAAAATGAAGCTGCTGTGGTTAATTGGTGTGCATAAATACTACATTATCAAGTAGATGTTAACTGAAAATTTATTTGATTTTATGATTGAAACAAACAGAGTCAATGTCAAACTATTATTGTGATCGATTACTTTCTTCGTTTTGTTTTAAAAAAAATGTTATTTTTGTATTCAAAATAATATAGTAATAATTCGTCACACTGAGTTACTGTCATTCCTTGATCGATTACAAAGTAATAAAACACTAACACGGATATTTTGATAGATTTTTTAATTAGTATAACTTCTATACCATGACTGTAATTTTGATCTAATTAACAAGGCCTGTTAAAAGATAATTTTCAACAAAGGAAATAACGTTCAAATTATTACTAAAGCAATTTGATCGTAACGACTTATTCATGATACTTCAAATGGGATGTTTAGATAGCAGACACCGCAGTAAAATATACAACGAAATTGTAATGGCTTCATGGTTTCACACCGTGTAATGGAGTGAGGATGAAATTAGATATTATAGGCACCGGCGTTAATTGCTTTTTATTTGAATATTATCGTAAAAATTTCATGCTTAATAAAAATCAATGAATGTAAGAAAGCTTTAATTTTAATTAGTGTCTTGTTCAGTTTACTTTTATTGCTTCAGCATGTATCTATTTATTTTTTAATAATTACACCATAAAGAATTTAATGTAATTACGTTACCAAAAAAGTGGCAAAAAGATGCCCCACACTAGTATTCCCTGTGGTTCATGGTTGCCGCGGACAACACACTCCAAGACCTAGAACAGAATTTTAAATTCATCCTTAAAATTTCGGCCTCGCTTGGAATCGACGCATCTTATAGATAATATTCAACTAGATTTTTGTATTTTCTCACACGTAATCATCACAAACTGTATATTTTCGTATAGGAGGTTAATAAATATTATACGAGACAAGAATAGATCAGCCAACAGATAATTTATCATCTAGGTGTAGTTACTAAGAACGCTAGAATAACATTGCGTTTCCTAGCTACTTCCATTATCCCGTCTTGCTTGTCTGTTTGAAAAATTTGTGGCAACCGTCGGTTTAGCTTTAAGTCGAGATCTTAATCCTCTTTGCATGATAAATATAGGAAAATGTTAGCGTTTCAACTGAAACACAGCTATTCTACACGACATCTTTTTTACTGTAACGGTTACTTAAACTTTCTGTAACTGAGTCCAATACAGACTCGCATTTTCATGTAATTAGCTGAAAAACTAGCACACGAACCATCTGATAGAATGTGGATATTGTAATACCATAGACATGCATATAGAGAGAATAAAGAAGGGACCTAAAACATAATAAAAATACTAATAGATTTCTATAACGCTACTCACTCGTAGTACATAAGAGGATTTCTTCTTTCGTGCTGCCATGGTCAAAACACAAAAACCAAAACACATACCTAGTCCGAGAACAGAGTTTCAAACTCAGTTAAAATTTCCGCCTCGCTAGGAATCGAATCCAGAACCCATTGAACGGCGGTCTGTCATATTAACCATTGCGCCATATGGTCGTCAACTCAGCAACAACTCAGTCCATTGGTTGTACACTTCTGTATCCAGTCCATCGGTTGCAGTGAAAACGTGGCTCCGTGGTTTTCTTCCGTCAAGTACTCTCTATAGTGCGTTGCTAATGCGCATCAAAACCAGCTATCAGAATAAATGTTAAACAAAACGTCTGTTCAGCAAAGTAATTATTGCCCCAAGAATCTGCAACTTCCAAATATGCCAAGCTTGTGCTGGCTTGACGTTCTATTTTGGCAGTCCAAGGTAGCAAAGTCAAAGTCAAAATATTTTATTCATATAGGTATCACTGATACACTATGCACGCAGGTTATATACTTATTAACGCAGGTTAGGTACTCCGTTGAAAATGTTAGTTCTAAAGATCAAACACTACAATTTAGGTAATCGACGGGAGCACCCTATAGTTGAGAAACTTGAGTTTATTTCTTCAAAAAACTTATTTAATCACCAAAACATGAATATATTTTAGTAGCGTGTACTCGTTCGATGTCATGGGTCACTCGTAATGTCCACCATTATTCTTATGTCATCACTCGAGTACATGACGCGATCACAGCGCCGTACTCGGCTATACGTGAGCAATCATTGCTCATTGACGAAATTATAATAGGACCCTTAACACCATCTATCGATTTTAGGTAGCACTCTATTGAGCGAACCAGGTGTACTAAGCTAAATAGCTTAGTAATAATAGTAAATACTTGCCATTAAAATTTACCAAATTACCTAATTTAATAACTGAAGTAGTATTGCTTCACCAAGGGAATTAAAACTATTATTATCTACCGTCCATTAACAGTTCCATAAGTGGGACAGGTCGAAGAGTTTGAACTCACATTGCTGTTGGCTTCAATCCATTAATGGTCCACTGCTGGGCTTGGGCACTTGAGAAGGCCTTGAGCATACTCCACCACGCTGCCGCGCTGCTCCAGTGCGGATTGGTGGAGCAGTTAGTGACCAACCCGAGTGTCGATAGTTTTCAAACCACCCGAGGGCCTCCGACATGGCTTAACGACTGTTATCTTATAATAACAACCGAGACCTACGGCTATAAGTGCCCTTCGAGGCACGGAAACGCTCATGAATTTTTTGCCACTAGCGGTCACCCATCCAACTACCGACCGTTGTCGATGGCATAGGATCGACGCAAGCCACTGGGCTATGAGCGCTTCTTTGCTGTTATAATTATATGCTGTTATATTTATTAAAATAAATTAAGCGTTCCAAATTTTGTTTCATCACGCTTATAATATTTAAATTGATTGCTAACTAATATTAATATTTAAAGATGCATAAAGCAATTATAATTGATATATATTTAATATACCATGTTTCATGTTAAATTATTTTACTTGTTGCAAATAAGCTGCCTGTAATAAATCAAGTCATTAATTGGATGAACACAAAATTACATTCGGTACTATTTATATTAGCTAGCATCCATTTCAATAATTTAGTTGTAATTAAATGATAGCTTATATTGCCTATCTATTAGTTATTAAATATTAAAATATTTCATTTAGATTTAATTTAAAAGACTGTTTACTATAATTGCCATATCTACAATATTGGCATACCCATAGGAGGAGTTCCCTCAACTCTTCATGAATCTCATGATCAGAAATGAATTTTGATAAATTAGGAACATTATCGTGATAATAACTTATATCCTTCCAATAAAAAATAACTAAACTGAAAATCTTCTTGTATTGAAGTCGGATAAAAGCAATAAATATCTATCATTATCTATCATGAAAGAGACTGTATAATTCAATTAAAGTTTCACCTGGAAATGTTCAAGTTTTACACAAAACAAAATTCATTCTACAAGTTTTTGAAGTGCTCCTCGTTCCGTGAAGTCTTCCACTCCTTGAAGCGTTTCTTAAAAGCTATTTCGTGATTCGCTAGTGTACACTCAACGCCATTTGTTCTTAATTGTTAAGACCAGCCATTCTCAGGCAGATAATGTTTTTTTGCAACAATATTGATTTCTTATTTTTTCTTATTTTGCTCAATGGCAGCCCCATTGGCAGCTTGGAAGCCAGATCTAGACATATTTTATTCAACATCTGCTGTATTTTGCAGAATAGCTACTAATAAACTATTTGCAACGTGTAATCTGTAAACGGTGTTAGGTTTAAATGAACCTGTTATGTTTACATTTATTGCGAAAATAAATAAATTGTCCAAATTAAAAAGAAGAGGTTCTTAATTAGTTTTTAAATGTTAGTTACTCCGTTCTTATCAACCGATTTGGAAAAAAATATTTTATTGAAAATGACGCTGCCTACCCGATTGGTCCCATATTCATTAAAAATATTCTGTTGCATATCAAGTGCAGATTGGCCTCTCGAGCCATTAGTTATTAAACAAAGTTTTCATGATGCCCGACTTGGCCTAGTAGTTGTTATCTTAGGATTGACTCAAGTCACCTGACTATGAGCGCTTCATTTGATCAATATTTTAATCTGATAATATTAACAAATATCCATTAAGTAATACTTACCAGAACTGCAGTCCTATATCATAAGTGTAAAAGTTGATAGTTTTTGATTTAAGTGTTTTCCTGTTACGGAAGAGTTGCGTTTGTCTACACTTTCAGCTGATAAAAGTAATCAAAAGGCAATGATTGGAGATACGACACGCTGTCATAGATTTGAAGAAGTCCCTCGCTCGCGCGTCTTTGTAACTAATAGGCAGCCTGTAAAGGTTTTCTAATTAAATTCAACTTGATTACGTTAACAGGTTCCCTGTTCCCATTCAAAATAAATTTTTGATAAGTTTAAGTCCCACGATTTTTTTTAATTCAGTTTATATTGTGTAAAAATACACAAGGTAAGTGCATATATTCTCGACGTACTTACATGCTACATGCATGGTACAAAATAGTAAAAGTATGAATCTCATATGATACTTGAGCGTGTTGATACCGTTGTTACTATATGACATGAATCATATACTCGTATTATTTATTTTTATTTATTTATTTAATGATTTATGCACACCATACAATTTTAAATAGAAAAAACTTAAATTTAGAGACATTCACACAAGGGAGCTACTTATTAATGCATTGACTTATTATATCATATTATATCATACTTCGGACGTACTGTCTTATTTTTGCGCTACGTTCATGATCACATACGATTCATTTTTTACTCTTTAATTGCTCGAAAAATTAGAATAGAAGATCATTTTTTCTTCTAAAGTAATTGTGATAAGTAGAGGCTGACAAAGAAATACACATTTTTTTCCTTTGAATAAATATACGTACAAAAACTTGATTCAAAATGATTTGCCAAATTAAATAAAGATAAATCACCGTACTTTTAAATTTTTTTCTTATTTACATAATGTATTCCACACGTCCCCATATTGAAAATCGCATTTATCTCGCCACGCCCACAAAAAATAGCCTACAAACTTATTTCTAACTTCGATCATATGTAATTCATGAACGTATAAAAATTAGGGCAAAAAATTTCCGATATACTCGTAGGTATCATGTATGATTCATTGGACATGGAACCTGTAAAATCAAGAGAAATAAGTAATGTTATTTACACACTTTACTTCATTTACTTTAAATTAAAGTAAAAAAATCTTCTTATAAATGAAGAATACTGATTCTATTGTTATAATTTTCATCTATCACAATGTTTATAAATCTATATTTTTAAATACCTTCTTATTGACCTCATCTTATTTAAAATTGTTTTCGTAATACCGAACCTCTAATAAATTAAAAAAAAAATCAGAGTCAGAGTCAAAATAACAAAAACTCTGTGCAGATTTTAAACGTTTTATATTTTTAGCAAATTTTTTGCGTCTTTTTCAATTTAACCTTTCAATTCCTTTTCAATTTAAATTTTGTATTGGTTTTACACAGATTCTACTCGGTGTTCAGATGAAACTTGTTTGTACTTATAATTTCTTTTCCCAACCTTTAGAGATTTGGTTTAGTTAAATAATACTTAAATTAAAATATTCAAATCATTAGCAATTAGCAATTTAAAATAATAATTATTTTGAAAAGAAGTAAATAGTAGCTTCCGAACTGCTTAAATATTATAATATTATGAGACAAATTCGGCCAGAAAATCCATTTAGTTCTCTCTTGACATTTAATCAAGCTGGAGTTTTAGTTCAAAAATTGACTAGAGGAAGAAAAAGTTTATGAAGGTGTACATCGGCTGGCGTGATATTGAGTTATTCGTCCATTTGTCGCGCACATTGTATGCTTAATGAAATACAAACGAATTGAGAACCTCCTCCTTTTTTTGAAGTCGGTTAAAAATAGTTTAAAATTATTAACAAATTGTTCAACACAGATTTAAACACTCAACTCCATAATTCTTTTACATTAAAATTATTATCTAAATGACACAGGTTTCGTTGCATTATTCTCGTCCGTAGAATTTATAAAGTACAGTCGTAATGATAAATTGTTCGTGGTTGCTGACGTGACAGCAATTAAACATGCCACGTTTGTGACACAAACAGCGTTCTAGCAATAAACGGTGCCCTATATTTTATCTGCTAGTATACGAGTTTACTTTGTAAATTTTATTACTGCATCCAGCTATGCGACTATAATTAACTTTACATTTTATAACTGAACTTTATATTAATATTTATAATATAGTTGCTGCTTGCTTTTTGTTTAAAATAATTCCTGTATTTTTATTACGGCGGGTGACCGTACATACATAAAATGTCCCCGATAGCTAAAATAATAGTGCGTCATTAACGCATTTCTCAACCAAAATATCCTCAAAGTAGCCAAACTCGATTAAACTTACATCTTTGTAATACATCTGTCGATTAAAAATCGGGTTCATATAGAATAAGATAAATCTGTCGTAGGGATAATAATTATACATGGAAACTATAAAATTTAAAAGTAAGAGACATTATTTAATTAGATTAGTGACGTAATGTAATAATAATTTAATTATTTGCTTAATTAACAGGAATATGTATAAGTAGCGTTAATAATTATGTCGCTCGAAATAAATGATGATTAACTTATTAAGAAAAAGAGAAGATGAGAAATGGGTAAAAGAACCTAATAAGTCAGAAAACATACTGATACCAACAAGACAACAGAGACCAATAAGAAACAATATTATCAATTTGAAATTAAATAGATTAGACATTTCAATCTAATATACTACATTTAAAGACTAAAAAACACATAAAAATCTTTTTAAATAGTTTATTGACTACACTTCAAATATCATAGTCGTTTTTTATCTGGGCTGACTATCAGTCTGGAATTATCTCGTCTCTCCACCATTTTGTATCGGAGTGATGATGTGGAGTACACTTAAGTCACCTCAATCGCGTAAGTACCGTAGGTTACAGTAGCTTCCTAATGGATTGAAGCCAACTTTCATATTTCATTTTCACCACGATACATTAAGACAGTGTACGCTACAAAACGTAACAATTGTGAATTGAATATAATGCAGTCGCCATTATATTTTCCCATGTACTTCGTGTTCTATTATACTTTAGGAAAAGATTTTTATGTTATCGGATGGTAAAATTAGTTTATGTTACGTGACTAATCTAATTCCTTTTGGTATTATATCGATGGGAACAAAGTAGAAAAAATTATATACGAGAATACAAATAGGCGATTTCCTGATTAATACGGAATAAGTCATAAAGTAGTTCTGCAACATAGCAAAAATAAATAAAAATAAAAGTGACCCTATTACCTTTTTTAAACTAGGTACTTTTGTGAGTTGTGACATAAACAGGACATCCTGTGTACTCTAAAATTATACGAATTAAATGCGTTTAACTTTTGCTGATTGACATTACGCGGGGTACTCGGGGGATAACTCTTGTGTGGACACCTGGACTTAATGTGCTATCTATTATAATTTTTTTTTATTAAGTATAAGTTTCTTAAATATCGATAATTTATGCTGAAACACAGCGAGAACACAAAACGATTATGAGATAATCTGCAGTAATTAAATTCAATGCAGTAATTAAAATCAGCTATTATGATAACTCTTATAAAAGTACCTAATTCTAAAGAAGACAAATAAATTACTCAGTTACTTGGCAATAAAGACCGTGTCACTTTAAGTCTTCCCAGACCAAAGAAGCTAAAGTTAGACGCTTTTTTGTAACAGATTGCCTTAATTTGCGGTCTTGTTTCGCAAGACTCGAACTAATTATCTGCCGGGATTTATTGAAGTGATTTGGCGTGTGATGAATCAAAGAATATTAAACCCGACTTGTGAGATCTATGGCAGATATTAAATTTTTTTTAACTACCTAATTACTATTGTATTACTATTTTGATGACGAACGTTATAACTTATCTTAGATGAGAATTATCTATATCATATAGATTGATATCAAAGGTAGGACTATAGCGTTTTATAGCCTCTTTTTTAGGGTTCCGAAAAAAATGAAAAACTGAACCCTTATAGGATCACTCGTGTGTCTGTCCGCGCGCCATCTACAGCCAGTTTACTCCGAAACTACTGAACCAAATGAGTTAAAACTTGGTACTCATGTAATTTTTTTAGGCGAGTCATAATAATAGACAGAAACAGTTTTGTTATTAAATGATTATTTGTCTTTAAACTCTTTTAATTTTGTGTCAGCCTTATTTAAAATTACAAATTAAGATAAAAGACATTGCCTTGGGTGCATTAATTAACTAATTTCTACTTAATAACATGTATGTTGATGTACATTACTATCAAAATTTAAGTAACAGTAATTACTACATAACACTACACACACCATTTAATATTAATGAAATCCACAAACTGCCGGCTGTAGAATTAATTATCGGTATTATTGTCTAATTGTCTAATAACAAATAGATCCATTAAACTTATCCTCTGATTAGTAGATGATTAGGATGTGCTATTTTAGAATTAAGAACATTTCCATACAATTAGCTAACGGAAATGGAAGACACAACTCTCTCTATTTGGGGACACGGTCGTGCCCCCGCCAAGACAATCCGAACGAAGTGCAAGGGCAGTACCTACATTTTCTCGAAGCGCTTAGTCTTTTTGAACTTGGCTTTGGATTATACCAGATAAACTAAATTCTCTGAATATAATATTTAGAAATTGCATTCAATTCAATTGCATAGTTACTTTAGATTTTATTGATTTCGTCATTCACTGATGATCATCAAAATTAAGTTAGTATTAGTCTACTTTGCAACAATAACAATGGATTAATAACAATGGATTTCCGCAAAGTAACACCTATTAAATAGATCATCAAAATTCTTTTCTATTTACTGAAGTCCATTTTGGCTACGGTGTAGGTTTTGTGAAATTAGTGCTTGTAGAGTTAAAGTGTGTAAACTTAAAAGGTTGGCTCTACGTGATCTCTAATAACTTTTTGATGTAGAGCCATTATGGTCATTTGATATGAAAATGTGTTTGGTATCTATCACTCTAATAGGGTGAGATCTATTTAGACTTTAAAGATTTAAAAGTATCCGAACCAAAATAATGGTTCTATATATTTTGTCGTTATTCTGCTATTCCGGGCCGAGACGAATCTCTAATGAACCAAAGATAATTAAAACCAGTTCAACCGTTCTTGAGTTATAAGTGTACAACTTTGTTTTATATAGGTAGATTGTTATCATATGGGTAACGTTATTTTAAAATTACAATATTGAAATGTTTTATTATAATTTCTACAAAATTATTTTTATGTAATGAAAACTGATGTATTTATAATGATTACTTTTTTATAAGTTGATTAGCATGTACAGTAGGTAAATACGCGTGCATCACTACTTAGATCTCCGGAGTGAACGGGGCGACTGTGCATACACAGTGGAATTAGGGTTCGACGTATCGGCCTCTGGTATCGATACCGAGTACTCGTGTGGTATCGACGGGTAAGGTATCGATACCAAAAGAGTATCGGTCCTGAAGTATCGATACTACTCAGTATCGTGTATCGAGTACTCGCGAGGATCACCGTCAGATCAGAACTAAAAAAAGGTCGTCCACAGTGAATTTCATGTCCCGAGTACACTTTCTGTTTAGTCCGAGCGCTAAAACGGGTCACAGTTGATCTTTTTCCATATGAAAATACTGAAAAGTACTCAGTATTTTAAAAGTACTCGATACCGACGTTTCATATGAGTACTTGCGAGTAATTACCAGGTACGAGTATCGAGTACTCAGTATCGACTATCGCGAACAAAAGTATCGATACCTACTCAGTATCGAAAGTATCGTTCGAACCCTAAGTGGAATCACAGAAACAACATCGTTGACGATGTTTTTCCCGCCCATGCAACGTTCCCTTACCGTCCGTGCCTCCGTGACGTATGCTCTATCCTATAGATTTTCTATGAAACGATATTTCCAAAACTTCACGTCTCGTCCCGTCCGCGTAAAAACATATTACGTATGCAGCGACCTTTATTCCACATTCAATATTGTATTTGAACTTCGCATTGACATGACAAAGTCCAAATGAAATTGACAATTCGACGGTACTTTTGTAGCACATACAAGACCATCTTAATATGCTGAGTGCATCAAATACTCGTCGCTTACGTACGAGTGCAGCTCTTGAAGTGAAAAGCCCGCACTGAACTAAATATTATATTGGCTGACTTTAATGTTTCAAAGTAATCTATATTAATACGTAAATGGAAATCTTTGTTTCTGTTTTTAAGAATTATGTACGCAAAGGAGTGTGAGGTAGTAAGTTTGTTTAGAAAACAACTATAGACAGTTCAATTAACCAATATAGGCAGCCTTTAGGAGGTAAAATCAACCTAACTTAGGACACTTTAGTTGGCCTTTTACATATATATATCGTATAGCGTGGTGAAGTCACAGCCACAATGTGGTGGATCAGGCATCTTAAGAGACCTGTGTACCCTGTAGCCTGATATTGAACTATAAGCAATATTATGATTTTCTTCAGTTGCTTTAGCTTCTGTGGTATCATACGACCCCTTCAGTACTCTGATCTCTGTTTGTTACCTTAAATTAATTGTTGAAAATTACCTAATCATTTAAATTGTAATCCCATTTCATTGGGCTCATCTATGCTTATAAATTATGAAAGCAATAAATACAAATACTTAATTTCAAATGAGATAAACGTTACCTCTTTCCGTATGAAAAAAACACGAGCTTATCTTTCCATGCAAAAATAAACCAATTAACAGACCAGATTAAATAATTAAATGTTGACAAACAATTAACCCAACCAACTCGTGTACTAAATATTTATGATTAAGGCTGTCAGCCGTGACATTTGAAATGATAAGGGTATCAAAGGTCGGAAATCACTACGTACAAAGGGATATGAAGGCTGTATCCGGAATCATCTTTCGCTTAGACTCATATTTAGAGCAATTGCTGACCTTCTTTCAATTTGCAAAGCTTTTGGGGTCCCGTGTATCACATTAAGATATTGTTGGGTTGAATAATTTGACGACTTCTTTTAAAGGGATCCGTAATCTCCATAACTCGATCATTGTATAGCATGGTGCAGCAGGATGTACCAACAGGGGATATTGTTAGAACAATTACTCTTCCTACTTACATTATAAATGTGAGTATGATGATGTTTGTTAGGTACTCTTTTAAGTAAAAACTACTGAACATTTCTGCCGTATTGGGGTGGCTTAGAATATGAACCCCAATCCCACGCCGGATGGGTGTCGTAAGAGGCGACTGAATCCGGTACTATGGTGGTAGGATATAATGGTAATATTGATTTTAATTGTTAACTGATACCACTATTGCTATTATTATTTCTCCATGGGGTTCGCCTGGATAGCTTGACCACCCATGAGCATAAGTCAGCCGCCAAACGACTCGTCGTGTTCCGGCTGAGGGCTTGAGAGCCAGTTCTTTCTTTCTTTTTCTTCTCTCTTTCTTGGCCAGCAACGCATCAGTGATACTTATGGTGTCACTGATGTCCATGGGCGACGATAGCCACTTACCGTCAGGCGGATCGTCAGCTCGTTTGCCGGCTATTTCCATAAAAAAGAGCAAACTTTCATGAATTTTTGCACACACAGCATGCACTCGTAGCATGTCTAGAATAGGACACAGGGAATTATAATCCCGGAAAATGCAGACAAGATAGCGTACATAGTCCCCTAGTCTATAATATAATCTTCTGATCAGTGGCTAGATACGCTAAATAATTAAAGAATAATAATATTACTGCACTCTATCGAAAGTGAATTATAGGGTTCAGTGTGTAGAACAAACACTTTAATTTTACAAGTAAACAACAGGTAAAAAATATATCTATGTGCAAGATGAATTGTTGACCTACATAGCTTGCACGTTGGGTGATAGACCTACAACAGATAGTAATTCAAATAATCTCAAAGATTATAATGTAACTAGAAGCCAACGTTCATGGTTACAAAATAATTTAATGACTAAAGTATTTTTTAATGATGTACTTAGCTTTCAATCGTCGGTTTAATTCGGGGAGGTGATTTTTTTTTAATTAGTGGAATTGACGGCCCGCTTTGCGTAATGGTTACCATGCGAGACCGCCATTCGAATGGTCCTAGGTTTGATTCCCAGCGAGGCGGAAACTAGAAAGATGAGTTTGAATGTTTGTTCTCGGTCCGGTGTGTGTTCATGTCTTTGTTTGTTGTCTATGGTGGCACCTATAACACAGGGAATCTTAATGTGGCTATAAATATAACATTTATTTATTTATCTAGATAAAAGTAGGATTGCTTGAGACAGTTGCCAAACGACTCGTCGTGTTACGGTTACGAGCTTTGGAACAGAGAGTACTTTTTTCTTTCTGCTTGGTCCTTCTCCAATCCTTCTCAGCGCTCTTTCTTGACAGTAAGTATGCAAAATGGACGTGACTGATATTTTATTCAAGAAATTTCAATGCTTCCTAGTTTGGTTGCATAGAATTCATGAAATATGCATTAATTAATGTTTCATGTTTAATTAAATTTTATAACAAAATTACTTAAAGTGTTAATATTTTTGTACTGAATAAACAGGAGAAATAAAGTTTCGTTTAAATACTTTTTCAAAACGCAATCTGACCTTTTCGGGGTTTAGTAAAAATACGACGTTTGCTACGACAAAAACTGCGGTTATTATGCAAAGTTGTTCTGTAGAATCGAGCTAAATACTGGTTTATGAATGCGCTAATCAGAGCTATTCGCAATCAAGTGTCATTCTCAGTTTATTTTGCATGCATGAATAGAAGACTGACTGAGCGATGTCTGTAAACGAGTTCCCTCAACTGCATTACCGTCTCTCATATTAGTATTTACTTCATGACTGACTTGTTTTACAGACAGTTGCATAATTTGTAGTGGTTCATTTAACAAAATAAATCCCAAAGGGACCTGGAGGATATATACAGCTCTACTCAAAATAAATTAGATGGAAACGTTTTTATTATTATTTACAACGTTTAAATTTCATTATTAGTATGGATACGTATCTGTATTTAAACTATTATTATTATAAACCATGGTAGATTAATATGAATAGCATGTTAGCCGTATTGGGGTGACTTAAAATATTATTCCCAATCCTAACCATGCGAGTATACTAGATCGTAAGAGGTGACAGAAGCCGATTTGCTTGGTGATGAGGATTCACTTATGGATTATCATTATCATTATAACCGTAGCCTGATTCTATTAGGTGTTTAGCGAAGTTAGCTAATAGAATCAGGTCACGGTTCAACTAGTATCCCTACATAATTATCATACACTAGGAAATCGCCGTCGGTTCGCTTCGGGAAAAATAGTAAAAAAAATATATAGTCAAAGTCAAAGTCAAAATATTTTATTCATATAGGTATCACTGATACACTTATGCACGTCATTTTTTGGCTTTTCGGAAGGTGCTTTGTCGTGGAGGAGAAGAAAAGCCTAAAGAAACTCCTCAGCACATCTCAGCACACTGTGGAAATAAGCAAAATAGACTATCCTAGCAGTTTCGACGTCTGTATACTGCCTTATTTTCCTAACAGCAAAAGCAGCCCTACCGAGTTTTGTCGCGAGATTTGTTATATGTGGGCCCCATTGAAGTTTACTATCTAAGGTCACCCCTAAAAAGACCGTCGATTCCTCCATATCCAATGTTTCGTTATTTAGTTTAAGAGATTTGCTGACTTTTTTAACATTAGGTAGCACAAACTCTATACATTTCGTTTTTTTTGCATTTAATAGTAAATTATTGATAGTGAACCAACGCGACACATGCGAAAGAGCACTATTTACGTCGTCGAAATTTACTTTATTCCTTTCACACTTAAATATTAGTGATGTATCATCAGCAAATAGTACAATATCCGCTTGGTTCTTTACATAATGTGGTAAATCGTTAATGTATACCAGAAAAAGAAACGGACCCAAGATCGAGCCCTGCGGTACACCAATCACAGCCGGTGACCCCGATGACTTAATATCGTTTATGCTAACTCTTTGTATTCTATTACTCAAATAAGACGCGATCAAGCTAAGGGCCTTGTTTTTTATACCATAGTGGCCAAGTTTAAACAGCAATGTTTCGTGCTCAACACAATCAAATGCCTTAGATAAGTCACAAAATACTCCTATGGCATTATGTGACGCCTCCCATGCTTCAAATATATGCTTTAATAGCCTAGCCCCGGCATCGGTTGTACTACGGCCTTTAGTGAAACCGTATTGCTCAGGATGTAATAATTTATTATTGTTGAAATGGGGTATAATATAGCCTATGTCACCCGAGGATAGAGTAACTTCCCAACAGTGAAATAATTTTTCAAATCGGTTCGGTAGTTTCGGAGCCTATTCAGTGCATTCACTTTGCAACTAACCATCGTCAACTTACCCTGATGATGCTCCATTTCGGGGCGAAACACGTGTTGGTGCTGGTATATAAGATATGTTGGTATATACCTTTAATCACGGATTGTTGCAAAGTAAAATACTAACTTAATAACAATGGATTTCCACACAGTAACGCCTGATACTATTAACTAAATTCAAAATGCACATGAGGTAAATTGAAAATGACATTCTATATTGGAGTGTTCCCTCTGCGAACAGATCCGTTACACACAATAAAACCTTGCAACACCTAATATTTCAATGCGACTCGCGTTGAATTGAATTATTTCGTAGAGGATATAAATCAAATTTAATGTCGAAAATATGATATATTTGGCCGATAAAGCGACGTGTGTGAATATATTCCGGTTTCCCCTTGACACATACTGAGGATTTATAATGGAGTTTCGCAGCGTTACGTCTTGTGTCGTAAAACTATGTTTTTGTTTACACATCATTTCATTGTTTGTCATAGTTCAGATTAAACTGCTATTATTTTTGTGAAGTTATTTGCTCCAATTTGAAATTGTATGAATGGTAATTTTATTGAGGATACAGATAAAGCAATATGTTTTGTTATTGAACTGCCCAAATTACCGTAGTTAAGGTTTTAAGTTAAGAAATTTACAGCACATTTAAGGACGTTTGACGGAGCGTACCTAGTTCCCAAGTGCAAACTGATGATACATCACTTAGTAAGTTTAACTATATTAAACTATGTATCATCTAATCCTAGCCCAACAACCATTCAAGCGAATATATGTACTGTTGCGGTTACCACTGTCTGTGGCGTAGATGGAGATGCAATTTACTTTCTGACATGTAAACTATAGTTTGTCGGATAAAGGTAAACACATGCCAATATATCATCATCATCATCATATTTTCCCCGAATTACCTAACGTCAGATAAGAGTGTTGCAGTATCAAATCTATATAATTATGAAAGACAAAAAATGATTCTGGCTATGTACGATAGGGTAAATACAAACGAGCGTATTTTTTTGAGCTGTCAGTCGCGAAAAATGAGTCACGTGCATTCGGTTTCATACTAAAGTTCTGTTTGTACCACACGGCGACGCAAAATGAGTTTAGACTTCAGTATGAACTTGACTCATTTCATGCGACGCACATCTAAAAAAATACGCTCGTTTGGCCTCACCCTTACAAACTCAAACTCAATTTACGTCTGGTGAAGATAATAGAAACCATGTTTAGTGTCAGAAGGCTTACGGTATATCAAGGTTTCTTTTCTCCCGTTATATAAAGGTTATTTTGAATTCCCATAGTACTCACGCGCATAGAGTTCTTCAAACCAATCCATAAATAATACTTGAATGAAATGAATTAACACATAGACCGAACTATTTTACGGAACGCATTGGGTTGAATTGTCCGCATAACCTCAAAACAATTCACAGATATGTTTTTTGCACAAAACTCATTAAAAGTGATGAAGTTCATTGGCTAAAGTAGATCCGCATGATTTTTCTTTAAAAAATTAGTAATATTAAAAACTGAATTCAAAAATACAGATAATGCAACAACAACATATATTTTATGTGTTAATTATTCACAATGTAGTAAAGAGGATTCATAGGAAACGGGTTAGAATTCTCGCTGCGTATGTTTCTTTGTAAATGTAATTAGGAGAGTTTTGTGGACTAAATGAGTTCGTGTGTGGCGGTTTTAAATTGTGTTCGGTGTTGTTCATCGTTTATGTACGGGTATACCTACCGTTTTAGCTTAGAGTAACAACATTAATTTAATTTCAACAAGTAACTTCGTGTACGTTAATCTGTGCGTTGTTATTGTTAGACAGCACTTGTTAAGCTTTGTCGAAACAAAGGCGGCCTAAGGTTCTGACTTTTAGATTAGCTTCACATTGATTTTGCATGAAATAGTTCCAGGTATCTTAGTGAATATTATTGCTGTAAGTTTAGCCCACAAGAACTCGTACTCTCAAATGTGTGAGCAATTGTGTAAGTATAGAGTGCTTACCTCCCTTCAATGGATCTTTGTAATGGATCTTAATGGACATCACCACACTTTGTACGGTCTAAAACATATCTATCAAGAGCCTGTGAACCTGAATGGTTATTATTATTAATGGTTATTGGTTATTATAACTAAGCAGTAACAACGCCATCTAATGATAAGTTGGTATTGTAGTAATCTTGTTACTGATTTGACAATCGCAAACTAGATGGCGTTGTTACTGATTTGATGATCGCAAACTAAATGGCGTTGTTACTGATTTGACGATTGCAATCTAGATGGCGTTAACTCCAGTCATGCGTCGGAGCGGATACACAATTTTTTATCACTTTTCTCTTGGCTTTATTAAGTACATGGCTTACAATTATAAAGTTTAAGCTATAAGTACTTGTTTTACAATTATAAAGCACCAAAACCCGACGGACAGGAAAATTAACTAGTTTGACGTCGCTGTCAGTTACCCCATCGCTTTTCGCGCGCATCGTAAAGCTGACGGTGCATTGGCGTGATAACTTAATTAAGGCTAAGTAGAAAAGTTTTGCTTAAATTAAGTGCCTTACTAATAAGCTGCAAAATAATTTAACGCAGTTTATAACGCAAAGTTTAGCTGTTGGTGACTAAATTTTGACACTTAGATCTCGGACTTACTTTAACATTCAGTGCTTTATGTAAATAAGTAATAAAACTTATCATTAAAATCACTACGGTGTCAGGTTATTGAGAAAACTATTTACTTTGTTTCGTATTATATGTTTAACTCTAAATTATCATAATAGTATTATAGAATTATGAATTTTATGTTGTAAAAATAAAACGCCAACCTAACTTGACCTATATTTCAATAACAGGAACTCCATGCAATGGGCACTGTCAAATTCACTTGTTGAACATAAAATTAAATGAGCTGTTCAGATATTCTGGATTTTTATTGGTAAAAGAGAAAGAGGTAGACATTTTATCGAAACTAACACAAAACTTGTCATATTTACTTTCAAGTTACATGATTATTTCATTTAGTCGAAGTCAATTAGGAAAGTCTTGCTCAACTAGGAATCAGCACTGCAGCGCCAGCGGTGTAGTATCGACTTGGTAATTACTTACTTAACTACAACACGTACATTGTTACGCGTACTCTTTGCAAAGTTTACTCTATTGTAGTAAAATTGACACTATATTTTAAAAAACGTTTTACGTTGCTTGAATTTACGGAGCAATGTCAATGAGGCCATGTAGGTATGTTTATAGTAATAGCCAACAAACAAATTAATAGACCTTTAATATGGTACGAAATCGTTACCTTCGCCCACACATATTTGCCACATCAATGCAACAATAAATATAATGTTGTGAATGAGTAGATACACTTCTCTAACATATACCTAATAATCTAACATATAATCTTACACATAATATCCTCAGGCGGGACTCTTTCAACAATAATAAAAACTACTTTAAACAAACTTAGTACAAAAGGCCGTTGGATCGTTAAGGATAAGGAGTAATCTCTTGCAAAAACTTAAAGTATGATGTTCAAAGGCTATAACTGTTTAAAAACTTTATAACCAAATAACAGCCGAGTACGCTAGTTTGACGTTGCATTGATGGGATAACTTCATAGAATGCATCGTGTTTCATGCTCTGAGCAGAAAAGTTTGACGTGTTGAAGCTAGCGCAGTACCGCCTTGCTAATTAGCAACAATTTCCATTGTAACGTATACGTTTCACTGCGAAATTGACTTTGTTGTATTAATTCTCTAATTTGAGAACTGTTATTGTTGTGTTTATAAGTTTGGGTTTTGCATGTTTCATAATATTCATATTGTTAGCTAAAAACGTAAGCTGGTTAATTGTCAAACACTGTTTTGCAAAATACGATAGACTGATATTCTGTGTGTAGCCACAAATCAACAATATTCATTATTTCATTATTTTCTTACCAGGAATAAGTTAGTGCTTGACAACAATCCCACCTGATAGCAAGTGTGGATATTATACGTTCATTTATTTTAATATTATGTAATATTGTATACTTAACAAATATTGAAAAAATGTATTGTTACATGGCAATTTAAAACGGTACACTGACCTGCTTATTTTACAAAAAACTTCAATATTGTGTTAAATTACTGTGGTTTCTTTTCGATGTGAAATTATTATGAAACATGACTACGTTTGCTTTGGGAATTAATCGTTCAAATTAAGTTCCCTTCACTGTATGAAGCCTTTTTTGTTGTGTAATACATTGTTTGGGTTTGAAATAACAAGCAAAAACCTACTTGGCTATTTTATTTTAAAGTGCTTGAACACTAGCAAAATTTCCAATTAAATCTTTCGCGTGAAGTTTAAAATGAAAGGACTGTTTGTTTTGTTCGGTCCAAGAAAACCCGAGCACTCCAAAATTTTCCATTTATTGTTCCGCTATCGAGATGCTGAGAACAAATAAATCTGTATTATTATTTCAGTTATTGTTTTCGAGTTATCAATATTTTCCGAAGATATTGTTGTTATGAAACTGTGAATCGGGACTAATAAGACTTTATTATACCCTACAATGAAACTTCCTGTTTACTGATAATTTATCTAATTATTTAACCGGCCCAGCAGCGATGGACTTGAGAAACATTATTATAATTTATTTTACAATTTGTATACCTCCTTAAATATTAAATCATTTAAGGGTGAGAACAAACGAGCGTATTTTTTGCGCTGCTAATCCCGTAAAATCAGTCGTTTTCATACTAAACATCAAAACTAACGTCAACATTTTGCGTCACCGTGTGGTACAAATAGGACTATAGTATGAACCGCATTTTTTGCGACTGACAACTCAAACAGAACGCTCATTTGGCTTCACCCTAATGGAACTTGTTTTTGTATACTTGATTAAAACTCTTGATTGTATTAGACCTTGGCTGTTTCTATTATCTTTAAAATTGCTATTTTCTGAATGGTACCTAAAATTCTATTCCTCGGTACTTCACCGAGGAATGGTGGCTACAAACTTACAAGTCAGTTCCGTTCAGGCACTTTCTTCGACCGAGCAAAGTTAGCTGAGTTCGAAGTCATTCTCTAACTTCGTTGCGAACCTAGTTGGTAAACTGAGACAGCTTTAATATATCTATATTTTATTTTCTAATAGACATACAGAGAAGCACAGAGCTAATTTGATGCATACCATTTTTGTGAAACTATGTGCGATTTCACGTACTCGATGGCATACCTATTGCTAGCTCTAATGCCTGTCTGAGCTGCACCGTTACGTTGAAGTGTGCTTTTAGTAGCCGATTTGAAGTGACTCTCTCTTTTAAAAGTGCTTTATCATGTACCTATATTGTGTTTTTTTTGTTCCAAACTCAATTATTTCGCACAATTTTCGCATATCAACTGAAATATCCATTGAACCGCACGAGTTGCCAAACAATATTCTTTTGGATTTCTCTTTACTGTCTATCTATAACTTGTGACAAAGATTTTACTTTATCTGCGATACTTTTCATCCCGGAAAATGGATCTGTTCCCGCGGGATAAGAGTGAGTATGGAGGTTCTATCAAGAGTTTAATATTTAATGTAGAGACTTCTTTAACAAACTTATCGCTTTAACGATAAATGATTAGAAATACATTCGTGTGTGTGTGATAAGCCAAAGACTTCCCGAAGTAAAGCTAAGGATACTATAGTTAAGCATATTTATGAACTAAACAAAAACTAGCCCAGATGCAGTTAAATATAAATAGCAATACGCCTAAAATAAGCCTATCGAACCAACAAAATGTGTCATTCCGTTTTGTCAACAAAAACAGGATGCTGGAAGAAAAATCCTTACCTGAAAATATACTATGAAGAAGCTATCAGATATCTTCACACATGACATGATTTGATATTTTTATTATTATTCCGATCAGCAGCTAAGAACGGAACGGTCGTCTGTTGTATGAATATGGAATATAGGTAAATACTGAGCCGCTGTGAAAAATAATATTTTACACGTTATATTTAGCCTTACCTGTAGCTGATATTTTCTGTAAATACGAGTATAATGATATTATAATCTAACTTTGAGTTAAATCAGGGGGAAAATAAATGAAACAAGAAAAATTTACTGTTTAATTCACATGAGAAGGCCTTTTTCAATTAATTTGAAAATTATTCCACAACTTTATTCAACGCCATATACCATACTTAATAAAATCTACAAGTCTGTTTTTAATAAATGTTAAAATAAAATATTATGAAAATCATTAAAATATTGTATCATGTTCCACCCCTGAAATTACATTTTTTACAAAATTCCATTACACCTCTCATAGTTGTATCGATTTTAGAGATTTGCGAACGTAACTCACAAGGCAATTTCATAACCTACCTCTTATTCTAGAAAGCGCAGTTGAAAGTTTGAAGTGTTCTACTTCGCTTCGAACACCGTTACAGCTTGACTACAACTACGGTTTAAAAATGCAAAAAATATATCTATAGAATCATAGCAAGAAGTCGCTTTGCTTCGATAACCTAATTCGTTCTGCTCCCGCAAAAGTTCGGAGTGTGGTTTCGTTTCTGCTCGTTTTTAGGGTTGAGTACCAAAGTATGCCAATGGGATCCAATTCATAAGAATTCGCTTTCCATTCTCTATCCATCCGGCTATCTGTCTTTCAGTCCGTTCGTTCGTCCATCTGTCCGTCCGTCAGTCACAAGACTTTTTCTCTCGAACCGTCTCGTTATAAATAGAGGTGTGAAAAATGCACCGTGGAAGGTATAAAAAGTAAAAATCAAAAATTAAAAATAAAAGGAAGTCCTTTTACAAGAAACTGTTTTTATTCCTCTTACTAGCTGTTGCCCGCAGCTTCGCACGCGGAAATTATGCTTATTAACAAATTGTATTTGTACCCCTCAGAGAAGAAAATTTAATAACAGGTTAATTTATATTGAATTTAGGACTTTATAAAGTAAAACCTATGATACAATCACAAATCATTCCTCCGGCTGCGGGTTTTGAAAAATAAACAATATTCACATTAATTTGTTTTTTTTCTTTTTCATGAAAAATTTGAAAAATTCGAAAACATGTATTCCATCAATTAAAGGAGAAACGTTTGAAGCAAAAAAGCAAATTGTTGCTATTTTAAAAATAATCCATACAAAGTTTCATCTTGTTTCCAGGGAAACCTTTTAATTTTCTGGATGAAAAGTTTTCTAAAATATGACCAAAAGTATAAGAAACAACTTAACTAATTTCCGTCAAAATCAGTTCAAGGGTTTTGATGTGTCAAAGTCAAAGTCAAAGTCAAAGTCAAAGTCAAAATATTTTATTCATATAGGTATCACTGATACACTTATGCACGTCATTTTTTGGCTTTTCATGTAATTTTTTGCCGTCATTCTTTGGATGTGATGCCCGGACAGACAAACAGACAGACAAACAATAATTTTAAAAACAAATTTTTGGTGCTCTAACATGTTATTGAAGTGTTATTTATTGGTTAAAAATTTCAATATTAATCCCTCTCCCTCTTTTTCTCTCTCTCCCTCTTCCACTCATAGTCCCTCTCCAGCTTCCTGTCCCTCTCCCTCTCCCGCTCCCTTTTCCGCTGCCTGTCCCGTTCCCGGTCCCTCTTCCGCTCCCTTTCCCTCTCCCTCTCCCACACCTGGTCTCTCGTCCGCTTCCTGTCCCACTCCCTCTCCCGCTTCCTGCCCCTCTCCCTCTCCAGCTCTCTATCCCTCTCCCTCTCCCGCTCCCGGTCCCTCTCCCGCTCCCGGTCCCTCTCCCGCTCCCGGTCCCTCTCCCGCTTCCTGTTCCTCTCCCGCTCCTTGTCCCTCTCGCACTCCCGGTCCCTCTCCCGCTTCTTGTCCCTCTCCCTCTCCCGGTCTTGGTCTCTTTTCTGCTTCCTTTCCCTCTCCCCTCCCACTCCAAAATTAATGTATAAATTTTCATGTTGTTAACTACTAAAATGACGTGCGTACTGAGTTCCATCCTCTAAATTAACCCTTTAAGGGATGATTTTCCAAAAACATGTGTTAAACTTAATTTTTGTTTATTACTATAAACTTATATAAAAAAAATTCATATTTATACCTCGAAAACTGGTGACGTTGATTTGTATGTAATTGACTACCAACCCTTATTTTTAGGGGATGAATTTCAAGAAAACCGTGATGCAGTTATTTTTTTGTCTAAATATAGGCTTAAATACAAATTTTCACCCTTCTTACTTCAAAACTGACGAAGTTCCCATACCAACTTGCGCCGCCTTAATTAACCCTTTAGGGGATGATTTTCCAAAAAACCGTAATACTTCAAAATTAAGTTTCTAATTTTGAGCTAATATGTAAATTTTCATGTTTTTAAGTTCAAAAATGACGAAGTTGAGTACTGACTGTTGTCCTCTAAATTAACCCTTTAAGGGATGATTTTCCAAAAACATGTGTTAAACTTAATTTTTGTTTATTACTATAAACTTATATTAAAAAATTCATATTTATACCTCGAAAACTGGTGAGGTTGATTTGTATGTAATTGACTACCAACCCTTATTTTTAGGGGATGAGTTTCAAGAAAACCGTGATGCAGTTATTTTTTGTGTCTAAATATAGGCTTAAATACAAATTTTCACCCTTCTTACTTCAAAACTGACGAAGTTCCCATACCAACTTGCGCCGCCTTAATTAACCCTTTAGGGGATGATTTTCCAAAAATCCCGTAATACTTCAAAATTAAGTTTCTAATTTTGAGCTAATATGTAAATTTTCATCTTTTTAAGTTCAAAAATGACGTAGTTGAGTACTGACTGTTGTCCTCTAAATTAACCCTTTAAGGGATGATTTTCCAAAAACATGTGTTAAACTTAATTTTTGTTTATTACTATAAACTTATATTAAAAAATTCATATTTATACCTCGAAAACTGGTGAGGTTGATTTGTATGTAATTGACTACCAACCCTTATTTTTAGGGGATGAATTTCAAGAAAACCGTGATGCAGTTATTTTTTGTGTCTAAATATAGGCTTAAATACAAATTTTCACCCTTCTTACTTCAAAACTGACGAAGTTCCCATACCAACTTGCGCCGCCTTAATTAACACTTTAGGGGATGATTTTCCAAAAAACCGTAATACTTCAAAATTAAGTTTCTAATTTTGAGCTAATATGTAAATTTTCATCTTTTTAAGTTCAAAAATGACGTAGTTGAGTACTGACTGTTGTCCTCTAAATTAACCCTTTAAGGGATGATTTTCCAAAAAAATGTGCTAAACTTAATTTTTGTTTATTACTATAAACTTACATAAAAAAATTCATACTTATAACTCTAAAACTGACGAAGTTGGTTTGTATGAAAATGACTTCGGACCCCTATTTTTGCTAGTTAGGGGATGAATTTCCAAAAATCCGTTCTTAGCTGACGTCTCCTTAGCATAATCTATCTCCCTGCCAAATTACATCATAATCGGTTCGGTAGTTTCTGAGATTTTTTGTTTAATCAGTGGTGTGTCTCTTTTCAATTTTATATATATAGATTCCAGATTACCTTATAAAACATTAGTAGGAGACTTGAAATAAAATGAGAGTGACTTTTTTGTGTATGACTGAAGATAGTGAGTTTTTTCGAAAAAAAAACCACTCAAGTGCTATTTGAACCACATAACCAACTAGTTCCGTACGTTGACGTATCTATTTCCCATGACTTGTTTTAAATCTGATCCAAATTATTTGTGGTAACTAAATATAACCTATATTTAATTTAGCCTGTAATTACCCACAAGTTGATGACAAACAAAAACAACAACAAAAACAAAACAAAACACAACAAAATTAGCACAATTTGTTCTCAAAAATTATGTTTAAGGATTTATTTATGTATAACGGCTTACTGAGTGTTATTTTGTTATAAAAATATTACGAACGATTGTTTTAAATTTAAAGCATGCATTAAGTTCTCATTAAGTGACTGTTGTCTTTATGTTGTTCTGAAATTCTTTAAACACAAGTTGATGACTTTTCTTCCGACTACAAAAACGATGTTTCTTTTATGGAAATAGCCGGCAAACGAGCTGACGATTCACTTGATGGTAAGTGGCTATCGCCGCCCATGAACATCAGTAACACCAAAGGCATCACTGATGCGTTGCCGGCCAAGAAAGAAAGAAGAAAAAGAAATAAAGAACTGGCTCTCAAGCCCCTAGCCGGAACACGACGAGTCGTTTGGCAGTTGACTCATGCTCGAGGGTGGTAGCTATCCAGACGAACCCCTGGAGAAATAATAATAATAATAATGGTATTAATTAATAATTAAAATCAATATAATTAATTCCTCCAAGGGCCCTGCAACTGAATGACAATAATAGTCATTAATTTAATGAGTAGCTCATTCCATTAAATGTCTGCGTATGGAATGCTCGAGGCGGTCAAACATTAGATACAATCTACGAGTATAACCAATATTCAATGTAGTTGGAGTATTGTTTTGAAGTAAGAAACAGATACAAACGTTCCAACTCAGTCCAAGTTGATGCAAGCACATTTCGTATGCAATCACACCATTTCCAATGTTGTTATAAGTTTCCTGGCGGCAATAGAACTAAGTAACCAAATATAAATTGAAGTTTATAACGTATGTAGCTAAAGTGGCTTTCTATTTGACTTTACCGGAATACAACTTCCTCTTTAAAAAAGCGTAAAAGTAATAAAGATTCTCGTTATTTCCTCTAGTATTCTTATCCTAATCTTAAAGATTTACATTATTATGAAGGTATATTTACTTAATAATAATATTGATGATATTATATGTATTATCCTTATGTGAATCCTTACAGCAAAGAGGGCCAGCTTCTATCGCCTTTTACGACACCCTAGTATGCCGGCATGGGATTGGGGCCGCCCCAATATGGCTAAAATGATCGTCATCACACCCCATCATTGTCCTATATTGCTGTGCTTGGTTGTAATACATTCATCACAAAGTAAAGTCACGAAAAACTGAAGTTTATCTCGTAATAATTATTGAGCATACTTACATTATAATGATTATATTTTAAATATGTAATTATTTGTTTATTTATAATGAAGATTAACGTAATAAATATAATAACATAATCACATTTTCATATCAGTTAGGTACACCGTAAAGTCTTTATAAAATACACAAAATCACTTTTAATAACACAATTATTACAAAAAGCAAACCATTTTTCCGCTAGAGGCTCCCGTTATAAAAATCTCTCTATTATTCTCGTCTATCAGTGGATAACAGAAAACGTAGATGCCTTTTACATTAATTATGGAAGAGCCTGAATGTTCGGAAATATCGAACAAGACCATCAACTAACTTGGTTGAATATTAAAGGTAATTATTGAACAACAAGTTTTCCCTCGAACATTATGTTAATATTATTATATAATATGATTGCAACTTTAATTATCTACTAGAGTAGTTTGATAGAAAGGGAATCTAGCGATGACATGAGAGATTTTTAGTATTCGATATTCGAGTTCTGAACCATGATATCAAGGCTTAAGCATAAAAAACGGAGTCTGATCTTATTTGGATATGTTTCTAAAAACGTACTGGCAGTAAAAGGCGCTATGTTTTTATCTAAATAGCTGACCAAAAAGAAAGTGAGGGATTCGCATTATTTTCGGCTACCCGATACAACGACTGAAACATGTAAAAACATTTCATGATTGGCTAACTAATAAAGTAGTGGTCTAGTTGTCCTACTCGAGACGACTGTTAGAAGTTCTAGCTACTTTAGTACTCCTTATTACCTGATTATATGCCAACGTAACTGTTGCATGATGGTAAAGCTTCGTTGTCCATTTTGTTAGGTACTACTTTAGTAAAGGAATAGTGAAATATTTTAACGAATTTATAAACTTGGAATTAAGATAATATTATAAAGTTAATAAGCTGGTTCAACACATTAAATTCTGATACGTTCCTGATGTTATAGCAGTGATGTCGTACCAGCTGGCTCGTCTATTCTCTCTAGTCCATAATACTCGTTAGCTATTTACATAAGAAACTATGTCACTATCATAACTTCGCACTCTACTGTTATAAGAAAGGAGATATTTCATGATGTATGGAGCACCAAGTAGATCTTTATAATATGTAATAGGTTTACAATAAATAAAAAAGTTTTAAATTCAATTAAAATAGAACAAAAAGAATTTCAAATATTAACTCAAAATCAATGCAAGATTGTATACGTACACATATTTGTTATTAAGGCATATCTATTTTGAAACAACCTAATAACGAATATTAAAACGTATTTTTTGAAAGCGGGTATTTAAAAGCAAATGTAGGAAAAGCGAGATTTGGGTAAACATGTTTATTTCAGAGCATAAACACTTTAGTTCGAAGTAATAAAACTTTGTCTTCTATGTTTCGTCTTTGTAGAAAAACAAAGAGTCGTGTATTGGCTTATTGCAATTTGATACATAATTATATGTATACTCGTATATATAATCCACGTGAGTTAGTTTATTTCCTCGTAATATAATAATTGGGTATTAATAATATAACGTCGTGTGAATATTTTGGGAAATACCAAAAAACAACATTATCTTTGATCAGAAATATCAATTACATAAATACAACAACAAATAACAGTCATTATCAAAACACCCGTTTCGAAGTTAATTTAATATCAGCATAGGATTTCATCGCTACATTTCTATATCCAGATTTCTCGCCTTAGTACACGCATGTCACAGCTTATCGCTTAAATAGATGACAGCTAATTATAAGGGCCGGGACGGAATGGAAAGGTTCGGACTAACGACTCCGGTCAGTTCGGGACAGAGCAATTTGACTGAAGCAGACCCAATTACCCAGTTTCATTTCATTTGTAGCGTTCACCAAACAAAATTACTTTTATTTCCTAGTTTGAGTGGCAATGGTTTTTGCTACTTAATTATTAGTAGGTTTATTGTTAACTATGTTCAATAAAAGGATAATTGAATTGATTAATTATTTTGTAGTAAATTATATTAGTAGTAATAAAATAGCTAATGTATTATATTTTTTATTAATTGATTGAATTTGATTTTCTTTGTCGCAGTTTAAATATTTTATACATTGCCTCAATATAATTGTTATAATACATTTTCTGCGAAATAAATGCATAACGTACCTATCCTACTGTTCAATACGATCGAAATGATCCGATATGAATTTTATATTTATGAAGGATTGAGTTATCCAAGGCTAAGTACTTTAGGAGTTAAGGTTAGATTACTGGAAGAATAGAACATTAGTATACAGCCAAAACGTTCGTTTACGTACTAGTTAGGCACTTTTTGTGTTTCAAACAGAACATGAACTGAATAAAACTGATGAATGAGAGGAAAAGAGAAAAGGAATGAATACTACTCATTTACGGACTAAAACCATGTCGCTTAGCAGCTATGGGAAGCAAACAGAGCGAACGGTACTCGATTGTGAAAAGCTTTGATTAGCACGCTTGTTAATCAGTAGATAGATGTTAGCCCGGGTACCCTTTTTTGTGAAACGTCTTTATTAAAGCCAGTCGATTGTAAAAGCGATATTTTAACAGTACTAGGGTTACTTCAGGGCTGGGAAAATCCTTACAAGCTCTAATAATGGAATATCCATCCATTCGTCCTTTATCTTTCCACTGCAGGACCTACACCTACATTTCTCTAACAGGCCCCACGTATCAAGAACCTTCTAAATCAAGCGGATACCTCCTGTCTTCGTCAAGTCATCAGTCCATCGGATTTGCGGGTGTTCTACGCTCCTTTTACCGAAACTTAGCCTCCATTCGAAGACCATTACTTTTTTCTTTTATAAGTCTACCTCATTACTCTATCTTTATTTAGTAGAGGTCAACAATTAATATTCGTTATTTTAGAAATGGTGCGAATATTTAGAGGAAAAAGCATCTAAATAGAATAATACTATTAAGATTCCTCGCTTCCCCTTAACGGCATCACGTCGGTAACGGCTTTGGTGTTACTATTATCCATGGGCGCCGACTCAAAAAAGAAGATTCGTCTTCTCGTTAGTCGAATATCATCACATGAAAAAAATCTAAAAACGTAATATTAACACTGATTCGCATTCAGATTGGATTTCCTCAGTATTTTCTACAGTTTAATTAGTTAATTTCACACATACACAAACACAGACGTTTTTTTATTTATTTTTTCACTTAGTTTAATAATATATTTAAAAAAAGAAAAAATCTGAATCCCAAACAACTAAAATCGGCAAACGTGGAACCAAAAACTGGACGGGTATTGTATTGGCTTAGGTTCGGAACATTGCTGTTAGTACGGTGTCGGCAATACGTTTCTTTACATCCTGCAATGTTTCCAGAATTCCGTGTAAAACGACTGCGCTGCTGTTCGCCGCGACATTGCTTGATTAATTGACGTCTTTTCACGACTGATTGATTACATTGTTATCTTGTTTGCGACTTGACTGATGTTCGGATTTGTATCTGAATTCAGTTTTTCGAGCTTTCAGTGTTCACATTCCACTCACGTAGACTATAGATAGGTGCTAATTATGAATCGACATTTACGTCTTTTTACGTCTGATTGATTACATCACTAATGCATATTAAGTAGGTATATTTTTATCCAAGTAGGTACTGACGCGGTACTGACTGCGCTGTCAGTGCTCGCGCGACATTCATGATTAATTGCCATCCCTGCTTCTGATTGATTACATCGCAATCTTGTTTGTGACTGTACTGATGCGCAGATTTTGTGATTGAGATTTTTTCTTCAAGTTTCTAAAAGTATGAATTCCACAATTTGTCATGTTAATTGACTTTTATTTAGCGTATAATAATGTTTAGGAGTCTGGTACAATTTTAATCCTTTATACTTACTTTTATATGCTATAATAAAGTAACGGTTAAATCAAATTGTTATCTAGATAAGTAATACGGTGTAACTTTAGTTTCAATGATAAAAAAAAATCTTATTATAATAAAAATAGATATTATTGTCAGAATAAATTTCAGGAATCGTTAATTTCGGAGGACATGTAAAGTAAGGTTGTTACCATGAAATATCAGTCGTTGGTTTATCTCTGCAACAATTGGCTAATAACCCCTCCACTAATTATTACATATTAATTAGAGCAGTGTAGTGCATGTATTCCAGCGGCCTTATTCATAAACGCTTAATAAACCAATTTAAGCAAATATATTTTATCGTTGTCGTTTTTCACAAGACTGAAAGAAACAAAACACTTAATAGGCCTGCTATAAGTTGGCTTGTTTTTATGAATAAAGAGGTAGTCCTCATTAAGAGAAGAAACCACTTTGTACTTTATTTATCCTGGACTTTAATAGATCGACGCAAACGCGGTAGAAAATCTAGTATAATATGAATAATGTGAGCGAAAGCGATGCATTAATGCATACATCTCTGTGTATTTGATTTGAATATTTGTCAGCAGACATGTTACAATGAAGCTGATTAGATGCAGATTTCCGCACGACACAGGATATACAAAATTACCTTGTAAATTGCTAGTGGGGGCGCATTAACTGAATATACACCGTTATTTAGGTGAATTGGATAGGATTTACGCTTTCTGATTTAATGATACAACACCGGATAATAAATAATTTGCTGTGACACAAACGTACAATTACTAAATTTACCCTACTTACATGGTACGAATTCTATTTCTTTACTATTATTATTTCTATACCAATGTTACTTATAACAAGAGAGGGCCAAATTGTACGAAAAAGGGACTATGCATGAGGCATATCTAAATATACAGTGTATTATAATGTAACAACTATGTAAATCAGTATAATGTTTCTGTAAAAATTTTCAAACAGAAGGGGACACAGTACAGTACACAACACCTGGAAATAAGATATTTTTGTACTGCATCATTTATCCTTTTATCTTATTTTTTCTATGACTACTAAAGTCATGAGTCACGGTAACGCAGTAAACTGGTATCAGCTCTGTTTTACGAACCATTGCACGTATTTTGCTTACGTCACGCATTTCAGCATAATATATTCTCATAACAGAATTGTATGTTCTTTTCACTTGATATATTCCTATTTGCATCCGCATCTTCATAACTCTCCATGAATGTGTTTAAATCTCCGTAAGATATGCTGTAACAAGTTGTTTTCATCATTTGTAATGTAAAATAAGAAAGATTAAATAACATATCTACGTATCCATTTTCGAATTGAAAATATTAAATACAGTACAAAAGAAAAGTACTAAAATATCCTTCGATAATTAATTGTTATAAAACGGTATCAAATGAGACTGGGATGGTTTTTAAAAATTTGGGCTAGAAGATCGAAACAAGATGAAAGTATGATAGATGGAAAGCTTATAAATTATTAAGTTACTTGTGAAAATTGGGCGAATTTTGACAATCTGTTAGTAAATAAGGGATTTTGTAAAAGTGAGATTATTAAAATAGGCGAAGAAAATCGTTACATTTCTTGACAATCGGGGGTATGGGCTAAAAGGAATTTATCTTAAATATCTTATTTAAAAAATCGGTTGATAAAAATGACGGAGTTTTGAGTTAACAAACATTAAAAATATGTACACCATCACAAACATTTCATGTTGACAATATGACGTCCAATCTTTAGTCTTATTAACATTAAACTTGTTAATGGTACAGCAAATACCAAGTTTGGTTTTTCAAATCATGTGCATTTGAATTCGAAATAAGCATTTCTTATTCAATCACAGCCAGAGAATGCGCTTGAATCGGTTCGGGTGTTTAAAGCAATTAGGCCCGTTCTTTGGAGTCGATGCCAACTCGCGTGTGATTTGGGTAACGAAATCCCTCGGTAATTCTACATTCAATAGCAAGTTCTCGACGTATATTCAATCGTACTAATTTCATGTTAATGTCATGTGATTATTAAGTGGCATGATATTGAAAGATAGTGTTTGGTAATAATAAATCTAGGTATGTAACATATTTATAAAACGTTTATTGTGACAGACTAACAGACTACGCACTGTTCGTTGTACCTAATCAGTGTTTATAAGTATGAAATGTTTTACTGCTAAGTAACACGTTCGCTGCGTTATGGGATTTACAAAATCCCGTGCAGAGCTTTCATTTTTTGCCGAGTAAAAAATCGTGTTCTTTCACTCTGTGTGGCTGTAACGTCTAAAGTCATATGTGTATGATAAAAACAAATATACTTACATATTTGCTTCTCGATTAAATTTTGATTCAATGGTGTAATAAAATATATTAGGGGTCGGCGAGGTCCATAACGCACTGAAGTAAAAATATATTCACTCCTTGCGATTTCTCTCCGTAAGTTTATTTATATTATTATATTTGTTCTTGTCTTTATTACGCAATCTAGGACTTTCACCTAGATCACCTAAAGATCACTGTGAACTTCTACGTAATATATTTTAGTTTTTTTTTAATACAGCTGACTTACTTCAATAAAATGGGACCCCCTAACACAGGCATTACTATGCTTAAAAGGTGGGTCCCAACAACATGTAAAATATGTAACATTTATTGGACTAATAAATTCTTTAAATCTTTAAATTAAATAAAAAACAAAACCATCCTTCTCATGCAATATAATGTCAGTATTTATATAAAACGCCCTGTTCATCGCCACTTGGAAGAGGAAACTAGACTTTTTATTCTGTCAGACCCATATCAAATGTTAGGAAGTATTCCCTTTTGACCCTGTCTTATCTTGTCCAATTCACAGGGAATTGTAGTTTGCACTGATTTTGCCAATAAACTGACTATATGAAATACCTGGGCTTTTTTCCATAGTCTAAGTTTGTAGGGATCCATTTAATTGTAGAAAAATCCCTTACATGATCATTCACAATGTTGTTCTGATCGTTCGGTCCGCCATTGAATCACAAAATTTTCATCACTGATATGAATTGAAAAATAGATACTACTATTATAATATAAAAGCATTTTTTATACAATTGATGATATTGCATTACGACTTTATATATTGTTTATATGATGTTGCAGCAGAACAGTCACTAGCGCTGATGCAAGTGATGCTTATAATAATAATAAAAAATGTTTAAGATTTAGCTAAAGCATATTTATTTTCCAGAAATCTATTGTTTCTGTAATTACTCGATAAATTAGTTTATTACTTTGCCCAATTGGACACTGTTTAACTACGATCGTTACTAAGGTATTTACATTTAAAACAAACATAACATCCACTTGATTTATTTTCCAGTCTAATCTGTCAGGAAGTTTCCCGCATGCCGCCGCGCCGTAGAGCGATCAATCTGTTATGGACTTAATACGATTGTTTCGCTTTTATTCGAGCTCATCAATCGTATAATTGTCTACAGATGTTCTTAATAGACATCAAAATGTAAATTGTTTTCCTTAAGTCTTCAATGTTATTTGGTTATTACAAATCCCAATTATTTATACTATTTATACCTAATGATTTCTAAATAGAAATAATACAAAAATATGTGTTTATACACATTATAGTTGAAGTTTATACTTATAATTATATAAGAGTAATTAGGTTTCTTACAGAATATTAACAGTACTTATTATTGGCTTGTATTTAAGGAAGTGATAAACTACGTTTTTATAAATTTTATAGAAGTTCTATATATTTATGTTCTATCTACCTACTGTATTGTTAACTATAAATAAAGGTATTGTTAACTGTAAATACTCGAAAAATTTATTCAATTCCGTTGCTTTATCGACACTACTGGACGCTATTCGACTACGATCGTTACTAAGGTATACTGCTGTTAAAACAGAACAATATTACAGCCACTTAATTTATTTTCCAGTCTAATCTGTCAGGAAGTTTCCCGCACGCCGTAGAGCGATCAATCTGTTACGGACTTTATACGATTGTTTCGCTTTTATTTGAGCTCATTTCAATTGTCTTCGGTTCATCAATCGTATTGTCTACCGATGTTCTTATAAGACGTCAAAACGTATTTTGTTTTCCTTAAAGTCTTCAATGTTATTCGGTTATTACAAACGCTAATTTAAAACCTCTTCTTTTTGGAACGAAGTTCCTTATCGTGCGTTATGAAAGGGGGCTAGACGGAAAAAATTCTTACGAAAAGTTGTCACGACACTTTTTGAAGTGATTCACGACAGTTTTTGCTGAATCACACTGCTGAGCGCGTAAAACAATACTTAAATCGAAAGGAACTTCGTTCCATCCGGGTGTCCCTTGACACCTCTCAAGTTTTTATTATATCTATACACTTTTATAGAAGAGTAATAAGGTTTTTTCAAGATCTTTGTAGATAATTAAAACAAATCTAATCGAATATGTACGTCCTAAATGACACAAACTTTAACAATGTAAAAAACATGTTACAGGAACAGGAGAACAGGGTTATCTAGTAACAACAATTATGTTTATGCCAAAGAATAGCAGGTACCTAGTAAACACAGCTGCAGCAAAGACAGGTGTAGTTTACAACAAAAATAGGTCACGATCAGAACTAGAACGCGATTTCAATCGAGACCAGATAATAACGCGCAATCTGTGTGCTATGAGTAAATCTCTCTCGTGTGAAGACGCGTTGAAAAGTGGATTTCATTACAAAGATTGCTTGCGGATTTATGCAAAGTGTATCCGATACACTCACAGATTATAATCCGTAGATGTATCTTCTCAAAGGCACTGCTGAGCTGATACTTATGATGCATGTTCAATGTGGGTTTTAAAGATTTTGTGACTTGATATTGGTTTCGCTTTATTTAATGCTCGTAGCGCATGCTTGAGGTAAACGCAGCTGATTTATGTGGCTTCAATACATTAATAGGCTACTACTAAGAATGGGTATTACCCATGCTACTCAAGAGGAAAGCTTCTTGGAGATTCTTAGAGCCATACTCCACAACGCTCCATACTTTAATATTATGGAGATTCATACATTAACATTATCTTAATATTCGCAATTGCACTACTGAATTTTAATCAAATACTCTTCCTTTCAAGTTTATTAAATAGTCCGAGATACTTGTAGAAAGAACTTCTAAAGAAATAAGAAATAAATACTAGGAAAGAAATGCCATACTGCGTACCTAATAGCTCTGGGAATGGCTCGTTTAGTCATTTCATAAAAAATCTTACATTTTTCATTTCAAAAGCTACTAACAATGGTACGAGTAAGTTAGTATTGGGACTACGGGAACTCGTAAGAAAATTATTCAAACAGTTTGGTGAAACAATTTAGTGAATAATAATTGTAAATTTTAAAATTCTTCGACTCTTTAATTTTCGCCAAAAAGAGCTAAAGATCTGGAAACGACTGAAGAGATCTTTATTAATTCTAGCTAAGACCCATGTTGATCACGTCAGGTTTTAAATAAAAAAACTTCATGATAATCGGTCCATTCGTTTAGGAGGTATGATATCACGAAAAATAAAACAGTTTGCCCTTTGTTTCTTCTTTTTAAGAGGTGACATAAACATGTAAATAAATAAATAAATAAATAAAACAAAAACAAAAAATAAAACACACACACACAAAATATACACAGAAGCGTCAAGCTTTTAATATTCCTCTTTTTGCGTCGTGGGTTAGTAAAATAGTGTTAGTAAAAATGCGGAGTTTTAAATAATGACATAAATTATAATCCAATATTTAAAGCTCAAATTTCAATTCATTCTGGGAATGTTTAAGTCCATGTGAATGTGCTAAACTCCATACAACTTTGAGATTATGAAAAGCTGTATGCTACCTGCCTCAAAATATTTTAGTGTACAATTTAATATACTCAGAGAATATTAAAATTTGGTATTCCTAGAAAATTGGAACCTAGATTCCTCAAGCAACTATTTGACTTTTAAATCGCTACGCTTTATCATCTCTTCCCAGAAATGAAGAATACTTACCTTTGTTGTCACCAAAATAAAAAAATATTACGCTAACCTCCCGCGCTAAAAGAGAGGTTTTATAAGTTTGACGTGTCTGTGTGTCTATCTGTGGCATCGTAACGAATGCACCGTTTATGATGTGGCTTTTTTGATTGAAAGCTAAAGTGATCGATATGATTCTAAGGTAAGTTCAGTGTAAATAAAACTATCTAGGATTTTTAAAAATTTTGTTTATTTAAATTTCAATACACATTAAAATAATCCACGGCCTGAGCCACGGCCGAGCAGCGAATCCACTGAGATTTTCCAAATTGACCTAGCAGGTAACTTAAAATCCATCCATCCATCCATCCATGCATCAGCCCTTAGAGGTTCACTGCTGAACATAGGCCTCCCCTAACTTGCGTCACTCTGACAGGTATTGAGCCTTTTAAATCCAGCGGTTGCCCGCTGTCTTCTTGAGGTCGTCAGTCCACCTGGTCGTAGCGCGTCCTATGCTCTGTTTTCCGAATGTACCTACTTAAAATTTCTTTGTTAATCACTATAATTAAAACAGCATGTAAAATAAAATAATATTGTAATATTTAATTTAATATTGTTAGCAAATATCATTAATATTCTATCGCATTTTCGTATTTATGAATTGTGAAGTTATAAAAAAACATCAAGTGGATTTAATTACCAACTTAATTATATCTCATATAAAACTCTTTCCTGTAAATATTAAGAGAATTCCATATTTTCTGAGTTACAATGCAAAACAAAATTTTTCCTCATATTTCCCGGATCGTGTAAAATTTTCGACGTAAAAGTAAAATATACCGGATTTAATCACATTACATGAAATATCACAGCTCGAAAGATTGTAATGAAAAATATGGGTGTATTACTTTCGCAAAGAAAATAATTTAAGTTCGTATTTCAAAAGTTTTGGCGAACTCGTGGTACGATCGCTAGGAGTTAAAAGTAGTACGCGAGAACTACACGAGAAAATTGAAAATGCATGACCTGGTAGTTGTCCTGTGGGACAGCATGAGCTTTAATAGAGTGTTCTCTGTATTTATAGAGCTATATACGAACCGACTGCTTCCTTACGGCTTTACTACAATTTTAGGTACTATTACGTTTACTGACCCCTTCTTCATTATAAGACTCGACAGTAGTCAGGCAGTACAGAGCAGTACTGCCACGCTGAAGATATACAATATTTTCAAATATAACTTAATACACTGGTGTGGTATGTAGTACATCAAAGGTGATCGCAGATAAGATGTCAACACCGTACACGCCGCACGCACCGCATTTAGAATTCGTTGTATGAAATCATAATTATGAGAGCCCGCACATTTCACCGGCACCGGACGCGCTGTAATTCAAAAGATGCTTTTGACAAACGCATTGGGAGAAAATGTTTCATAGTGAACGAATCCTGTGAGGAGATCTCATCTTCGTATTGATGCCTCTTCATCATTGTTTTCAGTAAAGTAGGTTTGCAGTGGCATTCCTCAAATTGTATCACTCACTACGTTACTGAAATAAAATGAGACAAACTTGAAAAATAAATAATAAGTAACATGTGTTTTAATTTCGCTCAAATTCAAATTACAAATAAAAGTTTTAGATTATCAAGGTTCGTTGACCATCATCTTTGGTAGATCAAGAACTGTATTCTCCGTACAACTGCCTTTCACTGAGTGCTAATTGAAAAAATGTTCAAAGTTTAAAAAAATATTTTATTGATAAAAACACATTCACATTCACAAGTTATCACCTCTGTAACAGGCACCCCACTCATCCGCATATACAATGTACCTACAAAATTAATCAACAAAATAATTTGTGTGTGTGTGTGTGTGTGTGTGTGTATGTGTGCGTATTATTGTGTGTGAGAGAGTGAGTGAGTGTGTGAGAGAGTTTGTATGGACGTGTTTCAATTTTAACTGTATATGGGAAAAAGATAAAGATTAACAGATCTCTCAGTTTCCTCTTAATTTAATTTTATTAAAAGTGTTGTTATTGTTTTATTTTAAACCGGGTTAGGTTAGGTTATCTACCATAGATATTAAGTTTTTTATTGAACCTATTATATAAAACAGTAGACATAATCAAATATTGTTTATGTTTAAATTTTGAATTAGGTACATCGCGGTAATTGGCAGATGGAAGGAATTCTACGTTTCTGTGTTATGCAATTATGATTTGAACGTGTCCGGTGAGTTCTCATTAAATAGCTCAGAATGTAGATCTGAGAGTAGTTAGTAAGTTATACGTATTATGCAGTGTACATAATGAGAAACGTATTGGTTTAGTAAAGCTCTTTGAGTTCTTTTTAAAGTAAGTAAAAACGTTTTAGCAGCTCCACCCCATATGGGAATACAGTAGCTAAGAATCGATTTCACAAGGGCTTTATACGTTGTTATAAGGACACTTTCAATTGCAATACCACGAAGGTTTTTAAAAATCCATATTAATTTTCTCATTCTATCTGCAACATACACAAATAATTTATATTGCTGCATCTATTTAGAAAAGGACATAAACATGAGGGCAAGTATTTTGTTTCGTTGATATTAATTGTTAATAAGTAAGCATTAAGCTAGAAGATAATGGCAGATAGTTACGCTTTTATTCTGTCAATGAATTTTAGCTGATAAGGACTGGTGGGCTATTATTACTAACAAGTATGTATATTTTTATTAATATTGACGTAATGTACAATATCTGAAACAAAAATGGACTTCCCTCGTTATAAAAACAATAACAACAAAGGTTATAAAAAGGTATTTCAAAAAAATTGCCTAATTCATTACCGAATTAAAACAAAAAGCCTACTTACAAAATAATGAATACTACCAACTGTATTTTACACGGGAACTTCCAATAAAAATACACTCTAATCCATGGCACTTAGATCCACTTTTCTATGATAATATTTACCACTTTCAGGGCAGATAAAGTTGTCGCCGTCACATTCGTCCTCGGAGAATTCGTGCCCTTAAAAAGGGTCCGACAATGGAAGGTTTTGTCCCTGTCTACCAAAGACAAACACAGCTCTATTGTCTATACTCTCCTTTATTCAGCTATAACGTAGTTTGAAACTTTTGTAGCTACCTATACTGTGACTATATCCTTGACTAAGGAATAACAAATAAACAGCGTCTGAAATTCCGAGATCTACAGAACAACTGCAGAAAGTTCTTTGAAATGAGATTGCCTTATTTATTTTCATCTCATATGGGTAGGTGGGTGAAATAGAATGACACTGCTGCTATTCACAATACTAGTATTCCCGCCCCAGCTTAGTACAGGCAGAACATAGTACATTTAGTTGATCATTTTAATTTTATTAATAGAAATTCGATTTCCATTCCACGTCATAGTCGATGTTACCACTGAAGTCTTCTTCAAGTTAGACTACCATCTAGATTCTAGACTTAACTCTACCCTACATCGGGTGGGATTAATGTAGCATTATCTTAAACTAAGTAAAAATACAGTTTCCTACATTTTAATATCTTATTAAATCTACAATATTAAACTTCTTGCTTTTTCTATCTTTTTCTTCTTTATCTTGACCGGCAACACATCAGTGATGCCTCTGGTGTCGCTGATGTCGGCTCATTTGCCTGTTATTTCCACAAAAAAATCATGCTTAAACCATTTACTGAAACTCTAGTAAAACGTAAAAAGTTCCTCTGTTACTATTTAATAGAGGGTAGTGTAAAGAAAAATAGAATCTCTTTGTAAAGCAAACGAGCGGTCACAGAATGGTTAATAGTTCGCTGCAAATAGTAAGTTTAAAAGCGTATCTTTTGTCCTGAGTTATATTATAGCGCAGCATTTATTTATGAAGAGTTTACGAATACGAGTATATTTCTTTCTGTATTTCACGTCACATTGCTACAGCGTCAATTGCTGCGATTTTTAAGCTTAAAATCACGGAGAATAAAATTCATGTTAATAAAGTAATACACCCATCGCATAACTTTATCGGAAAAGCTAACAGATCGATTGATAAATTCAAACTTCCAAGCTTATGAGTGTTATTAAAAGCAAAAAAGAGTATAATAATAATGCTACTTATAAATCATTGCTCTTTTATAAATTGAAAATATTCACTTAATGCCATATTTGCATAAATGCTCTTAAAACATTAATTACCTTTTCACAGAACCTCCTGTAAGGAATAAAGGCTTATCTGGGATGGAAAATATTCTAGTGACACACCCGTTTTGTACAAAATATGTCAAACATCCCCTTGATTTTTCTGAGTCATTCTTGAATAGGAAGACAATAATTGCAAATTAAGAAGTCAGTTGCCATCGTTACAGTTTAATTAAAATAATCTCAATAATTTATTTAAATAAGTACCTACTGAACTATAAAATAACAATTTAACGTTTATCTCTAATCGCAGATATAAATAACAACAGACAACAAACAAAACTTTGAAGTACCTATGTATGTAGGAAATAAGTTCTTTCACACAGCAATTCTTGAGAACATTGCCCTCTAGTGACAATAAAGCATCTTAACTTGAACTAAGTAAAAACTTCCTGGTGCAATTCTTTGCGCGAAACAAAACCTTGTTAAGACGCATCTTGAAAATATGCAGCAAAGACCACAGCATCCCTTATTTCACCAAACCTCATTGTTCGTTTGTCCTGAGAGTGTGTATCACGATAAAAATAAAGACTTGTTTGATAAATAACTATTAGCGATTGATGTGTGGGAAAAGCAAAACTTTTTACTTAACGAAAATACCAATATGTATAATACAAACACATATTTATTGATGTTGTTCAATTGTTTTATCTGTACCTCGATCACGAGTTTTTAAAACATTCGTAGCGTCACCGTATCGAATTGACGATACGTAGTTTACGTAGACGTTAGTTGGCAGCACGAGTTACTTGCGTCACGCTAGCGTCAACTCGCAAGTTCAACGCAAGTGACGTCATCCTATCGTAAATAAGAGAGGGGTCCAAGTGAATGAATGAACGAATGAATGGTGCGTTCAAAAGTTACATATAAATTGAAAAACAATAATTATGCAAAGAAATTTCATTAAAACTATGAAATCACACTGTTTACACAGTTAATACAGCTTGTATTAACTTTTCAATAAAAATAAACCTTATAATAAGAAACATTTAGGTACTTAATGATATATTTTACAAAAATAAAAATATTTCCGTGTCTCTTTGACCTTGGTATTCGAACGCGTACATTGTCAAGGTGAATCTCTACCGTTTAAGTACTCTGTGTCCCTACCTAGCCTGTGGTTTGGCGCCCTTAGCGGTCTGCCGTACTGCGTTTGTTAATTGTTGTCAAACTAATATTTTGTGAATTTTATAATTCTATAAACTAAAGTAAATAACAATGTAATACTTAATAGTGATTGCGGCGTTTATGGAAAAGTACCCATCAATTATTGAGGACTTATTTGTATATACATTTATACAATGACCCAATGACCTATAAGATATACAAAGTTTCTCGACTTCATCTCCATTACATCGCGAAGGTCTCCAATGTCGTGGAGTAGTTGGTGAAGAAGAAGAAGTACCGGTTGTTCCTCCACCATAAGTTGGATTCGCGTAATGCAGTGAACTTCAACCTATTTTATAGTATTTATTGTGCGCTTTACAACGGAGCTCTTGTCTACGTTCCTGAAGTTATAGTGATATAATAATAATAATAGTGATAAAATGAGTGATTTAGTTATAAAAGACGTGTAATAGTAGTTTAAGTATGTTAGCCTGCATTTTGTAAGGTATTTATTTATGACCTCGTTGCCTGAAATAAAGATATTATTATTTATTATCTTCTTTTATTTGGCGCCTCAAGTGTGATGTGTTATTTAATTACCTATATGGTGATGTATATTTTAGTCACTTCTAGGTATTTTACTAATCAAAGAAAACTAATATTGTGTTGTGATACTAATGGAAGAATTAATTAATTAGGAAATGCATTTGTATTTCGCATAAACCTATTTCTCGCTTCACTTAAGTAGCAGGTATGTACACAAGCTTGACTTTGAGGATAATTCTTAGGTTTGATTTTAAAGACGATGAAGTTAATTGCACTAGATTTTTAAACCTGCCTTGCTAAGAAGATATCAATTTTAAATACTATTTCATTGCACTTAGCAAATTAGTGATTATAATCTTCTTTACAATTTATTTGGCTGGGACCAAATTAAATAAGACAATCATCACATGACAACATATTAATATATTATTATTATTTTAGTAATTAGATTAGTCACACAATGTTAAGCTTATTTTCATATAAACAAATATTTTTTCCTTAGAAACTACTCTATATTCCATTACTCCGCTGCGTGATAGTAAAATAATAATAGGTAATAATAAAATGTGATACGTTCAATTATACGTTTTTCTTGCATTTTTACTTCAATATAGTTTTAAAAACAATTAAAACACTGAAATTCAATGCTTAAAAGTGATACGAAAGTTTTCTCACGCAACAATTCTCCGTGAAAAAACATTCGTAAGATGACGATAGCCAGCTAGCGTCCGTATGTCAAAAAAATATTCGTGCTGCCGTTTTCCACCGTTTTCCATACAAAATTCTCACGTAGCGTTACGCAGCTTACGCGGCGATACGCAAGTTGTGACGCAAATATTCGTGATGCCGATTTTAGTACCATTTACGCACGATAGGGGCGCTTTTGCAAAATGTCATACAAATTGCTTACGTCAACGATACGAATACTTTCTCGCAAATATTCGTGATCGACCTACTGATAGTGGTATAAAATATACTGTGCTATAATCTATACTTATATTATAAAGAGGAAAGATTTGATTGTTTGTTTGCATTGAATAGGCTCCGAAACTACCGAACCGATTTGAAAAATTCTTTCACTGTTGGGAAGCTACACTATATCCGGGTGACATATGCTATATTGTATTTTGTTTACTATTTTTCCCGAAGTGAAGTGAGGGCGATTTCCTAGTAGACAAATAAATTGACACGTCAGTGATCCCAATAAGTAGGTAAATATCAGATTTAGATCTTACTATTGGTCTCTGTTTTTCTTGTACGAACAGAATTTTCCGTGCGGTTTCCGTGTTTGATTTCCGGCCGGGGCATACATTTAATGTGAAAAAAAATTTTTGGACCCGGGTCTTGGTTGGCCTCTTTGATTGATTTAATTTGTGTTGTCCATGCCAACCGTGACACTGGGAATCCTAGTCCGGAGGTATGCACGTGAATGCGTATTTATGTATTTACTACTCACGCTCAAACCCAAACAAACAAACCCGCCTTTTTAAGGATAATAAATCACCCTAAGTTTCATGAAAATTCATTCAGTAGTTTTTGCGTGGAAGAGTGATAAATTTCCATACATCCTCATCAACTTTGACATTAATAATATTAGTAGGATCGCTGCTGAATAATTTTTCTCGTTATTCGTTTTGTATCAAACAAGAACCTGGAAGCCTCGTTACTTTTCGCGCAATGGAAGTTCGTGAGCCGCAATTGTTTCAATTCTAAACATCACTCCGCATGAAGCAACCACGGTAAAACATGGAAAAAGAAATCTTCTGTATAATAAAGCCGCTCATGGCGCTCGCACGAGCGGAGACATTGAATGGAGTCATGTTGAGATTAAACCCCAGGTTTTATTTGATCACAAATCCCAACCTTTCAACAAACAATGGTTAGGGTTCATGTTTAATATTCAGAGGATTTAATTATATCGCTCAACTAAGGATGGCGGTTCTTGGTGTCGTTGTTGTGTTTTGTAATTAATTCGCCGTGTGAATTCTAACTGACAATTTTAATAGACTTCAAAATGGGGTCTGTTACATTTTAATTTATGTATACGACATTTGATTTAGTTCTTTTAAGTTCAAGTTTAGGGAGTGTTACGCCGTTTATTCACTGTGGGATAGAAATCCCTCAACACGTGATGCTCGATATATCATTCGACGTCGCTCGACATCGCACTACAAAAATTGCATAGTATAGACGTACTATGTTGAGTGACAATGAGGATTGGTCATACAACAAGTTGCCGAACATGTCAAAGATGTCGAATGACGTCATCTAACATGTCAACATGTTACGGGGCTATTGTTTTCTAGTGAATACATCCATATTATTACGTAACTATTTTTATATTCCTTGTTTGTGATAATAATAAAGTTAAATAAAGTAATGATTTTAAGCGCTCATTTTCCGATGGCTTAGGTCTAATGATCGACCGAGTTAAGTAACTTTGCTCCGACCACGGTTAGTAGTTAAATGGGTGAATGCTACTGACAAAGTTTCTTAAAAGGTTCGTGCTTTAGAGGGCACTAAGCTTATTTCAATCATTTCTATCAACAATCAGAACTACTTAAATAGAAAATGTTTTAAGCAAAACAAGTAGTTATTTAAAACTTAGTTATTTTTATAATTACAACATACATTACACATATTTTTATCAATAATACGTAGTTAAAACAGATGCAATAATTATCCAAATGATAAACTAAATTCTTTGTATTTCAGCGGAAATATTTTTCATGAAATAATAATTATAACATTTTGCGGCTTATGTCGCTTCGTTGAACGCTTTGTAGCCAAGATGGACGGTCGACGACAGTTGACAAGCGTAAAACCGAGTAAATACGCTTTTAATGAATAATCGACATTAAAATTTATCCCCAGCGAAGATAAGTCAGGTTTGACACAATGCGCGTTTTCTGCGTACTTAACATAAAGTGATAAATCGGTCTGCTCGTAATTTTCGCAGCGCAAATGCGGGTTTTTACAGTTTTTGCGGACAAATGTAATTGCATTTTGCGTGCTGCTACTTTCAGTGTTTATAGCCGACCAATAAGTACACGTATTACCTGATAGTGAATTGTTGCAGCAACCCATGTGCATTTATATGAGAATCGGTGAAATTAACTTATTAATGCAGGTTCAATAAATCACACAGAGAAGTACAAAACCACTAGATTTTGAGCAGCAAAATTACACTATTGGGATTTCGTTATTATCATAATTATATGGGTGACTGAACTATACTAAATAAATAAGCAAATAATTTATTTTGCCTCAACGCCTATTTTAAAAAATGAAACATTGATTGACAACGTTGACTGCCAAGCATATTAAATCTGTTCTAATAACTATTTACAACAATCGTACATCCAACGTTGTGTTTAAATACAAGTCGCAATTGTAGTAGCTTTTCGTCATATTGGTATAGTAAAATGTTATTCGGCATTCAAATCACGTATGCGATAAGGGCCACCGCTTCTGCCGGCTTACACTGACTTTACAGTATATAGCAGTCACTTCGCTCAGTTATCCGACTGCAACGTGAGTTAGTATTCACCTCGTGTCACCAAACTGCGTCACGTGCTGTGCCCGGAGATATTTGCATCTCATCGCGACGCGCCGGCGGAGTCTGCGGCCATTAACTGTCGTAAATAAACGTCTACGTCTTTACAACTTTCCAGCTTCTATACTTCAGTTGTTTTGTCATCTGAACCACGCCCATGTTTGGAGAAGTTGAGAAACGAAATTTATTGTGATCTCATTGCGAAAGCAAGCCCAATTTTTCAGTTAACTGAAATCATATCATGCATTGAAGTTTGGGTGAAATAAAAATCTTTCCATTATTTTTAAAAGACTTTGATGAATAAATTAAATATTACCTTATCTCAGAGACTTTATTCATTTCTTGTACATTTACTCAATCCTCCTACATAGCATGATAAATAGAAATCCTAAGACTTATCGACTTGAATAACGATAAAAACGCGACATCGCCTTTATATCGATAATAGTAAAAGATACAAAGGTATCTCATAAACCTTATTCTGCTTATCCCTACTACAAGTTCGTGGGTCACAGAAAGACCCCGATAATTCTTAAGCCGATCGGTGCGCTTCGCAGTAAAATGCGAACTCATGATCGAGAATTCAGTGGCTCTGAATTTATTTGATAAACGGTCAAGATTAAGATGTGGAAATGAGGCTTAAAACTAAATTCTTAGCGACTGTTACTATCAGCATACTACTCTTTCTAGATTAATATCTATTTTTCTGTTTTAGTATTCCGCAATAATCTATTTTTGGTATTAATTTGAATTTTTATTTATTAAATGATTCGATTCGTTTCGCAAATAAGTATTAAAGCATTCAAAAAAGAATTTAGACGGGTCTTCTTAAATTGAGATTTTTATATATTTTTTATTACCGATTAAATATGTAGGTACATGAACTTTCACCCAAATCTCTATTTCAATCTCACAGAAAAACTCACATCATAATATTATATATATTATATAATCATATATAAGAATATATGATTTCAATAAATCATATGATTTCATACAAATGCGGTGCTTCCGGCGCGTACGATGCGGACATAATATTATGTGCGTTAAGTATGTTATGTCATTAGCACATTATTCAAATTATGTACATTCAGTATTGAAGCTCTCATAGCCCTGCGGCTTGCTCGATCTTAAGTGATCGACAAAGTTAAGCAACATCGGGCGCGGTCGGTAGTTGGATGGGTGACCGCTAGTGGCAAAAAATTCTTGAGCGTTTCCCTGCTTCGGAGGGCACGTAAAGCCATCGGTCCCGGTTGTTATCATAAGATAACAGTCGTTAAGGCATGTCGGAGGCCCTCGGGTGGTTTGAAAAATTCCGACACTCGGGTTGGCCACTAACCCCTCCACCAATCCGCACTGGAGCAGCGTGGTCTCCAGCTGGTAGAGCATACTCCTATGCTCTAGGCCTCCTCAAGAGGAGAGAAACGTGTCCAGTAGTGGCCCATTAATGGGTTGAAGCCAGTATTGGTCAACGTAAAGTAATAACGTAAGGTATAATATATAAGTTTTTATTGTGCAAGATTTTTTTATTTCCTTCACAGAAAAAACCTTCTCCTCAGTATCGATCATCATCAGCAGAGCGTTTTTTAAAATTATAAGTTAATTTTTGAATAATGTGATGTTGTCTTGGCTGGTAGATTATGTATTCTGCAGTAAAAGCCTATTCACTCGTGCCTTGAAAACACGATCGAACGCAAATATAATCTTTGTCTTATATTTTGTTTCACATAAGCAAAATTAATTTAAAAGTTCTGACATTTATTTTGTATGGAATTTTGAGTTCATAATTTTATCCGTATCGTCTTCAATATACTCTTCGAAAATCAAGGCCTTATTTCAAAGCAATTGTCTGGTATTGGGCTGTGATTGACATTTAATTAAACAGTATGTGTAACAAGTCGTCTCGTAAACGGAACTTACGGGCGATTGATTTTCCTTTAAGTAAAATGTTTTCCATAAAGTTATGTTTAATTAAAATATTATTATGAAATAAGTACCTAAGTTAAAATATCTTTATATGCGTACAACCTATTGTAATCGAGGAGATTGGTGGAACTGAAACGCATTCGGGACAAAACCGTCATAGTGTCTGGAAAACTTGGAATGATGTCGAAGGATAAAGGGCAATTAAGAGCTTTCTATGTTTCTATCGTAGAAAAACATACATAGTTAATGTTAATTAATATTTAATTTTAAGTATAGTACGTAAGTCTAAAATCATGTAATATTTAATGTTAATCACTGTTAATGTCTCTACTTTAAAATTTTTAAGGAATTTGGCGGATTCTATTATATATTATAAACGGACACTTTTTTTGGAATTTTGAGTACTGAAAACTTGAATGGCATGAATATTGATCCAATCCTTAGCCAGATCTCGAATATGGTAAAAGTATTTTAGTAAAAGACTATTAATAAGATAATAAACATAATGATGCATTAAATTTGCATCGTTATACCGCCTTAAAGTCAGCAGTCATAAGAGGTTTGGCGTAATTAATAAAGTTCAAAAGTCGATACGTGATTCATCTATGGAATTGTTTATGAATCGTGTTTGCCAAGGTGAAGTATAGGTGAAGAATTATTAGTCATTAGGATACAATGAAACCAGTCCAGTTCTTCAATTAGTCAGGTTAAACAACATGGTTTTTACTGAGTAGGATTTTTTAAGATACCCTAATTTTCAGTTTACACGTATTAAGTAGTTAAGTAGATAACTAAATTTTAAGTAAATTAATACGTGTAAACAGACAATTTAGCAGTTAAAAGAACAATGCCCAAAAATTATTTTTTATTTTTTGTAGCGTCTTAAAACGTCAGTTATACCGAAGCAATTCATTTATTTTTTTACGTATTTTAAAATTAATACCTGTGCCCGTGTTACCCAGCGTAAAATAATTTTATTAATAAGTGATGAATTGACTACAATAACAATTATGTCAACAATGTCCATTTTCATTCGGGCACTCACTTCGATACATAGCTTGTATCAAGCAAGATATAGGGAGGCTTCTGGCCAATATTACACACAGAATTTCGTTATAAATGTTGGTAACAAATGTAATGATGTCAAATTTCCATTTCCGGTTGTCAATCAAAAAAAAGTCAGATTAAAAAATAATGGTAAAAATTACGTTCTCCCCTACTCTATGACTCAATGGTTATAAGAATTCAATCTTAAAATACTTTGGTTCTGGGGTGTGTCTGCTGAAAATTCTTATATATCTAAGCTCAGAAATTAAAGCGGCTATTTTTAGATTATTTTTTATTTTAAGACGCTAAAGTTGAAAATGAAATAAAACGATGTATGGCAGTTGGGCATTGTTCTTTAGTACACAAGTAAACAAGTAATTTAGAATTTTTTATATTCTTCTGTTAAGTAGGTGGGCGGGGCTTATCACATAACTCGTTTGGACAGGCACTTTTTAGTTAAAATTTAGTAATATACATAAGTAATTAAGTAGGTTACTTACTTTAATTTATCATGATAGTTTATCATGATATTTTTTTGATAGCAGGCGGGCTTTTTCTTACTTCTTGTGTCTTTCTTATTAGCGGGTCAGTATTGGTCGCTCAGACGACTTTCAACCTCGCCAGACGTAATTGACCGAGAGCCCTCCATCGTACAAGCTGTTGGACTATATGCGCTCACTACGAATTTATCCCATTAAATTCGAATTAATTTATGTTTCGCAAACTGAATTAATGTTTATTTGATAACAATAGATTTATGCAAAGTTGTGTTTGATAGTAGATAATATTATCATTAATTTTATGAGAGTTTAATGTAATTAGGTAAATGGATGTTGTATTGCACTTTTGGAAATTGATCGTCTAAGGGTTTGAAGTTGTATTTTCCTTATTTCCTTTCCTTTATTCATTTCATCTAGTACATAGATAAAGTTCTTAAATGCATGCATGGGCTGTCCAATGCACTGATGACCTAAATATGTTTGAAACTTTTAGATTCAGAAGGCACAAGATTGGTTGGGTGGCGCCAATTCTAATAAGGGGTTTATCTTCGGCAACATGCTTTAAAAATCCTATAAATGGATAGGTTTGCATTTAATAGTAGAGATAATATTATAACTTTTAAACAACTTTTATAACAGCGAGAACTTAAACTTTCACACACTCTGCTTAATCGGTGAATTTTCTTACGGTCGGATAGGTTTACTCGTCGGCTTTCTGGATCATCGAACGTTTTTGTGGATCGAGCCGTAATGGACATAGGTAATTTATTGTAATTGGACCCTTCCTTACACCCTGATTCACGTTAAATAACTTTTGTATTTAACGGCAAATGTGGCAAAACGTTTAAACTCACGGTCGGTCCTCATTGCCGAATAGTTTTCATTTATTTATTCAAAATTGTAGGGCTCTTTTCTCTTCTAGGACACCTACTTCTTTCTGCAGACTGAGAATGTTAGACATGGCTGATTTATTAAAAAAAAACTATATTTATTTATAATATTTTGAAATAATGGGGCCTTGGAGAAGATAGCTTAGCTTAATTTTCCTCATCAAAATCTTTACATCTTATCTATTTTTTTCTCTTTTACTTTAATATATTTATTAAAAGATTAATGGACCTGCAAACATAATAATATAGGTATAATGTTTTAGTTTTCAGTGCCTGGCAAAAAACTTTTCTGAAGCACTATAATAATGATGAACACAATAAAACATACTTTTCGTAATTGGCTAAGTTCTGTGAAAAGTAAAGATTTGAATATAAGCAGCAAGTAAAATATTGTTTCTCAGAAAACATTATCATCCTAGTAAAATGTTCTATTTATTACAATACCATCATTTTTCATTGTGAACATTTAGCAACGTTTGTCAGTGTCAAATTCTTTCAATGAAACAGCGTTTGTTTATGAATACGAACAAAGTTTTTCATGTCACTATATCTTTTCTTTAAAATAATTCATCTAAAAGATAACCGACTTCTAAATTAGAAATAACCCAAAATTAACTCGTCACTCAAATTTTAATAGGACGACATGACAAGCACCAGCATTTGAATGTAATAAAAATCATTAAAAACGGTACACCTAGTAAAAGGTAACACATATAAAAAAGAAAAAAAAAACATACACTCGAATTGAGAACCTCCTCCTTTTTTAATTTAAATGAATATGTAAATGGATATCGTCGTTCTTGGACATCAGCGAAACCAAAGGCATCACTGATTGCCATCCAAGAAAGAAAGAAGAAGAAAGAAGAATGCCATCAAAAATATAACTTGTAAAAAGAACCAAGTCTCGCAACTCAGTTCTTCTACTGTAAAAATTTGTGAGATCCATGTAATACCAAGTCAGTTAATTTATTCAGTCCCTACTTAAGGGTTCTTCTGTCTTAAGTTATTACGTAATTAGCTAACCTACAGTGACCAAAACAATATTAAAAATCTTAAATGTTCTAAATAAATAGATTGACTTAAGACAATAAGATAACAAGAATAATAGATTGACTTGACATATTATATTAAATTAAATTGTTTTGTGCGATGCCCGTACAGATATACAGACAGACAGACAGACAATAATTCTAAAAACAATATTTTGGTGCTCTAGCACGAAGAGCCCCCTAATCGAAATTTTTAAAAAATATTCAATGTACAGAAAATTAGCCTCAAAGGGCAGTTTTATTATAGTATACTACATATTTATCTACACTACATCTATACATATTAATAAAATTGAAGAGTCTGTCTGTGATTTCGAGATAAATGATTTTTTCAAGTTGCAAATCGTTTCTTGCACGATACCAACACCGAAAAATTAGTTTTTAAAATTTTTGTCTGTCTGTCTGTTTGTTTGTCTCCGCTAATCTCCGAAACCACTGAACGAAATTTAATAATACTTTTACTAGGATATTGCAAAGTGTTCAACTTAACAACTAAGCAATTTTTTAGGGTTCTAAACTAAAGGGTTCCTTAGGGATGGTTTGTATGGAAAAATAAAAAAATATCAGCTGATTTGTTTTAAACTATTAAAAACGTATTCTCCGTACAAAAAGAGTTATACATGCATTTCTTAGATTTTACTTATATTGCATGGAAAGGCCATAAAATGCATTTAAAGGTTATTTTTTTCATTAATTCAAATCCCTATTACTGAGTGGATATCTATTTTTGTATTTTGTTTTTAAGAGCATATTGTTTGCGTGTCTATGTCCTGCAATATAATTTTAGCATTTTATAAATTTCACCTGGGAAGTGGTAGAAAAACGCAAATTAAGTCTGTATGAGTAACCGATATCCAATAAATAATCGATTACTATCTTGGCAACTAGATGGCTCTGTATTTGTCGATTCACGCCAACAACTTTAATATATACACCTTTAATACATAATATAATTATGTCTGTCTGTGATTTCGAAATAACTGCATTTTTCATGTTATAAATCGTTACTAGCATGATATCAAAATCGAAAAATGAGCTTTTTAATTTTTGTTTGTCTGTTTGTTTGTCTTCATTAATCTCTGAAGCTACTGAATGGATTTCAATAGGACTTTACTACAATATCGAGTCTTCAACTTAAATTATAGGCAATTTTTTTGGGTTCCATAACAAAGCGAGAAAATAAAATATGTGTCGATTTGTTTTAAACATACAAAAAACTTTTCTTCACACAAATTGAGGCATAGGTACATAAATTTCTTAGTTTTCTTTATATTTTGCACGATGGAGCCAAAGCGTGGCACTGGAGTACTTATTTTTTTTACAAATTTATAATAATTCAAATACACATAAATATAACTGAAGTGAATGTCTGTGATTTCGAAATAAATTATTTTTAAGTTGTAAATCTATACTTCCACGATACCAAAACCGAGAAACGAGTTTTTAATTTGTTTTAAACTTACAAATACCTTTTCTTTACACAAAATAAGGCATACATGCATTTCTTAGTTTATTTATATTTCGCAAGATGGAGCTAGAATATGGCACTGAAGTATTTTTTACTAAATATGTATTTTTATATTCACTTTTTTTAAATAATTAATTACGTATTATGGCCTCCAACTTATATTTTGCATTTTTTTTATATTTCACACTGAAAGGGTTGAAAATCGTAATTTAGTGTTGTACAAATAGTAGACATTGGACAAATTGAATAATTGATAATAAAATACATAAATCCACTAAACAAAACGTATTGTGGCATGTTAAATCAAGCTCAGGATTGTTCTTTGAAATAACTAAGTGTTCCGTCATTTTTAGAGTTCCGTAGTAGTGATGTTGTAGTTCTGTTATAATGCAGTCCTGAGGAACATCGTGTTGAGAGTGCAGAGTGCTGAATTTTCTCATTTTCTGTAAAGCAATATCTTCCCTTTGCCGAATTATTGATTTGCCATAATCTAACATTTTAACAAAAAATTAACCGACTTCAAATGAAGTACATTGTACTTTTGACATAGATGCCATTGTCAGATCTCGCTCAAATTTATGTGGGACTACACGACAAGCACCAGCTTTCGATTAAAAAAGGAATCATCGAATTCGGTTGACGTGATATTGAGTTATTCGTCCATTTATCACGCACATACTTTATGCAAATTTACGACTTATATGATTTTGACATGGATGCCATTGTCAGATCTCATTCAAATTTATGTGGGACCACACGACAAGTACCAGCTTTCGATTAAAAAAAGAATCATCCAAATCTGTTCACCCAGTCCAAAGTTCTGAGGTAACAAACATAAAAAAGATACACTCGAATTGAGAACCCCCTCCTTTTTTTGAAGTCGGTTAAAAACTACAATGTAATAAATGCGAAAATGTGTTGCTCCTTTATTACCATTCTCATATAAGTCATTGAATTAACCTTAACTCTCTCTCTCATCGCTGAACCAATCTTGATGTGTTTTGGTATAGGCATAGATTGTGCCTTGGAGAACGATGTAAGGGTATTTCATTTTTTAAAGTCTGGGTACCTAATGTGAAATACTGATGGATCAGCAAACATCATCATATAATTTATTTATTCAATGTTTTTTAAGTACTAAGGCTTAAGTAGGAAACACAAAATTTAGAAAATAATATGATGAAATAATAATAATAAGTAAAAGCAACCGGCTCAGTGCGAACTAGGGTTGTTGAATCTAACTTAACTATTTAGTAAAACCTAAGAGCTGTGTAACGAAAAGATCAACGGAACAAACTTAACTTTGCCGTTGAAAAACTGTTGTCTCCTTATATGTATCGACATGGCTCCCGATCAAATTACCAAGTTCTGCAAATAGGTTTAAATTTTTTTGTGATACTTACAAATTCACAGTTTTAAGATTTTTTATTTAAGCTACGTTTTACCTAAGACATTTCTTCTAGCCGAATGTTTTTTGATTGCGTTGAGGATACAGAATATTATATATTATCACAGCTCCTAGGGATTGCAGACCTGAGTGTTGGATTAATTTTCATTTGTTACCTTCACGCGTTCCTTAGAAAAAAGGTCTTGAAATACAAACAGACAGATGGGCAATGGAGTAAGTGATCTTAAGGGAACCGTGTTTTTTCTTTTGAGGTAATGAACCCTAAAAATATCTAATCGTTATTTCGGGTTTTGACCTTTCATAGTAACGTGGTTTTAATGAGCGATCATGCTGCTTTAAGGGCCTTATTACACTGACGGCTTCCGAGCGGATTCAAAGCGGAATGGATGCGCTCGGAAACCGTCAGTGTGATAAGGCCCTAAGAGTATGTTATGTAAGTTATCTAATGCACCTAAGATTTTTTCCGAAGCGAAGCAAGGGCAATTGCTAGTATAATATAAATGGATATATTTTAGTAAAAATATAAGCATATTAGTAGAATAGCGAGTCAGCTGTATAGTACTTTGTTAGAACACACTTTCGGTCCTGTTCTTAACTATAGGTACTTAATTTATACTTAACAAGATTAGAATACTCCAGCTTTAACCCTTTTCAATCTTACAGAAAGACCGGAGCTCAACAGTAGGAGAATTAGCGGTTATATTAAAACGACATAATGAGAGAATTTTAGATGATAGCTTACATTAGGTAATACGTTAAGTCTGACGTATTCTTGAATGTTAGATAATCTTTTCAGGTATTTTCAGTACATAACATAAAAGATCAGAAACTTAATACAGAAAATTAATTATCTAGTCGTGTGTCCTTCAAATTATCTACAACGCTCAATTTTTCAAGTGTATTAGAGAGAAAAGTCCAAATCTACTTTAAATAAATTACGTAGAATTTTCTAAAGCAACGATAGATTGACTATTAAAAATAATTCTTACGTTGGTGGCTGTTTTTAAAACTAGATAAAAATAAAAAAACAAAGAGCTTGTAATGAAGGAGATTTTTAAATGTCTCGATTTTTTATGGAAAGCCGGCGAACGAGCTGACGATCCAACTGATGGTAAGTGGCTATCGTCGCCCATGAACATTACTGATGCGTTGCCGGCCAAAAAAGAAAGAAGAAAAAGAAAGAAGAACTGGCTCTCAGCCGGAACATGATGAGTAGTTTGGTGGCTGACTCATGCTCAAGGGAATATCCAGGCGAATCCCATGGAGAAATAATAATAGTAATAATGGCATTAACTAGTAATTAAAATCAATAGAGCCCTACCACCAGCGGGCCGGATTAAGCCGCCTCTTACGACACCCATCTGGCGTAGAATGATAACAATACCAGTAATATTATTAATGACTTAACAATAATATACCACCAAGCAGGCCGGCGTCTGTTGCCTCTTACGACACCCTAGTGCATGTGAATGAGGTCAGTATCCAAGCCGCCTCTATACGGCAAAATAACAACTTAATTTATCATTATCATCATGCTGCAAACGATAACAGCCAATCATGTTACTGTTAATGATCCAGAATAGTTGTAGGATTAGACGTCGACGATATGACCTACATGACATGACCATGTAGACTGTATTACTTAACAAGGAGGTAACAGTAACAAGGCACATGTTGCAGCGACGTCATTTAATGATGGATCACTAGACGGCGGCAATTAAGGTCATCACTCACTTAGCTGAACATTACGCGTATCTACGACGGAATACTGAATTATTGTAATATAGACTTTAACTCAACATCGCACGGTGGAGTTATTATTGTTTATGCTGTATGCTGACTCTGGCATCTACTCATAACCGAGAATAGTCTATGACGTTCCTGTTATATTACGAAAAACGACGTAACCACGAATAATATTGTATACATACGAGACGTATTGTCTTCAGTCGGCTGAATATTAAAAACGTCTTATTGGGAATGCAATAAAGGTTATATTTGCAGTGATTTGCACAACAATGCTACATAACTTTGAGACTAGAATTCAAAAGGGTCTTACCGAAGCGCTCGCTCTATGCGGGAGACACAAAGCGCACGAAATTCTTAATAGTAGAAACGTTTTCATAATAAAACATCCGCATTTCTACTGAAACAGACGTGTGAAACGCAGACGTTTATGGTTGTGATGCAGTGAGAATAGGGATGTTGACACTAATTATAAATTAATATAAATTTATGTCTAAAATATTAGTGGTAACATTTAAAGGCCTAAAATATGATTCTTTTGTTGAAATCAATCACAATAAATTAAATATCATTAATTTAAAATGTTAAAAATTGTACTCACTGACACGTGACCTCAAACGCCATTTTGAGAATATGACGTCATAGGAACAATTTTATATGGAAATTCAACAAACTTAGCAGACAGATAGTATTGAATATCGTTTAGTGACGTCACGTGACGTTTTTGGTGGGAAATTTGACAATGATTTTTATTTATCAATTTTTGTTTTTAAATTGAAGATTATTATTTTTATAATATTTTTTTCGTGAATATTGAGGTTCAATCTATAAAATAAAATTGAATCCTAAAATTAGTCAACATCCCTATTCAAGTGGAGTAATTTTGTCTCACGCTTTCTACTTAGACATATTATTATGGAGCACTTTTTCCAATAGAAATGTAAAGTAAGGGATTAAGAATTGTAGGAACTTCTTACTTATTTCTGTATATTCTTACCCCCTTATTCATAAACACAAGCAAAGTAATAGAAGGCTTATAAAGTGTTTTGTTTCTTTCAGTCTTATGTAAAACGATAGAGATAAAACATGTTATAATAGGTTTATTAAGCGTTTATAAATAAGACTGATATAATTTGAACCGTAAATTTGTTATATCTACAATCAGTTCCGAAGTGCAGAGAGGTCTGCCCTACACAGGTTTTATTAAAATTACGAGAAGAGCACCCGAAACATAATATAGCCATAATAAACATAATAATAATATATTAAATATTTTTATCTTGGAATCAACTGGCATCAATGGTCCCTGTAGTTTTCCGGTACTCCTAATAACTGACAAGGTCTGAGCTTATTCTAGCATACTGATCCTGTACGGCCTTATATTCTCTACAAAGAATGATAGTTCGCAAAAAACGCTACGTAGTGGTCACTCATCCAACAATCGACTACAGACCCTTTGTGCCGGAGAACAACATTGAAACCAATTTTTTTTCCTTTAGTGTAGAAATATTAGTGATTTACGAGTACATCATGTCTGACCTTTAAATATTGTAATTCGTTTTTCAATGTCAATCAAAGCTAAGATAATGTAGCTAAGCTAAGGTAATGTATGTGAAAAAAGACCTGATTTAATGTTTTATGTCTTTGAGAAAAGTGAATAATCTTAGTCTAAAACGTTTCATAATAATTTACTTGTATATTCTTTGAATTTCTTAATATTCTTTGAATCCAAGGCCCGCTTAATATTTGAAACAATTCAATCTTCAAACAAATATTCGTACAAAATATTCAAATAACATAATGTAGAAGTCTTATAAAAAAGTCGATAAATATCTCTAGCGTCTATTTGCATGTGTCCACAGCGTGTTACAAAGATTTATTCGACCGCAAATGCCGGAATAGTTTATCCGTGCTACTTGTGCATCCATTGAGTGTTGGATTTATTGACTGGTTTATCTAGACTAACTGCAGACTAGTTTATCAATTACTAGGAAATTTCACGATTTTACTTGGATATCATTTAGATTTTAATAAAGGTAATTTATAGACGGCGTAATAAGATAATTTATCTGACCTGTTATTATAAGGCCTGAGGAAAAAGGATAGGCACAGGCCACCAGATTTTATTACAGATGGTTACCATGGTCATGGACATGAGTGCTTAATATCAAGGGTATTATTGCAGCATGAAGCGCTCATAGCCCTGCGGCTTGCGTCGAACTTAAGTGATCGGCAAAGTTAAGCAACAGCGGGCGCGGTCGGTAGTAGGATGGGTGACCGCTAGTGGCAAAAAAAAAAACTTGAGCGTTTCCGTGCTTCGGAGGGCACGTAAAGCCGTCGGTCCCGGTTGTTATCATAAGATAACAGTCGTTAAGCCATGTCGGAGGCCCTCGGGCGGTTTGAAAACTTCCGACAATCGGGTTGGCCACTAACCCCTCCACCAATCCGCACTGGAGCAGCGTGGTGGAGTATGCTCTAGGCCTCCTCAAGAGGAGAGACCCGTGCCCAGTAGTGGGCCATTAATGGGTTGAAGCCATTGCAGCATTACAGGATAAAAAGAGAGCAAGAAATACGCTAGATAATAGTAATCTTCATGGTTAGTTTAAAAAGAATGACAGCAGGCAAGCCTGGCAGATAACTGTGAGGTAAGAGTATCTTCTTATTTGATGCAAAAAGACACGTCATGATGTCAGAAGATTTTTGGGCTTATGTTAGTCTATCTTCAAAGATATAAAGAGATACTATACTAATATATAAAGAGGAAAGATTTGATTGTTTGCATTGAATAGGCTCCGAAACTACCGAACCGATTTGAAAAATTCGTTCACTGTTGGGAAGCTACACTATTACCGGATGACATAGGCTATATTATAATTTTTTTTTTACTATTTTTCCCGAAGTGAAGCGAGGGCGATTTCCTAGTTTCATATAAAGAGATATAGAGTGATTCTGAGATATAAAATAATATAATATTTTTTATTTATAATAATTTTGTAAATAAAAATAAAATTACTATTCAAATTTTCATAACTAATGTTTTTCATGAAAATACATATTTTTGAATTAGTTCTGTAATTAAGACTGATATTAACAAGTCTGGTATTCCAACTAACCATTACACGTGTTGAGGCTGGATTCACCGCGTCTTTATCTTGGCCGTTTATCAAATAAATTCACAGCCCACTGAAATTTATTAGAGTTGGAATGGCCGCTTTTGCGACTGTGACTTGGCGTTTTATTGGAAAACGCCAAACGGTCGGCGCGCGAATTATCCTCGAGGTTTTCTTCGGCTCGGACGGAGGAAGTGAGTTATTTACGAGTAATATGAAACTTAATTTAATAATCGAAGTCTAAAAAGCAAACAAGTGACGGAGCGAATAAATAAATAATTTATTATTGAAACAATTTAAACACGAAAATATGTATTTCTTTCAAGGCACTGGAAAGCAATAGTTTCCATGTAACATCTGAACAGTACCTCCATTATGCTGCTTGGAACTTTGGCTGATGAAGATTGCTATCTAACACGACTGCTATCTAACTATAACCATCGGGACTGATAGCCTAACGTGCCTTCTTCAGATGTATTCGTGATTCATTACGAATACGCGCATCATATCATTTATAACACTGACCGCTAGTCCTTAATATAACTAACCGCTAGTGAACTAACTTAATAATTAATTATTGTCATTAAATTTAACAAAATGAAGGCTAGACACTAGTTTTTAATATAAAAACGTGAAGTAAAAACTTTGTTCCCCTTTTTACGACAATTACGCGGATGAAGGAGTATGAAACTTAGTGCAGTTAATGTTTCCATGTAGAAGGACTGCAGAAAGCTAATATTTTTTTATAATATACATTAAAAACGTAAAATTGATAAACTTATAAATAATTATATAAAAATAAAATAATAATTAATAAAAAATATATAATAAACCACCACCCGCCACCATCACCGCCATCGTTGTTTCTCTTACTTCCCGAAGGTTGACTGGCAGAGAATGCATTTAGCATTAAGTCCGCTTTTGTTCCTTTTATTTTTTGTAAGGTTCAAAAGTTTAAATAAATAAATAATAAACTAATAAATAAATATAAATATATTGTACAAGTGCCCACGATCTTTCAGGGACATCAATAACATTAAAGGATACTCTTATAATTTGAACTATTATTCTATCAGCTTATTATTATTTATATGTAGTTTTACCATTATTGTGTGTGTAATTGGTTAGGTAATTGCTAAAGCCGGCTAAGAGTTGCGTCTAAGATAATAAAGTCTTCGTTAGCTCACACAGTATAACATAGTCGGTTTAAGCCGATGCCTCGTAGAAGTACCTACTAGCCCTTACGTGGTTAGAATGTGGCAGAGACTATTACTCGAACAATATGACGCAAATATTTGCTACAACTGCGCTTTGAATACGTAAACTCTGTAATAACCGTAAATTTAAACTTCATTTTTATATAGCTGTGCATAAAATTTGATTGTGGCTGTTACTTGCCTTCGTAGACGCTTCGTAGCATGAAATCTATTGTATACAAGTATTTTTTTGTGTGTAAACAAGTTTGATATTGTTTGTAAAATCACACATGCGAGTCGATTCTTATACAAAATAATATTTAAATAACAGCAATAGCCTTGAGCTCGTTTTGAAGCAGATGAAGACATACTTCAACAAGCTAGCCAAGTGTAATCAGCTTTACGCACCATTAAAACCATTATACAAGGATCTACTTCGGTATAAAAGATTGAGTGAAAAGAAAGTGCGTGTCGGAAAATTAAATTTTCGTGAAATTTACTACTAGAGATGTATTCAACTTTCAAATCATATGTTTGTGTGTGTTAAAATAAAAATAACACGGTAATAAGCTTTATTCTACTATTGAAACAAGAAAGCAAAGCAGAAAAAGAAAAGAAATACTGTCCAAAAATCTAGACTATCACTGCTTCGTAGCATACAAGAATATAATTTAGGAAATCTCTATTTCTGAAATTACTTTCGTTGAAATAACATATTCAAACATATCACATTCACAGTTTATATCCAGCCCGCTCCACACTTATTGCGCGAATTGCACGCGACTCCGCGAAAGGTCCGCGAACACAAGTATGGAGACGTTTCGCACATTTTTCGCGGATTCGCGCATTGTTCCCCGATTTTCGTCGGTTTTTGGTGCCGCGTCAAAGGGACTATCTCACGAAGCATGAATGTAACATGGACACGCTTAGTCTCCACACTAGCGCTTCACTTAGTTGGTTGTTGTGTGTTAAATAAAAGCAACATGAACAGAATCAAAAAGATGAAAGTTTTCTCCATGCCTCATTAATATTTTTTTTACTTTTAATATGTTCATAATTGCAGGACGCTAATGCGCACAACACAAGGGATGCAGCGGTATGGCATCTCCACACATCCTCCGCGTTAATGTGAAAACTCTGCGAAGATTGCAATTAATGTGGAGCTTGGTCGCACTTCGGACACGTCGGACATAATAAATGACAGATAAATAGTAACTTATACAATAAGTTAAGTTATTTTTAAACGGTAAGTTAATATCTTACCTGTTTTTAAAAGTTTCTAACCTAACCAAATAGCACTTCAATAAACAATTATTGTCGTATTATGATAGTGAATTAAGTTCCTGCTAGATAAAATAAACTCGTTGAACAAAACAAGGGAACGTTAGATAGTAAGGAGAAGCGTAACCTACTTCGTACTAGAAGCTGCATACAATTTAAGGTAATGGTATTCTCGCATGCTAACTAGAATGAGTTCGGACAGAATAAGTTACCCTAAGCACTCGAAGACAGTTTGGATGCACCTGAACTAGAAATTGTTTTAGTTTTGGACCGGATTCCAGCTTTATTACATTTCATCAGCACGAGTTTCTACTTAGTTTCATAAATTTTATTAAGAATGAGATATTTCATTGATTATGTTCCGTAATCTCGTCCTCATATTTTGTACTATGTAGTACGTGCTCTGTTGCTACTTGCCGTCACAATGTTTAAAGATAAGCGCGTTCTTCATTCTCTGTGGTGCGTCCCTAGCTCCATCTGTCCACCACTGGCAATGTCATTGTGCTTTTTTGTGCAAAACGTGCTGTCACGAAATTTTATTTTCATTTTATTTTCGAATTTTATAATCGTTTTTACAGTCCTTTTACAGTACTTTTTCAGTTATTATAGTACGCCCAATTTGAATTAAATATGGGGAAATATGAAAAGGGAAAATGAAAATAATTGAGTCAACGGATTCTATAGTTGGATAAACGCAGATTTTTGCCCCTGATGTTACTTCGACAAATTTTATTACACACACTAGTCTCTGGAGTTTTCACGAGAGGTTAACCATGAGAACGATGTTGTGTCTACCTATAACAAATAGGTAACTACCATGTTTCGGCTTTCACGAGGGGTTAGCTAATGGTGCCGCATTTTACGCACCAAGATATTGTTACCACCTATAACAAATAGGTACCACGCAAATGCTTTCACGAGAGGTTAGCTAGTGGTCCCGCATGTAACGCGACAGGATATTGTAACCACCTATAAAAATAGGTACCACACCACGCACATGCTTTCACGAGAGGTTAGCTAGTGGTGCCGCGTGTTCCGCAATAAGATATTGTGACCACCTATTACAAGTAGGTACCACGCACATGCTTTCACGAGAGGTTAGCTAGTGGTCCCGCATGTAACGCGACAGGATATTGTAACAACCTATAAAAATAGGTACCACACCACGCATATGCTTTCACGAGAGGTTAGCTAGTGGTGCCGCGTGTTCCGCGATAAGATATTGTGACCACCTATTACAAGTAGGTACCACGCACATGCTTTCACGAGAGGTTAGCTAGTGGTCCCGCATGTAACGCGACAGGATATTGTGACCACCTATAAATTAGGTACCACACCACGCATATGCTTTCACGAGAGGTTAGCTAGTGGTGCCGCATGTTATGCAGCGAGAAGGGATTCATGGAGCTTTTACGAAAGACGAGGATGGAACAGACTCAAGTCACACAACTAGAAGCCGTTCACCTAATGATCGGAGTCGATCAAGCCGATGCTCGAGAAATCATAGAAGCAGGCGCCGCTCCTTTCCTCCAATTCTAATATCCACAGCCGATCATCGACTCTGCCTGACAGAGATGCAGTCAGACAGAAAGAGAGGGGGGGGGGCAGACTACTACGGAAGAACAGGTACCTCGTCAATAAAACAACACCAGGTAAAGGATAGCTCTCTGCCAGCAGACGGCGAAGAGCTCCTAGGTCAGGATGGTAAGCAAACTACGTGTAATTTTATATACTTATATGAGAGCATAGCTACACGTTGGTCAGCTATTCTCACTGATGTAGATCATCAATGCAGACCTAAAAGCTACCATGTTGAAGAAACAAGATCCCCTCTCGAACTGACGTCTTCTAGTATCACCCAAGTTAAATGGGGAAGTTGTGGCAGTGATGAATGACAGTGGTATCAAATGTGACAATAGAATCTGTGAACAGCAAGTAGTCCTATCTATAGCAATCTCTACAGTGTGGAGGCATCAATGACATGATTCTGTCACCGAATAATAATACTACACACTACTACTACACACTACTACTATATACTAATTCTTCCTGGTCTGAACACCCATGTGACTCAGGTATCATTATCATCGACATCGGGGTCAAGAGCGACCATGATTCAGATACAATGCGGTGGTTTAAGATTATTTTATAATCAATGGTGTGAAAAGTGATATTACATCCAATCCAACCATTATTGGCAGTATAAGGGGTTATACAATGCTATTGAAACGCAAGACCACACGAACTGTTTTGTCCACAGTACAATATTTTTTCTAAAATAGAAAATAGTTTGTTTGCTCTCGAAGTAGGACAGCTATTGGAACTAGGTTCTATACAATCATGATTTCTTGCTCAGGGACATGAAGGTTGATACTTAACCTTAAGAAACTTATAAAATTTGGTGTCACCTTTATGATACTTTGTGCATTGCAGACTCCTATGATGATTGTGTGCAGAATGCATTGACTACTGGGGAATCTAAGGTTTATTATTAACTCACAAAAAAGTTCTTTATAACTCAGTCAGGGTTGTCTTTATCTAGGATTTATGCCAGATTTTATTCCATGTTCCATATATAATATCATCTTCCCTAGAAGACGAACCATGTTATCGAATTTGTTAACAACTACTAAACGCCCTTGCTTCGCTTCGGTAAACCTATTGGTAACCACATTTGAGTAAATAAATGTATGGAATGGACGGTATTTTTTAAATCGACATGACTTTTTTATTATTTATGAACCGATTGCAGTAAAACAGTCACTGAATGGTGATCCAAGCTTACTGCAATACAACAGTGAAAATTGCACCTAAGTATAACGCGGTTCTTGAGATTGGTCGGAACAAACGCGTAGACAAGCAGACAAAAAGTACGTAAGTTTTATTATAATATGTATATTAATGGATGATATGAAATAAAAATAAATAATAATAGTAATAATAATAGTCAAAACATAGTTGTTATACTTTGGAATTTGTCCAATTACTTGGTATTCTTGTAGTTGCTTGTAAATCCATAGAATATGGTATCTTCTATACGAAATCCCTGGAAAACTACAATACAGTAATTTTAAAAGATGCAACAATAATATTATCAAAAGGGATTCAATTAGATGATGAACTGATCGGGACATTACACATCCAAGTAATAACAGGAAAATTATACAATTTAATTTTAGTTTACAGATTTCCTCAGATGCTTCGCAAACAGATTGCGGACTTGTCTGTAATAATGTGAGGAGTCACGGACACTGAATAGAAGAAGAGAATCTTTTCAAATAAAATTAGGAACAGCTTTTAAATGTTTAAAAACGTTTGCATCTAAGTAATTACTGCGAGGTTTTTGCTTTGGAAAGATAACACAATTGCTATAACATACGTTAAGAAAATGAAAGCTACAAGGTTTCCACATATCAATAACTTAGCGAGAGAGCTATGGCAGTGGAATGACACGTCATATGGGTGTATGCATTTTACATCAGCTCAAAAGAAAACTCCATCACAGATAGTGAATCCAGACGTTCAAAATCTGAAATCGAATGCCAACTGAGTGACATTGTTTATGAAAGTTGTATACGCCTTAGATGACCAATCACACTGGATGGATCAATTGTAACAATTTATTTACAATAGTTATCAATGCATAGTGATAATTCAATTGTGTATCTAATAAAGATAAATAAATTAATTAAATAAAAGTATACTAAGCAGATTCCATGAACCGCAGGTGGTCCTCTTTGCTGATAGGAATAACACCAAATGTCGGGATTACAATTATAACATGGTTCTCAGACCCAGAAGCATATTCTATAGATGCATTCATCTTGAGATGGAATGACATGTTCTTTTATGCATTTCCATTATTCACGCTTATAAGAAGAGTGCTGAAGCAAATTATAGGAGACAAGACAAAAGTTGTGGTTCCTATGTGGCTCTCACAGCCCTGGTATCCACTTTAGAACTCCATGGCTATATCTGAAAAAATAAGAATTAAACCTCGATATAACTAATTAATTCTTATCTCCTTCTACAGACTTGAACGTGTTATACATATAAGAGCCTTACTCTGATTGCAGCCATATAGTCAGGAGAACATTTATAAGAAAAGTAATCCCTGCTTTCTCAATGGATATAATGTTAGCCTCATTATCAGGAAACAATACGGGTCTGCTCTTGGTGCATGAATTTCACACTGCCAGAGCTACAATGTGGATCCTTTTGGAAGGTTGTTTCATATAGTTCAATGAATACCATCAGGTCAGCAATTTCCGTAATAAAATAAGGTTCTCAACTCGGCATAATACGATATGATATTACGAGTATATGGGATCCAAGACTATTTACAAGATATATATACAAGATTCTAGACTATTTCTAGACTCTTAGCTTAGAGGTACACTCCTTACTAACGCTGTCTTTTATCTGAATTAAGGATATTGCTGTTAATTCTGATTATATAATATCAAAATTTAATTTATGAAAACTTGTGGTTCTTATCAAATACAACATAATTTAACTTTACAGTTTTTCAAACAAAATACAGATATCTGCCCGGCTAACAATCCTACTATATTATTTACACTTACAAAAATATATGAGGCAAAATTGTAAATCATTAATTCTAACTGTTAAGAAACAGCACCAACCAACTTCACTGTAACTATCAGCCGATAGATTAAACAAGTTCGGGTTAATAGTGGATTAGACACTTCCATATTTACAGGCCAGAGACATGCTTTACTTCAAAAGCCTCGTATGCCGGCATTATTGTGGACTATTGAGGTTATAAGGAAAGCAGCCGGTTAGTTCACCTTTTCCTCCACATTTGCTTCATTTTATAAAAGACCAATGATTAGTGGTCTCAGTCAATTAACTCAAAATGTATGCTCATTGCATAAAGACACCCACACATTATGAGACTGACAATTTAACAATTATTATTATCATTTCTTTACGTTTTTTTTTGAAACTGTGGTATATACGATACAATAAAAAGAGGATGTTTCTTTACTTAATATAAATATTATTTGTTAATTGTATGTGATTATCATCACGAAATTATTAATGAATGAATTATTATCAACCCAACTTTCTTCTTTGAACATCTACATAGTACAAAATATGAGGACGAGATTACGGAACATAATTAAATAGATCGGACTAACTTACCAAGTGACGTCCGATCCTCAATTATGTGAAGTAATCTCGTCCTCATCCTAGACCCAACCCTTCCCAGGTAATATTCTTAAAAGAATATACCTACATACTGCTGGTATCCTTTGAAGAATAATTTGTATTTCGCAAGTTACGTTCATAATGATCTGTATTGCCTACTCTAACCCCTTCTCTGAAAGTTGTGTTGTAGAGCTTTGAAACAATGACATTGCCAGTGGTGGACAGATGGAGCTAGGGACGCACCACAGAGAATGAAGAACGCGCTTATCTTTAAACATTGTGACGGCAAGTAGCAACAGAGCACGTACTACATAGTACAAAATATGAGGACGAGATTACTTCACATAATTGAGGATCGGACGTCACTTGGTAAGTTAGTCCGATCTATTTAATTATATCTTATTATTATTTGTTTGAATTATTATACTTGTAAATTATAATTCTAAAAACTTTTTAATATAAATGTAAATTTAAAACAATTAAAAAGCCTCCAACATTTTTATTTTCACCAAAGGAGCTACGACGTCACAAACAAACACACAGACACGTCAAATCTCTCTTTTTGCGTTGGAGATTGTATATATCGGTGAGGCCATGAATCTCCAGTGAAGGTCCAGTGACGGACCTCTTAATTCTACAGCGCTTGTCTGATGCAGAGGCTGGCATATAAGAAATGTCATGTCATATTTAGATTAAGGAATTGTCAATAATGTAAAACAGATTATTTTTGATCACGTAGTGTTGAAGTACTTTGGAATATTGATGTGAACGTTAGGAGAACTGAAAATATATTATCATGGTGCAAAGTAAAAGGAATATCATTTAATAACCAACATCATACCCCTTTCTGCTATATATACATTTTAATCTGTAAGAAGGCGTGCTATATAAAGGGGAAAGATTATGATAGAAATCAAGGCTTGGCAATTTATACGTGAAGAAAAATCCTTTCTATCCCTTTTTACCAATAATGCATGCACGTGGTGTCAGATATTTGGTAAAATTATAATAAAGTTTACAAGACGAAAATGTGTACAAAGCAAGATTTTGTAAATGTGATGTGTATTACACACGCGCGTAGTATACACACGGAAAATTTCCGAAAAAGATGTTTTTGATATGAAACATCTATAGGTGCGCCTTATGTTGAACGCACATATATCCGCATCGTCCGCAGCGGACGCTCCGTATGCGGATACCCTCGCACATATGTCCGGATTCGCCATACGGATTTTTTAGTATTGCCAACAATTTTTGCAGTTTCTTCCAACCTCTAGTGAAAAACGGTGAAGACGATTAAGATTGATTCAGCTATGGAAAAATTGTTGTAGTAGCCTGCATATTGGCCAAAGAAAGTCAAATTCGAAAAAAAAGAAGATTTTAGGTTCATAATATCAATTTGAAAAGGCAGTTAGTTCAACGGCAAATTCTATACGTTATTTCCCGGCTTGATGGATGATAGTCAATAAACCTAGATAATTGAAAACTTTAATTTGTAACTTGAATTTGAGGGAAATTTAATTTTCACACACACACACACACGATACTTATTAGGTATTTTTTATTAGTTTTCGACTTTGTCTCATATTTCAATAACGTAGTTAGTTATCGCAGTTTGAGGAACACCATTCGGAATCTCGAATGTCCGAAAACAATGATGTATAGGTATAAACACGTAGGCGAGATCTCCTCACAGGATTCGTTTACTATGAAACGTTTCTCCTAATGCGTTGTCAAAAGCATCGTGGCATGGCAACACTGAGTACCAGCACACGCCCTACGTATGACGTCATCCGCATTTTGGATACCTTCCGCATTTTCAAAAATGCGATGCGGACGATGCGGATGACAGATGCGTCGGTATATGTCATCCGCACCGTCCGCACGCATTTCTGAAAATACGGAAGGTATAAGAAATACCGATAGTGTTGCCATGCCACGATGCTTTGGACAACGCATTAGGAGAAACGTTTCATAGTAAACGAATCCTGTGAGGAGATGTCGCCTTCGTTTATGCCTATATATAATTGTTTTCGGTCATTCGAGATTCCGAATGGTGTTCCTCAAACTGCGATAACTAACTACGTTATTGAAATATGAGACAAAGTCGAAAACTAAAAAGAAATAATGAGTATTATGTGTTTTAATTTCCCGCAAATTAAAGTTACAAATTAAAGTTTTCAATTATCTAGGTTCATTGATCATCATCCACAAAGCCGGGAAATAACGTATAGTATTTGCCGTTCAACTAACTGCCTTTTCAAATTGATGTCATGAGCCCAGAATCTTCTTTTTTTCGAATTTCATTTTCTTCTTCCTCTTCCAATGCGCACGCTATTATAACAGTTTTTCCATAGCTGCATCAGTCTTAATATTTTGCTTTTGCAATCTGAGAATCTGAGTCTGACAACTGTCAGTTGAATAAAGGAATATATTATTATGAAGTTTATGAAAACTATGAAATAATATACATTTAATGGCCAATACTTGACGATTGATAGCAAACTATACAATACAATACAAAAATCTTTATTTCATCTCATCCTCAAATTACACTCAGGTAACATTTTAAAATATGAATAAAAGGAAAAAATAATGTAAGTGCTAAGTAATCTGTGGGAGATCTGGTGTCTAAGCTAAGCCTTGGCCTGTATCTTAGTACACCATACCTAAACTATAGTATACCTATACACGGAAATAAATTGACACAGAACTAGTGGGATTTTTTCCTACTAGTATTGTCAACAGGACTACTAATCAAGACGAGTGGGAATGGGTGAATTTCAACAAACACGAATTTTGCCTAATTACAGTGGCGAATTTAAATTTGCTGTTTCTGATAAATTTTTTTGGCCTAAATAATAGATAAAGAGTTGCAGTAATTAATCATATACTAGAGATCGAAAAAAAAATTATTAGTTCATGAGATATTTCCATTTGAAATTATCAAATGCCACCGAAATTATTAAAGGATCACCGGAATTAAAATCCAAGCCACCGAAATTGATTAAATTTAAACTTGCTGTTTCTAATACACTTTATTTGGCATAAATAATATGTAAATAGTAGTAATAATTAGTCATATAGTAGAGATTGAAATAAAATTTATTTGTTCCGGAGATATTATCAAATTACACTATCAAATGCCACCGAAATTAGGACCACTGGAATTAGAATTTGATCCACCGAAATTGATTTATGCCAACGAGAAATCATAAAGGCAGGATCATTTAATACTTTAAAAATAATATGTACATTTTGAAGAGCAGGAGTTTAGATGAACGGACCCCTTTTAGCGGTGATTAGACAGGCCCATTGCACTCCTGAGCCACGTTTATAACCTGTTTTCGAGGGTCCTCACAAATCGCATTGCACGCAGGCTTGACGACTTCCAGCCTCCCGAACAAGCAGGATTCCGAAAAGGCTACAGCACCATATACCAGGAGTATAACTTGCCGTTATGTATAGCCTATGTGGACTATGAGAAGGCCTTTGATTCTATTGAGATCTGGGTGGTACTAGATTCTCTCCAGCGGTGGCGGATCGACTACCCGTATATCGAGGTGTTGAAGTGTTTGCACTCATCCACCATCATGTCCGTCAGAGTACACGACACAGCAACGAACTCCATTCAACTGCAAAGAAGTGTCGGACAAGGATGTCATATCCCCAAAACTGTTCACCGCTGTGTTGGAAGACGTGTTCAAGCTGATGGAGTGGAAATAACATGGCAATAACATCAATGGCGAATACATCACACACCTGTGATATGCCGATGAATAGTCATCCTGGCGGGTTCCCTGGAAGAACTTGGTACAATGCTCGGGGAATTGAACAGCGCCCCACAACGGGTGGGTCTTAAGATGAACATGGACAAGACGAAAATCATGTCGAATGTCCTTGTCACACCTGTATCGGTTGTTATTGACGGCGCTGCTCTCGAAGTTCTAGACGAATACAATTACCTGGGACAAGTGATCCAGATGGATAAGTCTAACTTCGAGAAAGAAGTCACTTGTAGAATCCAACTCGGACGAGCTGCGTTCGGAAACTTCGAACACAATTTTCTTCGAACACTAGATCAGTGCCTGAAGTTTAAGGTGTTCGAGCAGTGTGTGTTGCCAGTAATGACATACGAATGCGAGACGTGGTTTACTATTGGCCTAATCCACAACTTCAGAGAAGCGCAGCGGGCTATGGAGAAGGCTATGCTTGGTATTTATCTACGTGATCGCATCAGAAATGATGAGATCCGTAGACGAACAAGGGTAACCGACATAGCTCAAAGAATTAGGCGGCTGAAGTGGCAATGGGCGGGCCACATAGTGCGAAGGATCGATAACCGTTGGGTAAGAAAGGTCCTCGAATGGCGCCCACGTCTCGGAAAAAGGAGCATAGGACGCCCCCCGACCAGGTTGACTGACGACCTGAAGAAGACAGCGGGCATCCGCTGGATTCAGAAGGCTCAGGACCGGTCAGAGTGGTGCAAGTTAGGGGAAGCCTATGTCCAGCAGTGGACCTCCAAGGGCTGATGGATAGATGGAGACACGCTTGTGTTTCTGTGGCCTATACTTCCCTATACGCTTTAATTTGCCACCGGAGCCACTAAGATTGCGCCACCGCCACCAGAGACAAAACTTGAATTTTAAAGAAAACTTTTAGTCACAGGTTAACTTTTATTTCACAATTATAGCTGAAAACCGTTAATGGAACCCTCCATAAAATTTCTAGATAATCTGCTTTGTACTTTTACTAATATACATGACATCGGAATTGGATGATTTTGTATTCCTGCGCCACCGCAGTTAGTACTTACGTGTTTGGCAGGAAAATTACGCAGCCAGTCGGTCATCCTAACACGCAGTTTGCAAGAGCACAACTGAACGGTGCGGGGAGAGCCAGTAAGGTGTCTTCCAAATCGTGAAGTAACAAGTAATGAAGTATACAAAATGCGCCACCGGTATTGCTTTTTTTTGTAGGACATTTTTAAAAGATGTTTTAAGAGCTGTTGTTTAATCTTAAATTACTCCATAAATATATATTAGTTGTGTTATTTAATGTATTTCTAAAAAACATTCCCTTTCAATGAAATTTATTTACCAAAAAAAATTAAATTACTAAAATATGTAAATAAACGCAGTTTGGACAGTACACCGGAATTAGATTTTAGGTCTTAGATATTTTTTTATTAAGAATTTATGTATTAAATACCTCTGAATAATTCACTATCATGTAGATCACTACTTAAACTACCTATATAAAATTATGCATAATTGTAGTTCACCTCCACACATTAATTTTCAACCTCGCCGTCTCAAAAATGCACTTGGGAAATTCACCCGAATAAACGAATGACATCGCACCGTTTTTCACTAGAGGTTGGAAAAAACTGCTAAAATTGTTGGCAATACTAAAAAATCCGTACGGCGAATCCGGACATATGTGCGAGGGTATCCGCATACGGAGCGTCCGCTGCGGACGATGCGGATATATGTGCGTTCAGCTTTAGCAGTAAAATCAACTCGTAGTGTGCTACGGCAAATGACATTATCACATTGTTAGTCCTTTTTAGTATTTAGTAATTACAATTAATGTTGAGACATTTGGATAGTTGCTACCTAGATTATATTGAAAACTACCGTTAGTAACATCATAATCTGTTGACAATTTTTTATATATTTATCCGATCGGACTTTGCAGAAAATAATACCACAATCTATGTTTTTGAGTTCCACCTCGTTTACTAAGTGGGGATCCTCAAAATTAATTAAATAAAATTTTGGAAAAATATGCAGAGCACAGAAAACTTGTCTTTAAGATTTAATAATAGATATTTCAATAGAAAGAAACAGATGTTTTCCGCGAAATAAAATGTTTCTCTGTATGGAAGTCGAGATATGTTTTTATTTTATTTGTCCCAAATAGACTTGCATGAAGAGACTTCCAAGATGTTTTGTAACAACATCCTTCGTTTATTTAACAATGAAACGTATAATGAAGGCAATATCTATACACATCTATACAAATAAATAAAATTGGAATATCTGTTTGTAATATTAATATAACCGCTTTTTACTAAGTGCACTTGTATGTATACACGGTACATATACCAAAACAACATTTTTTTCAATTTTTGTCTGTCTGTCTGTCTGTTTGTTTTGGCTAATGTCTGAAATGGCTGGAACGATTTTGACGGGATTTTGACTGGCAGATAGGTGATTTAACAAAGAGTAACTTAGGCTACTTTTATTTTAGAAAAAAAATAGTTTTAGAAAAAAAAATAGAATCAAAAAAAAAATTTTTTTTGTTAAATACCACGCGGACGAAGTTGCGGGTAACAGCTAGTCTATTTATTTGAAAATACTTTTTTATATTAAAATGGTCACTTTATGAGGTAAAACAAGATATAAGTTGTGAGAATTTTTGGGTCACCCCTGTGCTACCATTCCCAAAAGTTTAATATAAACTACATTTTACTCCTTTTGTTTTTCGTATTCATTTTTAAAAAGGAATTTGTTACCTTCTCCGTATTATTTTCCAAATAATTTTACATAACGGATATCTAACCATGATAATGGTTCTTGCAAATTCTAATTTTCCAACTGTCAGAACAATGTAGGCGCAAGCTGAAATTCACATAATTATACGGAAAATATATCTTCATTATAATTTATATTACACGCTTTACACTTTTTACTTCAGTATCTAATTGCGGTATACAGAAGTAACATTAAGTCACACAGATTACGTTTAGGATATAATATAGCTTAAGTGATTTTAAAATGTTTACTTAATTGTTTATGAAATAAAAAATAAAAACATAAAATACGACACCAGGATACCAAAGCAGCAAGCAAGGTTTTTCATATAAATATACGAGTAAATTAGCTACTCAACATTGCCTATCATCGTTCGCTTGTATTTCATAAAAATGCAAACTCATTCAAAGAAATTGACGCTGACAAACGTTCTTGAATTTTTCTACTAACAATGATGCCGTCCAAATAAATTGCTGTTATTAATTTTATTTCAATGAAATATTACTTAGGGAATCTCTATTAAATTATTTCGTAAAATAAAATATAAGTTGTTGAAATTATTATGTCCCTTATTACTGGTAAACGCGCTTGTTACTTTGTCTCTATGTAATAAAGTTTTACAATAAATTTAATAAATTTTAATAAGACCCTTATCGGGCGGGTTAGGCACAGACCTAGTCTCAGACAATGGAAATCCTAGGCCCGTATTAATAAACCGATATTAATATCTCTGCAACTTCAAGATTTGACTGTATTATTTGTAGTATAGTGTAGTAGTATTTGTACATATTATATGTAAAATTATTATTTTTAAACTGAGATCACGCTCGTGAGCCGAGATTAGATAATTAATACGGTCCCTAGTTTGGGAGCTAGTGTATTTTTATCTTATGTACCTACACAAAGTTTATGAAATAAATAATTTTCAGTATTTTTTCTTTGCCAATAATTAAATTTTGCCAAAAATTAAACTTGATATGATTAAGTTATACAGCATAGCTAAAGTAACATTGCATAATAAGTTCTTAAATAATTATGATTATTTTTAACCTCCGACGAAAAAGAGGCGTGTTATAAGTTTGATCCGTGTATCTGTTTGTCTGTGTATCAGTTGATCTGTATGTTTGTCTGTGCCACCATAGCTCATAAACGGATGAACCGATTTTGATGTTGTTTTTTTTTTGTTTGATAGGTGACTTAATCGAGAGTGTTTAGTTTAAATAAAACTGACGGGAGTTTTTTTTGCATTTTAATTCAAAATTATTATCAATTATGTTCCGTAAGTATGTAGTTCGTAACACACGACGCGGGACGTCACAATATTCTCAACAAAACTAATATAAATAAAATTAAACCTATCACTTTACAAACATAATCAACTGTTAATAAATATATAATAATAATTATGTTGTATGATATTATTCAAATATAAAAGGCCTTGTAATTCTAAACCATTACTAAATAGAAAACAATTCGTTCATCAAACTTGTTAAGTAACTTTATCCATTACAGGCAAGTTCAGTAATCCCTTCTAGGCATAAGCGGCTAACACAATGAAAATGAATTGTTACAAATTAATTTTCAGAATATAATACTTCATCAATATGAAACACTATACGATGTTAACTTAGAATTTGAAGGCACCTTTATATAAGCTAATATTTAAACTTTTTGAATAATAATTATAAGAGCAGATTCTTATTTTAAAACTTTACTTATTACTCCAATATTAAATTCTTTATAAAATATATGCTTCACCTAGCAATAAAAACAATAATTATTATCAAAAATCCAGATTATTTTATTTTATTAACACAATGAGATGAAAATTTTTTTACTTTACTATTAATACAGCGAATTTCTTAATCAATAATCATCATTTTATTCTAATTTCATATTAAATACTCCATTTGATAGTGACAAAATAATAGGATATCAGGAAATCGAGTACGTTTAACAAACTAAAATCGATTCATCGACTTAAGCGTGATAACTGATAAGGAACTCAATTACCAAGGCATCACAAAGTTGATTATCCAAATACTCAGAAGTTTCTCGCTCGCCAAAAAAAGTTACAATGACCCTCCTCAGATGGTCCTGTGAAGATTATTGAATTCCACCGACATAATCCGGCGAGAAACAGATGCGTCCCTCTTAAACGATCCATTCCTCTATTTACTCTAGCGGCCTGGTACCGGTATCTATATATACTTATATAATCTATATTTAAAAATACAAAAAATATTTTTGGCAATGTCCTATATAGACTTTGGAACCGTCCAACCGATGTGCCCCAAACTGGTTTCATTTGAAAGGCAATAATGCGAAGATGGTCCAAGACCACTTAAACAATCCAATTGGCACATTCGGTCTATTCATGAAGTCGATTTTCGGCTTTTCCCATACAAAAAATTCTCAAAATGTATTTCTTTTTTTAACATTGTAGCACACGCCGGGTATCCCCTAGTCTATAATACAGTCATATTATGTATAAAACACAAAAATATTTGTACGCATGTCCTATAAAGACTTTGAAACTATTCAACTGATGTGCCCTGAACTGGTTTCAATTGAAAGGCAATAATACGAAGATGGTTTAAGACCAGTGGCACATTATTCATGAAGTCGATTTTTTACTTTTCCCCTTCAAATATTTTCCTGAATTGAAATTTATTTCTTTACTTTAGCGTAGTAGCACACTCCGGGTATCCACTAGTTTATTAAATGAAAAGAGATCCTTACTACGCACCTTTGAGCTACTTTTTGCCTCACGTCTTATAAAGGATTGGGCGATCGTTTTATTTTGAAAATGGCTTTCAAGTGAAGAAGCGCCGTTTATACGAAATTATGCTAAGGATGTAAAAGGTTTTGAAATGCCATTTTGTATTTCGGGAGAAAATGGGAAAAGGAGATTAATTCATTATCAACCTTTATTGCGCGTTTTATGGAGCATAGTGTATATACGATGCTTTATAAAAGGAGAATAAATTAGTAATATTTTACTAAGTCCTTGCAGTGTGGCATAATATTTTCTACTGTAACTAAACTACTTTCTGATTTATATTGTTTGTGGAAATTTTAGATATTATTTTAAGGCTTTCAATAAAATATGTTTTTCAATCTTTTTAGGGTTCCGTAGTCAAAATGGAAGTTGAAGACATGTGAAACAAATCACGGAAATAGGTTATGGGACGAATTTAAAAGAAAAACTATGTAGGGTTTCCAAGTTAACGAGTAACAGTAGATCTAGTGTCAACTACGGAACCCTACACTTAGCATGGCCAAACACGCACTTGGCTGGTTTTTACATGTTATACTCTTTTGATGCCCTTTGATAACAACCCCTGGACAACAGCTTTTTTTTAAATTTCGTGTCTAGATTTATGTTGTCACACATCATTTAACAATAACGGCCTGGCCACGGGAACCGGCTCGTATTTATTCCTTCCCACTGTCTATTTTATCTATCATAGTCTATTCAATCTTTATATTGTCGGCTGAGTTAGAATTTCGGAAATAAATATTTCTGACTCATTACTTCGCTGTAATTTCTGGAATATTCACCGCGTCTGACACTCGTGATTGTGACAATATGACCTGACTGATTCACATTTGTTTCCATGGGAAGGTTAACATAATACATAGCTAAATTAATACGTGAAGCAAAAACGTTGTACCTCTTTTTATCCGACTGCCATTAAGGCTTATGTTTTTCGCACGTATCTTGTATTTATGTATGTTTGTATGCATGTAATATTCTTTATTACCTCGTAACCAATTTATAATTATAATTAACATATCCTAAGATTCGTCTTGATAACCCAAGTGTCCTTAGATATGTGAAATAAAAAACCAAATATGAAGACTGTGGAGATGTAATTGTTTTAAGTATAAAAAAATAAATATGAATCAAATAATGCACTACGGGTATCAAATTAAAGAGCTCACCATAAGAATTTCAAAAAGCTACATCATGATAGGTTTTTTGATAGGAGGCGGTTTTTTATTTTTAAATTTATACTAGTTACGACATTTACATGGACTGAGGGTACATTTAAAGCCATGGAGAAGGAGCACACAAAGCCATTAATGTTAAACAATATACATTAGAAACACATAAAAGGAATAAAATAAATATTATACTTACAACTACCATGCATTTGCCACACACACACATAAAATCATACAAATTTCTATGTAAAGTAACCCTTTGATATGATTGAATTTTGACCGTAGCGTGAGTCTCTAGTTTCTATAAAATCTCAAGCCCTGTCACGTCAGTATTATTAGCTCCCGTTAAATTATATCGAATGTGTAATTTTTAATTTTCAAATCCTTTGGAAACAGCCGAATCAGTTCATCACGGATTTTTTTATACTTAAACTTCAAGTGTTCATAAAATTACCTACTACGTATATCCCTAAAATGTAGCAAAAATGTATAAAAAGATGGAACATGATTGGCTAAAATTGGAACGCTGGCGACGTTAACAGGATAATGATCGTTGAAATATAGTGCTCAATTCCGCTTGGATTCATTCATTTTGAATGGAAGGGATTCAGTAGCATCGTTTCCACTTTTACGCACATTAGGCACATAACGTTGACTTTAATCTTTCGTTCTCACTCGGGTTCCTTTTATGTGCACCCTCTGACACCCCACACTACCAAAACATTTACTAAATTATTATATAATTCATGCTACATTTATCAGAAGTTCTTTATAGTTTGATAACTAAAAAACCTGAAAACGATAAAAAATGGGAATATAACTGGGGAGCATAACAATTTGTGATTTCCACGTGATGCTCACACAGACAGTAAAAAACTTCAAGGATAATTTAAATCCTATTAAAATTTCCCAAAAATGTAATGACTGTACAGATCCAGTCCTATTTAATTATTTTGTAACGTAGAAAAAATATTACCATATTAACAACAGATGAATCTGTTATTTAACAAAACCTTTTAGCTATAGGTGTGACAACAAACACTTCAACTGATTAAGTAAACGTTTTAACCGCCGTCATACTTGTTTGGTTTTCATTTAACTTGTAATTTGAGGATGTATATGTAGGGGAGACCGGGGGCAAAAGTAACAGTTTTTAGTTCGTGGCCGATTGTGCCAAAACTGTTGATATCTAACAAAATCCTGTTATTCTCCAAGAAACTTAGTTTAAGTGTCTACCAACTTGTCTAGTCAACGTTAGAGTACTAATCGTAATTATGTTGCAATCCCACTTTTAAAAAGGAGTGTCAAATGTTACAATTGACCCATAGTGCGGGGTTGTTTGTAACATTGTTTTGATGAACAATAAAATGACACTGTTATTCAATTTAGCCATATTTTAATTTGAAAAATAATCACAATCTTAAATACAATCAGTCTTTTAATTGGCAACTAAAATAAATGCTTTTACTTCTTCAAGCCGCTACGAAACAAAAAATTATACACTTTTCTTTATAACTGATCAAAAGCGAATATATTACTATCTAAAATTACAATTTTAGACAAGTTATAAGCACTACCCCATGAAATAACATTTAAATCGTATATTTATTTGATGAATTCAACAATAATCAACAACAACAAATTTGTATGAAAACGTGTGTGTTACTAACAACCCCCTGTTACATTTAACCCCTGTCATATTTCTGCAAACAAAAAGATTACAAGCACCACACGAACCAACAATACGAACAGCCCATCTCTGAATCCGGTTAAGGGGATCTACTTGAGTAGTCGGTGCTCCAGCCCAAAGATGGAATGGATGAATTTCCGTGTACGAAGCTGCGGGCAATAGCTAGTGTAAAAATAAAAGAGAAAAATGCAAATACATGTAGATATTTAAGATTTCCAAAATGCGCTTCCGGATGAATGTTTTTGTCCTAGATTTGCGATAGATGACACTTTAATTATTAATAAAGATCACTTATTATGATTTAATAAAATATGATGTTTAATATGTGATCTCCAATACAAATTAAGCGTTTTTGTATTTTCGACCTAAAACGCGTTGAAGAGGTGACGGAACAATGATATTAGAAAAACAAAAAAAGGATAAAAGCTCTGACTAGATAGAAATGACGCCCAGCCCAGCCAGCCCAGCTATGGCAGCCATCACGTGAAGATTCATTAATACGTATATAATATTTTTTTCGGGTTAAGGTGTATGTGTCACTGGGTAGAGGTTTTCCCACGAAGAGGATAGCAACTAAGATATAATGTAAACGAAACTTTTCGAAAACCTCATTTTCTAATTCACGCGAGCGAAGCTGCGGGCGTCCACTAAGTAGTATAAAAATACTAAAGATTTTTTAATGGCTCAAAACATAAATTAGGTAAAACAATTATTTTCACCTCAGGGTCATTTGTAGCAAGGGGTCAATAGTAACGTTACTATTGACCCCGAAAAAAATGGTACAATTGTTCTTGAAGACTGTTTTATTTAAAAACAAAAATAAATCAGAAACTCTGAACACTATTGTACTTTTGCGATAAGGTTTATATTGTGTAATATATATAGATTCTAATATTTGTTGTTAATTTACTCATACTTTGTAAATTAAAGAGTAATAACTGATTTTTCAAAGTACGAAAAATTACTTCGGGGCTGTCCAAATGGGAATAGTCAATTACACCACGTCCACGCTGCTCGGAGCACATTGCTCAGTGGTTAGCCTACCCGAGCACGTTACGGCCTATGCCCCCGCGGCCGCACACTCTTCAGCGTTGCTTGCCAACCAAAATATCACCAACGTTACTATTGCCCCGTGGTACTTTTGCCCCCGGTCTCCCCTACGGCGTAACTCAGTGTTTGATTTCGAATATAATTAAAGTATCACTTCATTGTGGCTCGGAATTAATGTCAGTTTATTTCGTGTACGTTGATAAACGTGACAAATATTAAAAATTATTTAATAAATGGTTCAATTATTTTGTATTTTAAATTTTGTATGTGAATCAACTTTTTGTGTGAATTTCATTTTAATGATCAAATGAGCCAAGTGATAGTAAGTGTTCATCATTTTTGCTGAGGTACGTTATACTAAAGGGCAACACCGACTTTTTGGTGGCTAAGCTCAAAGCGAAGGACTCTCGTTATGTAAACGTAGTCTCTTAGTGATTCTCTAATTAACCTGTGTTCTCATCGACTGATTCTCTGGCACTACAACTATACCTGTTAATGGTGAGCACATCGGAGACATCGGAAAATATGCCAACCTAACGTAACCTAACCCATTCAGTTTTTAATTTTGATTTTAAATTCAGGGGGGCTTCGACCCCCGAGCCCTCCTTGTAGAGGGGCTTGGCCCCCCCGTTGCTCACGCCCTCTTTCATGGGGGGCTCTGCCTCTAGTTAGTTAGTTGTAAAATCCGTGGCTGAAGTAGTAAATAAAGTGGTGATCTATAAATCAGTGGGTCAAGAAAAAAAATCAGTGGGACAAGAAAAATAATTGTTGTTCTCTTTCTTTGGAATATTTGGATGGTATTTAAAAAGGCGAATTAGTTAATTGGAAGACTTCTCATTTTCCCGTTTTAAAATCAGAGGTCAAAAAAATCTGTGGCTTAAATTATTATACCCCGTTATTAAACGTGATGGTATTTCTGATTTAAAATATTATTACCTACTAAAACATTCGCTGTAATATTGAGACATGAGAGAGAAAATTGTCGCGACGCAAAAATCGAGGTACAATTTAACATATTGGATATTTCAACTGAGGCGGAAACAATATAACACATTATACATGTATATCACGTATGATATTATTTTACGGGTACGTATGATATTATATTATTAAGTAAAATGTAATTTTTGAGATAAATCAATCATTGTTTGGTTTCCTTCATTATGATAAAAATTCGTGGCAGTATGCTAGACAGTAAATTTTTAAACGATAGCAAATTCGAAAAAGACTTAAAAACATCGATAACTTTGAAAATATTGAATGAAGTTGCAAAATATTCGATAATAATTTATTAGGGCTTTCAAACAAATATACAAAACTAGCTGTTGCCCACAGCTTAGCACACGGAATTATGCTTATCATATTAATCCCCTGTTTCACCCCATTGGAAGATGAATTTTGAATAATCCTTCCTTATTTGATGCCTACGTCATAAGAAGAACACATGTGCAAAATTTTAAGTTTCTATCCCTAATATTTGGCCTATGCGTTGATACATCAGTTAATCACTTTTTCCTTTTATATACCTATACAGATTTTGTAAGTGTACGTATATTTTTGTGTACATAAATGTATATGTATATTGTCCATACATTTTGTTGTAATCAGAGTAGTAATCAGGTTGTCATCATTATAAGATACATTTGGCTTAATATTAATTCAACTTAGGGATTAGTAATGATTTTATTAAAATCGGTTCAGTACTTTTTATGAAACTAGCAACAGGGTTGATGTCAAACTTAAAAATTCCCAAGTGCTTTTGCAAATTCTAGTGCTCGTCTGTGAAAATCAAAATTACCAAAAACACTACTCCATTTTTAGTTAAAAAAAGCTACGAAACAAAATACTAAATTAAACTACTGAGGTCGATTCCAGCACAAATCATAAGAATACTCCTACTGTGACTGTCAATTAATTCAGAAATAAAACAGTTTTTCTATAAAGTGATGAATAGAAATGAAGGCGAATAGGCTTGTCAATAATGCCGTAGTAAAAGTGAACCTTTGTCACTTCCGGACGTCGACAGATTTAAATCAGGAAGACCGTAGCGAAAGTAAGATATATAATATGAAAATTGGATGAACCCTGTTATAAGTACCTATTGACTGCCGAAATCCCTTTACTCTTTGTCATCAAATTTCACTTGATATAGAATAGTTAAGACAAGGACAGCTTATATCAGCAGATTTCATAAATATGTTATCTTTTGATATAAGAGAATATTTTTATTGTCATATTGTTTATATTAATGAAGGGTTTTAATGTAGATCAGACTATCACTTTCCAAAAACTGAAATGCTTCCCGCCAACGTCAGACTTTTTGTAGGACCGATAATCAGGCCGATTTTTTCTCCGATTCTTATGACCGATTTTGTAGCCGACTCGCTATTCGACCACGACCGATAATCGGTAAGTCGGTGAGAACGCATACATTTCCGAACGTTCCATTTTTCACCGATATCGGTCGGAATGCACCGATTTTATTTCTGACCGACTTTTTGTAGGACGTGTGCGTTGCACCATTGCTATCAGTACGTTCTATTTTTCTCCTACAAAAAATCGGTCACCGATTATCGGACGTGGGCGGGAAGCCTAAAGCTACCTACATAGATAAAAAATGCTTTAGTTGCTGAATATTAATAATATTAGGTATTCTTAATCATCATTACTTTCTTTAAATACAATATAATGAAGTCGAAACAATTTATTTAATCGATAACCAAAATTTTACACAGACCGTCCGAAAGCCAGAAATAAGAATGCAGATCCCTCTGATTGTTTTTGACCTGCAACGCTTGGTTTCTTGGTGATATTGATGCCCATAGACCACGGTTACCACATAATGTTGTGATTTGTTAGATTTAATGACTGTTTTCCATTATAATACAGCAAGATGAGATTCGAGATCACTAGCAATAATTGTCCAGAATAAATTTAAATCAATCATTTGAAATCTGATTGCGAACAAAACAAAATTAAATGTTTATTGAGAATCAACTTCTGACATACTTTAGATACATGCATGTAGCATATAGGATACATTACAATGTACACATAAAATTACGACGATACTACTCAGAATGGAAGAAGCTTCTTGACAAAGGCTTCATAGAATGCCCATTTTGTGGTCTCGTGTGTACCAATTTAGTGGATGGAACTAGAGTTGGAGAGCGTAATGATACTGTTCAGAAGGTTGCAAGTAGAATGTTTTTATTTACAAAATTACAGGGTATTTATACAGATTTAGAGATAAGGATCGACCAATGAAAAAATAGAAAATATTAAATCAAGTTACATATTTTGGCCTACGTGCTCGACGCACGTGCGGGGTGCAGGTGTTCAACGCAGGTGTTCAACGCAGCTGCGGGCGCAGGTGCGGAGACTATTCCTGTGACGTCACATTATGACGTAGTCGCTACATAGGCCCCCTTCAAGCGAAGCGTACTGGCAGCTTGACGGAACGGCCACTTCGTGTGTGCGTAGCTTTAGTTTGTGACGTTGAGCTGTTCGTCTTATTTGGTAGCGTAGTACAAACGTCATTGTTTTTCGTCTGGAGCTTTTGAGATGAATGTGAACAGCTGTTCTCGGTGTCTTCTAAAACGTAGGCAGGTTTCAGTCGATCGATAGATATGTTTGATTGTCGTCCTGGTAACTGTATTGTGAAAACTTTATCCGTTTGGTTCACAACTTTGAATGGACCCTCGTATGGTGTTTGAAGTGGAGTGCGTACTGCGTCTACTCGTACGAATGCATTGGTGCATGTCCGTAGGTCTTGATGTACGAATATTTGCCTGTTGTTGCGATGTGAGTTGATAAGGCGTGGCTTGTTTTGTGCGATGTTTGCTCGGAGTTTTTCGACGTAGGTATGATCCATAGGCGCAGTGGATGTAGTTGGTACGAAAAAATCTCCTGGTAATCGCAGGTTGTAGGCATAAGTGAGTTCTGCAGGACTAGTAGACGTATCTGTGCGTAATGCAGCTCTTAAACCTAGTAGGATGGTCGGGAGTTCGTTGATCCATGAACTGTTTGAATTTGTGAGTTTCGCGCGTAACGCAGCTTTGAGAGTTCGATGCCATCGTTCGATTTTTCCGTTGCTTTGCGGATGATAGGGCGTAGTGCGAATTCTATTTATTCCCATTATTTTCATCAGGTTAGTAAATAGATTGCTCTCAAATTGCCTTCCTTGGTCGGTTGTAATTGTAGATGGACATCCAAATCGACAAATCCAATTGTTGTATATGATATCGGCGACTGTTTCGGCAGAGATATCGGTGCTAGGTATTGCCTCGGGCCAATGACTTGTTCGGTCGCAGATGGTTATTAAATATCTATATCCTTGTGCTGTAGTCGGGAGCGGTCCGACGATGTCTGCGTGGATATGTGAAAATCGTTCGGTAGGCGGGAACGGTTGAAGTGTACTGTAGGTATGACGCTGTATTTTGCTTTTTTGGCATTTAATACATGTCTTCGTCCATTGACCGATGTCGGAATTCATCGCTGGCCAAAAGTATTTTCTTGTAATCAGCTTGCGCGTAGTTCGCGTTCCGGGATGGCTGATATTATGAATGGCGTTGAATACTTCTTGTCGAAATTCTGTAGGTATGTAGGGTCGTACGAATGATGTTGATGTTTCGCAGTATAATTCAATGTTGGTATTCGGAATGTTGACTTTTTTCAATGATAGATTTTGCTGTTGTAATAATTGTTGAATGGTGCTATCTTTTTCTTGAGCGGTTGCTATATCCTCGTAGTTAATTGATGATGGACAGGATATGGTTTCGATACGGCTGAGTGCATCGGCGACGATATTATTCTTTCCGCTTATGTGGCGAATATCGGTTGTAAATTCGCTGATGAATAATAATTGTCGTGTGCGGCGTGGCATCTCGTTATTTGATATTGACTTCTTCATAGCGAATGTTAGCGGCTTGTGGTCCGTGAATATGATAAGCTCGCGTCCTTCAAAAATCTTGCGAAAGTGTTTTACTGCCATGTAAATAGCGAGTAATTCACGATCGTATGTTGAGTATTTCGTTTGCGCGTCTGAGAACTTTTTTGAGAAGTAGCCGAGTGGTTGCCATGTTCCTTGGTAGTATTGCTGTAGTACTGCACCTGCGGCTTTATCGGATGCGTCGCTACATATGGCTAGGGTTGCTTGGTGTGACGGATGGGCGAGTAAAGTCGCGTTAGTGATGCTAACTTTACATGCTTCGAATGCTTGAATTGCGTCGTTGTTCCACTCGATGATTGTTTTGTCGCGCTTCTTCGTATCGTGTAGGTATGCATTGAGCGGTGCTTGCATAGTCGCGGCGTTAGGTACATGGTCGCGGTAGAAGTTTAGCATGCCTAGGAATCGTCGCAGTTCTTCGATGGTTTTCGGACGTGGATAGGCGTTTATTGCTATAATTTTTTCTTCAGGCGGTTTGATTCCTTCGTTTGAAACGGTATAACCTAGGAACTTGACTTGCGGTTGACCTAGAACGCATTTGGCTGGGTTGATAGTGATGCCGTTTTCTTCTAGTCGTTTCATGACGGTTCTTATGTGCTCGCGATGTTCCGCTTCATTTGACGAAGCGATTAAGAGATCGTCGATGAATGGAAATACGAAGTCGAGTCCTCGGAGTACTTCGTGTATATAGCGTTGGAATGTTTGGCCTGCGTTTTTTAAGCCTGGACACATTCTCGGGAATTCAAATAATCCGAATCCGGTAATTATTGCTGTTTTTTCGACATCTTGTTGCCTGACGCTGACTTGTTGATAGGCACGGTTGAGGTCGATTGTTGAGAATATGTTTTTCTCAGACAGATGATAGGTGAAGTCTTTTATTCTCGGAACCGGGTAGCGATCGGGTATGGTTATCGCGTTGAGTCGGCGGTAATCACCACACACTCTTATGTTTCCGTCTTTCTTCGGTACTATATGGAGCGGTGATGACCACGGGCTTTTACTGGGGCGGCACAGTCCTTGTTGCATCATGTTTTCAAATTCTTTTTTGACGGCTTCGTATCTGTGTGGCGGCAATGGACGTGCGCGGCAGTGAACGGGTTGACCGGTTGTTTCGATGCAATGTTCGACGTTGATTTTTGGTTCCAGTTTCATTGCAGTGAGCCTCGTAGTACCGGGGAATTCTGATAGAATGGCGTGGTACGAGTCGTGTATGTCGATACTGCGAATGGTAGATATATTGGTGGATCTCAGTGGCGCGTCGATTTTCAGCTTTGTGACGGAGTCAATTAATCTTCGATTTTTGACGTCTACGATTAATTGATGATGATTGAGAAAATCGGCTCCTAAGATCGGCTTGGAAACGTCGGCTATGATGAAAGTCCATCTGTACGGTCTTCGTAAGTTGAGATCTAGTTCCAGTGTCTTTTCTCCGTAGGTTGATATTGTCGAGTTGTTCGCTGCGTAGAGTTTGAATGCAAGTGGCGTAGCTTTCTGGCCTGGTCTTCGAGGTATGACGGATATGTTGGCCCCCGTGTCTACCAAGAAAGAATATCTTGTCTTCCTGTCGGTGACGAATAGGCGGTGTGATGTATGAGAGCTGGAGTCTGCCGTGGCCAAGGTTCGGTCGTGTGGCGACTGTTCTCGCTTGATGAAACCACATGGAGTAGTGCAGTGCTGAGCTTGATTACCGTAGCGACGATGGTAATAGCAAGCAGGTGATGATGCAGCTGGAGAGTTCTTGCGTGAGCGTGAGCTTGACTGATGACGACGATGACGTGAGGAGGATGACGAACGTGTGTGGACAGAGTGACGTTGATGATGGGCATCATGTTCATCGTGCTGTGACTTCAGGTCCTGGATTTCTCGTGATAGGCTTCTGATCTCGTTGAGAAGTTGGTTGACCGTGGCTGTAGTTTCTTCATGTGTAGGAATGCGCATGGCGAGCGCGATGTTGGACAGCTGACGATGATGATGTGATGGGCTACCGGCCGTAGAGGCAGTGGCAGCGACCTGCAGCGTGGCTTGGGCGTCTTCGTATACCATGGTACCGGTTGATGGATCGATGGTTGCGAAGGTGAAGGTGATGAATTCTTCGTGCAGCCGGGCAGGGATTCTACTTACGTTGCTCAGTCGGGTCACCAATTTTGTGGTCTCGTGTGTACCAATTTAGTGGATGGAACTAGAGTTGGAGAGCGTAATGATACTGTTCAGAAGGTTGCAAGTAGAATGTTTTTATTTACAAAATTACAGGGTATTTATACAGATTTAGAGATAAGGATCGACCAATGAAAAAATAGAAAATATTAAATCAAGTTACATATTTTGGCCTACGTGCTCGACGCACGTGCGGGGTGCAGGTGTTCAACGCAGGTGTTCAACGCAGCTGCGGGCGCAGGTGCGGAGACTATTCCTGTGACGTCACATTATGACGTAGTCGCTACACCCATAAAGTAGAAAGATTTGATTAGTTCTCACAGAAACAGAGCTGTACATTGTCAAGTTTGTAATTTCCTGCTTTTTATTGGAATATAAATGTTTAAGACCTAATAAAAATTCATCATAACTACGAACCAAATACTTTATTGCTAAGTTTAGATTAAAATGTATCTATCCTTAAGAACATGTATGACTTTCTTTCACTTTCGTTTGGGTCAAAAAAAACAAATCTGTGCCTGCTGTGATGAGTGATCTAAGTCGAGTTGTACCCTTTTTGTAATTCTAACATAGAAATATATATTAAAAAATTACGATTTTTTTGATCTAACTCACGTTCTTTTATCTGCTATAGTTTTGGAGATAATTTTGTGCAAACTGATATAACTGCACAGGTTTTGGCAAAAAATCCGTGAATATAGATATATTTAAAGTTGTAACTCCTATAAATAATTGCTCTACAAATAGTTTTTTGTGCTACGTGCTATAACTGCGATTATATTAATTTTCATATTTTATTTTTCAATATATTTATCGTGAATATGATTTATTTAGAGTTATATCACTATAAACCAATACTGATTAGGGTACAATTCTATATGAATCGACCTAGATTTTTATACTTCATGTATATCAGTTTACACAAAGACAATTTGTATAATAGGTGCAACATAATTTAACTCTACTTGTATCATTTATCACGTAATATTAGCACACATTTTAAATAAAAAATGTTAAAATGTTAAAATTACTTTAATATAATAATATTTACTACAAAAAACTAAATATACGGTGACAGTAAATGTTTTTATCTACAAAAGAAGGTGATCATGTTACACCTAGCTCACTTTGTTTATGAACTAGAATTTTTTTGAACTTCTTTTCGTCCTCCTGTAAAGTGTCGATTTTTCACTTGTGTCACTTATCACAGGAGGCACAGAAATATTTAAGTTTCCGTTACCGAACAAAGTACACAATCCCACGGCTACCCTGTTCGCTGGTTCATATGTAAAATCAGGATTGCAATATTAGACCTGATAGGTTTTTCGGGATCCTGCCAAAAGGATTCTACAACAAACTGTTCCTTTAAAGAATGATAATACTGTGGGAACGAGGTAAAGTAGTAATTTTTAACAGCAATGAAAATATGTCAGTGACAATATCTTAATAAATATATAAATAACGCTACACACTCATAGCCCCACATTAGGATACCCTGTGTCGTGGGTGCCATGGATAACACAGAGACAAGAACACACACACCGAGACAGAAACTCATCATTCAAATTTCTGCTTCGCTGGGAATCGATTCCAGGACCCTCGGTACGGCGAGGCGGCGCCGCGGCGGCGGTTCGGCTTGATAACCATTGCGCCACATGAGTCGTAATGTTTTCTTATAACTCATATGCGATTTTCGTCTCTTATTTAGGGTCTGACACAATATTATGTCCTCGTTGTTGGCATGTATGTATGCAACTGGCAGAATTTTGGAACGCTTGCATGTACTTATCGAGAGAAAATTCGAACCCAGCTCTCGGCTGTTGTTATTAAATAAACGTTAAGTCTGTATAGAGTTCATGGCCAATCCTCTTTCTTTCTTGTCTCGTAAAGGGAAGAGTGTTTTCTTTGATTATTACAGAAGGGTACTGCCAACATTACGCTTCTATTTATTTAACATTTCACATGTCAAGCTTTCATTGTGCTTCGGTTACCTCATCATCTGAATCATTTTGATGCTGCAGCATCTAAGTGATTTTGAATTTTGAAAAACTAATACTTTTGAACTAAAGGGAAGTCAGATTTAATTCTAGTATTTAATAGGACTTATTTTGTTTTTTAAAAATAAGTCATGGCCATAAAAATTCAAAAGGAATAGGTGCATTACTATAAATACAATACAGGAACTATGTAAGTGTTGTATCAGGAAATTATTGTATCAATTTATCTGAATCAACCAACCAGAAATAGTTTGTTATTCTTTGATCACATGTGATTTACATACAACACTTTTAATTACAACTTGAATATGTCCAAACCACATCACGGTAACCGTCAGACCGCTTAATAGTTGACCGGAGTCAATTAATGCAGGCATAAAGAGACCGCACCGCATTTAAATAACAGCGTTAAAAATGGCAAACGTTACTAGGACGCGGTACAAATTAAACTTTTAAGCGCCTGGAATTTTCCACTACAAGTGGCGCATTCGACAGGCGTGATTCGTGCCCAAACTAGCGGAGACTGGACACACCACTCTGTAATCTGTCCCGGCAACCCGTGTGCTGCATAAATTAGCTGTAGTTAAAAGCACCCTTTTAATGGAAAAGGCCAAATGAATGGGCAACGTCGGTTGGCGTGAGCACTTTACCGAATTTCGAGTGGATTCGTGCGAGTAGAGCGAGTGTAATAGTATGAGCCGGTGCGGTGACCGCAACCGTTTAAAATTGCGCTTTGCTTCAACGCGCCATGTAATCGGCGTTTGACGGAAACCAATGTCCAATTAAACAAACGAAGCACAGGTTACCTCAAATGCGATTAGTTCGGAGAAAATTGTTCATGATGTGATTTTTTACTAGGAGGGCATTGCTGGGCTTAATCATGAAATAAAATCATGATTTTTAAAGATAATTATTAGTTTGTTAATGAGTGTTTAAATAACTGAATCAAAAACCTTATAGGTAGGTTATATTTCGACGGTCCCTACGTATAAAGCGACATGTCCAAAAACTGAGGTTTACAGGAGAGCGTTTTTAATATTCAAACCTCTTTAGAAATAAAAGTTTGTAAAATTATATTTTTTTCTATAATGTATTATTAGGTTTATTATTTTTTACATTTTCCTGGAAAAAATGTTTCTTCACTTCAATACAATACTGGTCATTTGCTTCTTTTTCGGATGGCAACACCTCAGTGATGCCTTTGGAGTTATTGATGTTCATGGACGAAGGTAACCTAACCACCATCAGATCTTCTCCTTTGTCTAATTATAAAAATAAAAGTTTAATTTTTAAGTCATCATTCGTTTTCCTTTCGTAAAATAGGGCTGACAGAAGACAATTTCGTTACGCCTGAGCATCAGAACGGGATGAAGTTGACCTTAGGCATATCATCGCATAAGGTCACGAAGAAACTTTCTAATTAAACTAACTATTTTGAAATGCATCTAAAATAATACCAAATAATATAAAACTATAATAAAAATATAAAACCCTCAAACATTTCCACATTGATTGTCAATCGTAGCTAGCTAAAGAAATAAAGATATGCAATGAATGCAAAGGAGAAGCTTTCTGACTGCCCAGGGCTGAAGTATGGAATAAACTCAATAAATCCAATCTGAATCATGATTCCTATATCATATTATGATATGACAAGAGCTGCAAACCAACAAACAAAATGTAAATTCCATGACATCCGCATTAATAAAAAATATTGTCATTATATTGCACTAGACATTGGTGAAATTGAACGCAAGACCTGCTTTTACCATTCCGTCAAAAGCGTTCCAATCATTCTCCTTTATTGGCACGCTTTCCAACGTCTTTGTCGCATCGCTCCTTCGCCCAATCTATGCAAAGTATTTACGAGTGACGGGAATTTATTTGACGTGCCAATTTCACTTCCTCATGCCCCATACGAGCTACATTTTATAAACGACGAAACGACACTGGTTGAATCAGTTGAATGGGTAACGGATGCTTATGCAATATTTCGACTCGGTTCCGCTACTTGTTTGTTCCGCGCCAGATATACAGCGTATTAACGAAATAAATGTGACACTTTTCAGTGTTCGTACCCAATTCGACAATATGTAATTTATTTTATCACTGCTGAGTATTGCTCCCTTTTTTCTGTCACCTGTCTTTATCAGTATATCCTGTTGTCTCTGTGTTCCGTGAGTATATCAAATCCAACTGCAATAAATATGTCTTTTTCAAACCTAAATATCTGATGAGAAAATTATATAAATGTATTGTTTAAAAACTTTTCGGGTACTTTTCGTGATATGTTGAACTCGCAGAATATCTACAATCAATTTTTTAGACAAATTCTATTGGGCAAACAATGTTACAGTGTCTTTAATCGTAATTTGTAATTTAATAATTCTTACAAAAAATTACTGACTTCAGAATTAGGGATAAGTCAAAAACTACTCGTCAGATCTCGCTCAAATATAAGTGTGACTACATGACAGGCACCAGCTTTCGATTAAAAAAATCATCAAAATCGGTTCACCCAGTCGAAAGTTCTGAGGTAACAAACATAAAAAAATACAGTCGAATTAAATACCTTCTCCTTTTTTGAAGTCAGTTAAAAATAAATCGAAGAGGACGAAAATAGTTTCAAGATAAATAAAAAAATGTAATGGCAAAACTAATTTCAGTTTACTATTAATTATTTTTTAAACTAATTAGTTTAACAAATAATTAACAATCTTAACTACTACTACTACTTAAACTACTTAAATAACTACTTAAATACCACTTAAATAACTACTTAACTAACTACTACTACTACTACTACTACTTAAATAACTACTTAACTACTTAAATAATTAACAATCTTGGCACTACTTGTATAGCAATTGCTATACAAGTAGTGCCATGATTGTTTACCAAATAAGACCCATCTTAAAAATGGGGTAGTATTAAAACACAGCGCTCTTCTACCCTCAAAGACTCAACAGGAATACTGTCACATTAAACCATGTTACATAAAGGTTAAAAAATATCCAAAAACATACATTATACCTAATCAATTATGTTTACCATATTTTTATTGGGTGCCATTTTCGTAAAAAAATAACAATACGCTTAGCACTAAAACTCCCAACACGCGATTTTTTCGATGAGGACCGTCTCTTAATTGACTCGCTAAACAACAGTCTCTTGTTAAGCTTAAAATATGCTATTATTAACTTGGGCCTCCCCTATCATTCAACGCTTAGAGAGTATTTGATTAACGATCCGAATTAATTACGTCGAAAATCCCCGTAACGAGCCACGAGGAGGTGTGGCATAGAAATATCGACATCTATTCGAGACGTGGTTTATTTCAAAAGAATTACAATTGCTGTAATACTCTAGTTCAAGTTATATTATGTGTATAGAGACCAGTTTTAATTAAGGAGCCTCGTGGAGACCTTGCTGTAGTCCATAAGTCCGTAGAATGCTACGTTGCTTCTGACTCATTCACCAATGGGTAAATGGGTCAGAAGCAAAGTTGAGTGACAGGTTTTTAATACCAACCCTAACTACCGCAAAGTACTAGGGATTGTTTCGAAGTGCCGAAGTATTATTTGTTATTGGCTTCAAGCCGTTGATGGCCCACTGCTGAGCATAGGATTTTAGAGGAGGCCTAGAACATATCCACAACGTTACATCAGTGCAGATTGGTGGAGTTTTCGTTATTATTGTATTTTGCAATCTCTGATAGCTTACGGTTAACAAAAACCATCTAACTAAACATTCCTTACAATTTTTTATATTTTGCTTCCATTCAATATTTTGTAGTTATTGCTGATTTGGTCATTATTCACAAAGCCCGTTTTAGAAGGCAGTTATTATTACATTATGTTTCTCCATTCTATTTCATGTTCCAATCCCAACGTGATAATACTGCTACTAAACTTTCATGTGTGAGAGAAACAGGTTTCCTTGTGTAGTATGGCTTATTAGTTAACCGCAGGAGTGCGTGACTGAGAGACGTGTAAATGAATAATATGAACGCATACAGTTTAATTGCGCAATAAATAGGGGAGACAGGGGGAATTGGGGCCACTGGGCAATGAGAGCCAGTATCCTATACGATGGACCAATAATGCTTTATTCATTATTGTATTATCTCCTTCTGCACACCATTGATATTGGCAAACACGATAACCCACCAGTCCCGCTTGTATTGTTGTAAATGTTTGTCAAAGGTTTTGAGTGTGTTTGATCTAAAAATCGATAATTTCAACATAAAAAATCAGTATGAAGTAAATGTATTTTTTTGTAGTGTTGTTGTCATTGACGATTAATTTTAAAAATGATGTTGTTTAATTTTTGGTTGTTTATTGTTTTTAATGGGATATAAGGAAAAAAAATATTTTTTTATCATTGGGGTAATTGAAACCAAATGGCTATCATTACCCCACTGGCAAAAAAAAAAAAGTTCTCCAAAATATATGTATGTAATGAACTAAATCATAAATCTAAAGTTCCCAGTTCTTCTTAAGGTGTAAATGAAATTGACAAGTTGATTCCTTGTTTGAATTCGGTGTCTTTTTCTTATGAAGTCAAAGGAAATGAAGAAGGAGTACAACAGCAACGTAATTTTGACTAATATAAGGGCAAAAAAATTTAATAGTAATATCTTCAAAATTACATTACAAATAAATGTATATTATTTTCTTAATTTATATAGAATTAAGTTTGGAATTAAAAACTAAATTTAGAAAGTAAATCAGAATAATTAAATAAATGAATGTTATTAGTTTCTTTTAAATAAAGGAGTTATAAATTTCATGACAGTTAATTAGTTATAGAAAATTAAGCAAAAAATTGCAATTCAAAAACTGGTTCCTTTAAAGAATAACACTGAGTTTAGCTTAAGTGGTGCCAATTCCCCTGTTTTCCCCAATTTTCTAATCCAGGCTTCGATCATCTGACGCTTGGCGAATAATTATGGCGGGATAATCTCTCGCTATCGTATCGTGCCTCCCTTTCCCCACCCTTCTCTGATTGATGGCGTCGGAGATTGCATGTCAGGATTACATCTGCGGAGGATGTACGGATTATTTAGTCGCTGCCAGTGAGTAAATAGACCGAGCAATATTCAGCAAAAACTTATAGTAACAAGATTGTGGGATAGACGCTCAAAGAGGGTAACCCCATTTGTTTCAATTCTGTCTTTCAAGTCTGCTGGTGAGCGAAATAAATTAAATAGAAATGAATTTGACAAGCACAAAGCTCCTTTGAGTTGACTGGTAACTATTGCGTTTGTATGAAAAAGTATAGCTGTTGTAAAAATAAAAATAAACAATAATATTGTATAAATACCAGGAGTAGAAAGTTTTAAAAATTTGTTGCTTATTTTTAAAATATTCTTAGATTTATTCATTAAACCAATATTATCATATTTAATGGACCGATTTTGATTTTTATCTAAAAGGTGACTTACCGTGTTCTTAGCTATGTTTAGTGTAAATAAAACTGTCGGGGGTTTTTAAATTTTATTTTAAGATTATTAATTTAACAATTTCTTCAAACTCAGTTACTGTTGATATGTGATTCTTCATTTATAGTTTACGCCTTAGAAATAAAGTGGATATGAGACCCGTATATTGCGTGCGAAAGGATCATACCGTTCCTTCATAGAGAGCTTTATTGCTAGAAAAGGGCTGACCATAAATAGTACGTATCCTTGCGTGCAAGGTCCCGTTACGTTTTGATATGGCTTTATTTTTCTGACAATATAGCAAGAAGAAACCATTTTATGACTTTTTGCACAATCTGAATTTTATGTTACTTCTGTTGTTATAAGAAATTAAATAGGAATGAATAAATTACAACTATTTACCTACACTATACTACTGTCCGTTACACCGACACCCATGCTGTATCGATGCAAAGAAACAGGTAGACCGGCATTTTTAAACGGTTTTATTTAGTTTACCCGATTTACTCGTATGTGCGTGAAATCTTCCAAGACTAATTAGACTATCCTAATCAGACTACTTCTTCTTATCTTAAGGAATTGAAATTTTAAATACGGCTTTAGTTTTGATGACAATGCATTTTTGTGATAAGGAGAAGCTGTACTGTAGTATAGCTGGGTGTACCCAGGTCTGGCTCCAGGGAACTCCTTGAAAATTAACAGCACAGTCTCTATTTTAGTTCATTGACATTATGATATGAAAGCGTGTATGTAGTTTTTACTCGACTGCCAAGGAAGGGTTATATTTTTCGCACGTATCTTGAATGTATAATATATGTATGTATGTATGTATGCGTGTAATATTCTTTATTACCTCATATCTTCCAAACCGCTCAACGGATTTATATAAATAAGATATCGTTAGATTCGGCTTAGTAACTCAAGTGTTTTTAAACAAGTGAAAAAAACAAATATGGTGGTTGTGAGATACAATTGTTTGAAGTATCAGAAAATAAAAATTTGTCGAATAATGCATTATTGTTGATATCAAATTAAAGAGGATCATAAAGATATCATAAGGATTTCAGAAACGTATATCAAAGGTAGGTCATTCTTGATAGCAGGCGGGTTTTTTTAATTTGTAATTTTATACTATACTCTGTTTATTTTAACAAACGAGTACTGAGTATGTCTCTCGCACATTTCCGATATTGACAGAGTGAGATGGGTCATTGTTCGGGGCGGGACCAACGCTTTTGTTCTTGTCTCAAAATTGTTAAGGCCCGTTCATATTGAATACTTCTAAAATTTACTGTAGAGAAAATTAAATTATTATTTTATGATTTAAATTTGCATAACTACTTACTATATTCATAACAAAATTTTCTGTTCGCGTAAAAGGATATTTTCATAAATATATAACAATAAAACATTATTGTAATAGTATATTTATATATTATCGTCACTTTCTTCTGATGAACTTTCAGATATGTGAATAATAATCCGCTCTAACATGACTCTCTAGAAATGATTTAATTTTTTTAATTTGAAACAAATTTTATATAATTTGTTTTTCTGTAGATTGCAAAGGGCGCTTAGTACGCTTAACTACAGGAGACATCTCCGCCATTACTCATGCACAAACAATATCGTCTGGTTCTACTAAAACACGTACGACGCGCAGGTAGTCGATGACTCAACTGAATGTACATGTTTGTACACAACTACTACAGCGTTTGTGTGGAACAGGCTTTATTTTGATTACGTGGACCAATAGAAACGCACTGAAAATTTTCGGTACTCGCTTGTTAAAATAAATAGACTATAGTTAAACTATTAATTAATTTGTTTTATATCTTCTACTTTTAACGGCAGAAGTTAATATATAGAACGTACAATTTTCAATTTCACGATTTACAATTTCAATTAGAATATTATGTCTTATTAAACCACCAGTACAATCGTTTCAGTATTTGTGTGTAAGTAAATACGCAGATTACAAAGAGTTAGATGAGTTCTCAAACAAGAGGCACGAATAACTAATTACTTAGGACATAATATTATTTTACTCTTCTCTTTTTATCTCTCTTTGTTGTTACCACCTCCTTTGTTCTCCCACTACCCTAAGGTTGACTTTGAAGAGTATTGAGTAGTTGAAGAGAATGCTTTTAGCATTAAGTCCGCCTTTTGTTCCATTACTTGTGTAAGGTTCAATGAAGAATAAATAAATACTTACCTATATTTGTGCGTTTTCCAATAAAAGTACTAAGAAAAATAATCATAGCTTTGTCTTTAACTCTGCAGTCTCCGCACTACTTTTTATTTTTTGGTAATAAAAAAAATCCTATCATTTTTGAACGCATATCATTTTATTCCTGATAAATTCCACTTTCGTGTTAAGGTAAATTAAACAAAGGCATACCATTATCTTTTCAAAGAATATGAAGAAAATATAATGCTCTATTCTTTGAAACTTACACAAGACAATAAGATTTTGACCTAATAAATCGTGCAAAGGCTTTGCTCAGACGTAAAATTATCCGAAAATAATCTAGCATTTTAACAAAAAAATAACCGACTTCAAATGAAGTACATTGTACTTTTGACATGGATACCATTGTCAGATCTCGCTCAAATTTTTGTGGGACTACACGACAAGCACCAGCTTTCAATTAAAAAAAGAATCATTGAAATCGGTTGGCGCGATATTGAGTCATTCGTCCATTTATCGCGCACATACTTAATGAAAATTTAAGACTTATATGATTTTGACATGGATGCCATTGTCAGATCTCGTTCAAATTTATGTGGAACCACACGACAAGTACCAGCTTTCAATTAAAAGAAGAATCATCTAAATCGGTTCACCCAGTCCAAAGTTCTGAGGTAACAAACATAAAAAAAACAGTCGAATTGAGAACCTCCTCCTTTTTTTGAAGTCGGTTAAAAATCCTAAATCAACCTTGACGTTGGATGCTTTTTATGGCTTTTTAATTTTTTATGTAGTTTTATTTTATTATTTAGGGTGGGTTGTTCGTACATTTTAACCGCATCTAACTTTAACTTTAGCTATTACCGACCAAATATCAAAATGCGCGAGCCAATAGGGAAGGGAGTTATAATTGTAATGGCAATCCTATTGGCTCGCGCATTTTGACATTAGGTCGGTCGTCGGTCGGCGGTTAAAATGTACGAACAACCCACCCAGTATGTACATAATTATGACTGTTGTCTGAGAAAATTGTATGTACGCTTTATAGATACGATATTATCCTAAGAGCTGCATTGGCGATACTCGAGGGACCCTTAACATGAGCACGGATTAGTCGATAACCTTTGTAAAATCTGCATGTAAATATTAGACTGAAAAATAATAAACGTATCCGTAGTAAATATGGTCGAGAATGTCTCTAGCCCAGCCGATTTCAACAAAGTTCTGCCATCTGGGAAAATAAGATAGTTGATGCGGTCGAACAAGTCGCTTGTCGTATGACGAAGTTCTAAGTTTATGGGCGTGAAACTTGTTTGTGTTTAAGGAGTTAGCAAAGTAATAATAATTAGTACAGACAATATAATCGATTATTTTAATTAATTAAATAGCTATCACCTTCTGCGTTTTTGTCTTGGCTGGCTATAAAAAATGATGGTGGAGTCTATAACGTTATTGATGCGCGTGAAGGCAGTGATCTGTACCATCATTGCCATCCAATGACATTGTATGTGCAAAAAGTTGCCATGACATGTCATGTTCCGTCTGCTCTGCTCATCTTCTAATCTCATTTTATATCCGTGTAACAATTGGGATGTTGACTGCTCTAAACGAAATACATACATAATCTTCACTCAAACTATAGTTTTATATTTTTCTTATAAATTACCTCATATTAATTAATGATTCAAGCTACATAACTTCTTTGTTCGCAAATCTAAATGGACCGACGATAGTGTAAAATGCATTTGCTAGCTATGTCTAGTCTACTCTAGATTATAGATGTCGCTAGCAGTCTCTGCATATATCATGTGACCTTCACGTGACTCTTGGGTCAGTGTAGCCAGCTACTAGGATCTGTATTTCTGATAAATCTTTGTGGTGTACTTTCTTTTAGCCCATAAAATTACATGCATCGAATTGATCTTAATTTTGGTATACCCATGCATTTTGACGCGCTGATAATGAATATCATAGCAAAAATACCGGCATATTTTATTTTCAAGGTCATCTTGAAAAAAAAAACATTATTTTGGTGAAAGAATAATAATAATACTCGCTGCAAAGCGACTCAATGTAGTATTGTCTGTCTTACCATTAGAGTGCACATAAGCCCGCGTAGGCGCAGAGGGGCAAGGCGGCCCGCGAGCTTGTGTGTGTGTGTGTGTGTGCGTGCGTGTGTGTGTGTGTGTGTGTGTGTGCGCGCGTGTGTGTGTGCGCGCGCGTGTGTGTGTGTATGTGTGTGTGTGTGTGTGTGTGTGTGTGTGTGTGTGTGTGTGTGTGTGATGGTGTGTGTGTGCAAAAAATTATGTCAAGTGAAAGTGTACCAAGAAATTATGCGGAATGAAATTCGCATTTTTCTTCCAAACCATATTTACGTAAAAACTACTTAGGTAATCCCTGAGGAAACGTTCTGGGTATTCTGCCAAACTATTATATTTTTGCACTAAAGTAATTAGTAAATTAATAATTAAAATATTAACGTCTTCAAATTACTTATATTATACCAAAGTTTTCTATTATGAGACACGACATTCAAAGATTTGTTGAGCGCGCACTTTTAATAATGTTTAGGAAAACCTACACAAAAATTGTCTCCTTATCTACCATTCGGACTTGACTACTTTTTTACTCGACTACCTTTTTTTTCTTTAATTTCCTTAGTACTCTTTCTGTACTTACGCTTGACCGACTTTCGTATAACTAGTACAAACTACGTTTCATGCCGCTATTAAAAATGAAAATTCAGTTCTACTTCGAAAACAGAACTCTGAAAACCCAAACTTTTTATTAAAAATTACTATTTGGCTGAAATGATTACAAGCCTTTTGCTGAGTTTGCGGCATGTGAAATGAACTTCCTATTAACATTTTGACCTCTTCACTTTAAAACTCAATCGTTTCGTTTAACCTCTATCTGTCATCAACTCAGCAAACATTATACATACCTAATGTAGTGAAACCTATTTAACTGGGATCTTATGGGACCAAGAATTTTGTATCAGATAGTCCGGTCAAATGTTAAAGTTGTAGTCAAGTCAACAGTCAAAAATAAAGTTATATTCCCATAAGAAATAACCCATATTAGTGAACTTTGACCTTGAATATTTTTGCAACTACGGATCGATGGGGACTTTTCACATTGCATTTATAATGGTGTTCCAAACATTCGTACAAATTTTTAGCTGTCCCGGAATTTATATAACCTTACCCCTATTTTTCAGACTAATTTGATCTGGATATAATTAGTCTTTTCAATTACCTACTTTCCGACATAGGCTGGTTAATATGACAGTTGTCTTATTAAGACATAGGCAGATTAACATGACAGCTGTCTTATTTAGAGATGGTCATGACAGTTGTCTTATTAAGACATAGACAGATTAACATGACAGCTGTCTTATTTAGAGATTGTCTCACTATGAGAAGTTGAAATGTACCATTTTATCTACGACCATTTATGTACTATTTGCAAACAAATATGTCATTACTTGTCTAAACCTGTTTAACTGTCTCACTTATAGAATTAATTGAGCTACAAAGTCCCAATAAGATAAGTAAATATCGGAAACATTCATGAAAACAAATCTCAGTTAACAAGGTTTGACATTCCCAGTAACAGAAGTTTATTTTCAATGTATTAGTCATTGTAATTATCTATAATAGATGTTTCTCACATATCAAGGCCCTCTTATCTAGGTTTTACTGTATTATATTAAGATGCATCGACACTATAGTTGCCATTTGTGTAACGACATTTTCCCAAGCAACGTCTCACGGTTTTACTGAATGGAATAAAAATATTTTGATGATAATCTCATAGGCTCCATCCGCTTATTGCACATTCACTTATAAAATAATAATTACAATTTTAAACAATAATACGGCAGCAAACATAACTCGATGAATATTAATAAGCAATCGATTTTATTCGCGTCTAGAAAATACACAGCTCTTGGTAAGTGGTAAGACAAACTACTTGCATATACTGTGCTTAATTCTGAATAACAATTTGATGCTCGTCTTTTTAATGGCACTAATAATAATAAAATACATTTATAACTACAGATTGTTATGAAGATTATAATGTATATTAATGGTATTTTCACAATTTATTCGGTACAAGTATACTGTATAATGTACTTACCTATGGTGAAGAGTATCATGGTAAGGAATCGCTATTAAGATACAAATTTCACGATTTCAAATAATATTATGATTTTTTGGTTCCTTTAGTGTAATGTGTGCAGATGTCAATTATATTTACGTTATAATAAAATGTATATTATATATTAAATGGGTCCACGATGAGTTAACTTCCACGTTTATAGTATTAGTAGGATTTACATATATTAAATATATTGGTAGTGTAAACGTTGAAGTTTCTGTAACATATTGTATGCCCCTACAATCGATCACAGGTGGTCCACACCTCCTCATCAATTTGCGGTATGTTTTGCGGACTAAGACAAAATGTTACCCTAGATTCAAATCAAAATCGGGTCGCTAACTTTACCTCTATTTTCTGTACCTCGGATTTTTTTATAATTTAAAGTATAAATATGTGATAGCATAGTACAATACTGGATTTAAAAAAAATTAAAGATTTAAAAGATTTATTTTTGTCATAAAAACAGTTTTACAATAGACATATATTATGATTGTAAACAACGACAATAGTTAAAACTGTGTCGTCGCTGTTTACGCCCACCTCGGAGAAGCAAGAAATACAAAATGGATAATGTCGAAATTGCGAGGACCACCCATTAAAAATAAATTAGCACTTTTTTAATATTGAAAATTAAATAATTCGAGTGTAGATAACATCTCGGGTACATCCGAGAATTTAAAAATATAATTTTACTCAGCGCATAAATTGCGCAGGAAAGATCAACGAGTATTCCTAATGCTGAAGTTTAATCTCGCCTTGAATAAAGCGGTGCGAGTTGCATCCGAGTATTTCTCTTTGGGAAATAAATACGAGCCGTGGAAGTGCTCGCTTTGTATAAATTGCGGCGGGATCTCGCGCTCTTCAGTTTTGATAAAGGGCTGCGGCATCGTTTTTATTCTTGAAAATAACAAAATACAACAAAAACCGGTAAATTTACACTGGCGTGTGAATGCCTCAATACGATCCACCTTAACATCAGTAGTCAGAGGTGAAAACAGCTACAGTTGTATATTGGAGTGCTCTTTAACCCTAAAATATAGTAGAATTTAAATATTTTTTCAGAATTTATAATTTGGGTGATAAATATTATCTTTAAATATTATATTCAATGCAATTTTTCTTTGTGGATGTAGAATGTAGAAATATGCTAATGACGACAGGTTTCAAACATACCACATTTCCCGTGAACTACTCTGTCATCCCTGTTTTCAATTCATTTTCATGTGTCCGTCCATACGCATCTTACATAACAATACTGAAAAATCATTGAATAAGGTTGACCCATGACTATGATATAAGTTGACCCGACAGACATTGTCCTGTCAAAGTTGTAATTTAATTACTTTTCTTATTTCTCATAAATTTTGGACACTGTTAGAGTATCTCTAATTGTTTGGTTAATAAAATTAGGCTTAGGCTTGAGGCTTTCAAATTCAGTACAACATATCTTTATTTATTTTATACATTTAGTATTTTTTTCAGAAAGACGAGCTTTCTGAGTAATCATCGTCCATGTACACAAAGAAACCACTGATGCATTGCCGGCCAAGAAGAATACAGAAAAATTGAAGAATAAATTATTCTAAATTAATTGTTAAGAAAATACAAATCGAATTTTAATTTATTATGACTGTTTTATCAGATAGTTTCTTTCATAGAATAAATAAATATGTATATGCATACGTGTTACCTTTGGTATTGCTGATGTACATAGGTAAGAATGGCTACTTACATTTAGATGGACTGAACCCGGGACCCCTCATTTCGCAAGCAAAGTCATGGGGGGGGACAGCTACGGGGTCATCATTATAATAAGAAAACTCAAAATTTTATTACTAGTAGTCGATTGTGCAATGAACGATATTCCAGAAATCTGCAACTATTTTCAACCCCACATATTATAGCCAGTTTCTCAAAAAATACAGGAATTTATTCCGAATTGTGTAATAAATTACATTACATTCAACAGAGAAAGAAAACAGGCTATATCTCAGGACTAAACGCATTAACACGGTATCAAAAGACGCTGCGAAAACAGGACCTTTGCCAAAGGATTTCGAGAACCAGCTATCTATCTTAACAGATGTGTCCTGATAAAGAGATAAACTGCTATAGTCGACTTTTTATTACTAAAACTGTCTTCAAGCATAAATTGTACGTTTAAGCTCTCTGTTTTTCGCTTGCTGAATCTAAAAACAAATACGGATTTGCAATCAAAATCTAGGACAGTTTTTGCGACTGTAAAACGTTTTTAGGTTAACACGTAATCCGTAAATACATTCCACATTTAGGTCATAATATCCCAATTGGGAACAGTATTATTAGATACTACTTTAAATGCAATTTTGTATATTAACACAAACATTAGTTTAATATGTTTATTATTAATTAGTTTATTTTTATTAGATACCTTTATTGTACTGGTAGTTATAAGTTAATTGTGACTGTATATTAATTTTAAATTTCCATCTTGTGTTCCTTTGATTACAAATGTATAACTTTGTAGAGGGGACAGTATCCATTGGGTTATATTCCCGTTGCTTTATAATATTGACTCATGGCAATCATGTTAAGTTGCGAAACGAAATTTCATGACACAAATTTCCGCTAATATACGAGAAAGCTTGGAAAGATTGGGTAAAATAATCGATTTTCTTGTCTAGCATAAAATATTTAAAGATCCAAGTTCTCTTATCTTATAATAGGTATATAAATGTTATCAATTGGATTACTATATTTTTTTTATGTTTGTTACCTCCGTACTCTGGACTGGGTGAACTAATTTTGATGATTTTTTTTAATAGAACGCTGATGCTTGTCGTGTGGTCCCACATAAATTTGAGCGAGATCTGACAATGGCATCATGTACTTCATTTGAAGTCGGTTCTTTTTTTAAATTTTAGATTAGTGCTTAATTTAATGCATCAATTGTAAGCCTATTTCAATCTATAATAGAAATGTTATGTGTTTTCCTGAAACGTAAGATAATTTCCTAAATAAACTATAAAAATATTAGATAATGAAAACACCGCATACCACTAAAGAAAACATAGCCGGGCACCATGGAATATACAGCTAAGGAGAGCCATCTCATATTGGGGGAAAGTTAAAAAAGTATCCAGCCGTATACTGAAAATAGAGGTTCCAATACCTATCTAAATTGGTGTATATGTGTACCTATATGAGTTGGAATAACTAATAAATAAAAATAAGGCAGAGTGGTGATATAAATAATAATTAGGCAGAGTGAATAGAGTGAAGTGAGTTTGGAGAGTTCAAATACTCTATAATAATATATCCTAGGCAACAGCAGTGCTACCCTTATTGGACGCCTTTTTACGGACATTTTTCATATACAGAGATTACTTCCTCCTTACCTCTATACTCTATGCCGGGCACTAATTCAATGCATGACGTCATTCCAGTGACATTCCATTCTGTGCCCGCTCTATCTTTGAACACAGGCAAATGTCCTATTGGTGTGATTTGTACGACTATGGTGTCGCGCAGAATAATATTAGTTGAAATATGATGCTGCGAGAACGTCCATGACATTATAATAGAAGGACTGCAAAATAACGAAAAATTCAACTCTTAAAATTGTTTGGTAAGTCTTTTTTTAACTGACTTCAAAAAAAGGAGGAGGTTCTCAATTCGACTATATTTTTATGTTTTTTACCTCAGAACTTTACACTGGGTGAACCGATTTAGATGATTCTTTTTTTAATCAAAAACTGGTGCTTGTCGTGTGGTCCCACTTAAATTTTAGCGAGATCTAACAATGGCATCCATGAGAAAACCATTTAAGCTTAGAGTAATAATTACTAGAGCTATAGATACTTATACTGATGAGCGTATGACAGATAGGGATGTATGAATTAGGTGTCGATCAGCAACAAGGTATCGATAAGTTATGTAAATATCTTTAATGGGTACTTTTTATGTTAAATATCTTATTTCCTACTATAAAACGAGAAGTATTTGTATATTTATTTAAATATTTGTTTGTAATCACGTTCTCGATAACAGCACCAACGATTTCGATGAAATTTGCAGTATAGTAGTTTGCGGGGGCGACTAATTGATCTGGCTAGGGCTCATATCTGGGAAAATTCGTTTTCTCTATTTTCATGTGCTCAGTCGCCTAGGTACTTATATTTACATTAGTTTTATCTATGGCACCCACAATACCAGATTATTAGTGGTGGGGCTGTGAGTGTGATCTTTATATTGTTGATTATTTAAAATATGGAAGTCATTTTAATACAATATTACTCTTAAGTAAATTTAATTTTAGTTCGAAAATCATGAGTAATAGAAATGTCTGGAAATCGTGTGGACTTGTTAAATAAGTAGGTAATGTATTGAGGTTGATAAAATAAAACTCGGGTTTAGTGTTTACTTTTTTACTACAAAGTCAAATTATAATGATTATATAATATAAATAATAATGATTAAAATACATATTAAATATCAACTACAGCGTTAGTCACGTACGTCGTACATCACTAGAGTCTCGCGTGGGGAGCGCTATAATGTTAGCGCGGGTAAACGTAGTGCGCGGGCGGTCTTGTGCTTGCCCGCCTCTCACGTCTCCTTTTCCCCGCAATGCGTGATTTGTTTTCATAAAAATAAGTATAAAGATCGACTTACCGATGAAATGTGATACTGGATTTGTTTCCTACTATCGTTTTGACAAGATCGAACTGCACATTTGATCATTTTGATAGGTGGATATATTTTAAAAAATCTCTGTAGGGCCGCACACCGCTAGCACTCAACTACGACTACAAGCGATCGCGGCGGGAACGTCGTGTTGTTCTCACCCGTGCCTACTGTTCCCACTTCGTTGCGCGCGCTCTTTATGTAATATTATACTCTAAGCATTTAAGTCTTTGCATTTAGTATGTGCGCGACAAATGGACGAATAACTTAATATCACGCCAACCGATTTCGATGATTCTTTTGTTATTGGAAAGAATGTACTTCATTTGAAGTCGTTTTTTTTTGTTAAAAATATAGATTATTGTGCAAAAGATGTGACGTGATGTGATGGTTGTTGTCAACCATTTTTATCTAAAAACTTGAATATAATTTAAAACATTCATTTGCATGTTTTTACATTATATTTTTAACCGACTTCAAACAAATAAGAGTCTCAGTTCAGTCATATTCTTTTAATGTTCATTATCTCAGTACTACCTCATTTATAAACCGACTTGTTGATGGAATCCACGTAGGGAGATTTTTACAGACGTTTAGAGATAATTTTAGTGATCTACATCGAAAGCTATTTATGAATGCTATTTGTGAATATCGGTTATTTTATCGTTAAAATAATCAAAATCGGTAAAATTTTGATTATATTACGATATTCAATTAGCTCAGTTACATAATATTCTTACACTTCAGTTATAGCGTAGCGTTATGAAGGTTGGTCCCAAACGGAAGCGTGTGAGTTTGAACCTCTAATTTTGAAATTAAGGTGCGTATTAAAAAAATAATTATAAGTTCCTTAAGTAAAGGAAAACGTACTGCATTGCCTTTAGCTTTTACGTATACAAAGAAATGTATAAGTCGTTACTGTGAGAAATAATGAAACCACTTACTAGAGATAAAAGTACATGCTAGCCGAATTGAATTAACAGCAATCCCAATCAACGCATTTTTAACTGAATAAAACTTTAGTTTCATCGAACGCATTTTTTCAAGCTAAAAGAAATTTAAACTGGAATTTTAGAGTTAACTCCCTTTGATTTAATTTTCACATAAGCCCGGTCTGTCAAAATTTATAAGGAGTAAAATCAAACTTTCGCCTTTTAATTAAATTAAGTTAAATCTGAATCTAATGTTAATATTCTTGTTACTGATTTGGCAATTGCAAACTATATGGCGTTGTAATGATCTCGTAACTCGATGACGTTGTTACTGTTTTGACGATCGCAAACTAAATGGCGTTGTTACTGTTTCGACGATCGCAAACTAGATGGCGTTGTTACTGATTTGACGATTGCAAACTAGATAGCGTCCAGTCGTACGTCGGAGCTGACACACACTATTTTCTTGGAGAAGTTACTTCTAGTAATAAAGGCACTCCAAGAAATTATTACTGAAATAGTATTTTAGCTGTAATATGATCAAAACTCTTTAATACATGCAATTGTAGTAGAAAATTATTTTTTCCTCGTAAATTATTTTTTTAAACAAACTAATGAATTACTACTTAAAGTAGGATTCCTGGTGTCGTTGGTACTTAATATAGAGGAAACAAAGTTAAGGACACACACACACTCAGACCGAAAACAGAAATTCAAACTCATCATTTAAATTTTTGCCTGGGTGGAAATCGAACCCAGCATGGGAAACATTGCGCCATTACACCATTACTGTAACGTTCATCACTTTCTTGCTCAAATTATGAACATGGAGTGTTACTGCAAAGTAATAAGTGCAGAGTTACTGCAAAGAATACTTCGTTCTCATCAAAAGTGTCAATCATAAATGATCGATTGAGGTAAGCAACTTCGGACGTTTTCGATAGTCAGCGTTTTGATTGACCTGCAGGGTAATTCACGTAACTTAAGAAGTTCGATTGCAGTGCAGTTGCAGCGACGTTCCGATCAAAATGACACTTTCCGTATTCTCTTGCGCTGTCAAACACGCTCACGTCACGCGAGCGCGTCTCAAGCGCGCTCACGTCACAAAAAGGTATTCTGATAATGCGCGTCAAGATAGCGTGTTCCCGATCGCAGTTTGATTGGTATTCTCATAAACTTTTGAAGTTTGAAGTCTCATAAAGTTTGACAGGCGTGCAGGAGAAGTGAAGTTCACATGCAGTTTGCGTGCAGTTGGCGTGCAGTTGACGCGCAGTCAAAAAATTATGACAATACGGTTTAGACGCCAAACTTCAACTTGATTGTAGCGTCACTCCAACTTGATTGCAGCGTCACTGCAACTTAATCGATGCGTCTTAAAGTTACGTGAATTAGGGTACTGATGTTATTAATATGTTAAAGTATGTTAAGGATGATAAGCTGATCTAAAGTATAAAATCCTAATCACATCTCAACTACATTTCCCCTCAATTTGACGACCCAAGTGGCGCAATGGTTACCATGCAGGATCGCCGTGCTAAGGGTCCTGGGTTTGATTCCCAGCGAGGTGGAAATTTGAAAGATGAGTTTGAATTTCTGTTCTCGGTCTGGGTGTGAGTGTCCTTGTTTTGTGTGTTGTCCATGGCACCCACGACACAGGGAATCCTAGCCCCACGGCTATGAGTGTGAAGCGTTAGTTATTTATTATTTAATCCCCATCAATTACCAGAGTCTTGCTTAGCAGCAACTGCTAATATTTTTAAACAATAATATATCTATCCTACTCAATCCTACTAATCTATCAAAGCTTAAATAAAGTCGTACCTACCCGTTTTCTAAACCACAATATTTCTTTCTGATTATGTTCGTTGTGGATTCACGAGTGAGTTAGATTTCCCGTGGGATGTCTGAGTTCCAGTGTTCATTGCAAACATAAAGCGACTGTTGCTCTTAGTTGACAAAGCTGGTGAATAAACTCTGAATGAACAACCTTTAAAATAATTTTATTTTTTACATTATAATGCTTGAGTATTCCACCTGATGGTAAGTGCCAGTGTAGTTTGTTAAAACTACACAGTCCTAACAGTTACTTAATAAAAAACTGATAGGACACCATTACTTTGCTTATTACTTAGTGCAAAAAGCAAAAAAAGCAAAGCAACAACCCATAATTGTCCCACTGCTGGGCTCGGGGTCTCCGCTCACAATGTGAGGGGTACAGGCCATAGTCTACCACGCTGGCCAAGTGCGGATTGGTAGACTTCACACACCTTTGAGAACTTTATGGAGAACTCTCCGGTGTGCAGGTTTCCTCACGATGTTTTCCTTCACCGAAGCAAGTGATAATTAACTTGTAATACGCACATAATGTTTGAAAATTAGAGGTGCGTGCCAGGATTTGAACCCGTGCCCCCACGTTCGGGAGACCAATGTTCTAACCGCTAGGCTATCACTGCTTATAAGATAATATACAACAATATAATTAATATATAACAATATTACTTTAATATCATGACATGTTGTACATGTTTATAATATTATTATATTAATAAATTATAATATAATAATGTATATAATAAATTATCTAAATATACATAATTATGTCGGCCGTATTATCAGCACAAATTCCAGACATAGTGTGGGCGTACAGCATGGGTAATCAAGGAAAGAGAAACAGAAAACACACAATAATCGCGTTTTATTACTGTTCAGCACTATCACAGTCACACTTTTTATTGTCACACAGGGCAAACAAAACGAATAACAGTTCCTAGAGCGGAGGAACCGTTCTCTACGACGGCCAAATGGCAAATGAGGCTCCATCCAGTGCCCTTCCATCAGCTAGCTTTGTTGTAGCACGAAGTTAGTCCAGTATCGATTTCATGGCGACTGTGCTGCCTTTTCTCGGAATTCGTGCCACGTTTCGTTTTACGTTCAAACTAGTGACCGTCTTCGACATTATATATATATTAGCGGCGACACAGTCTCAACTATTGTCGTTGTTTACAGTCATATATGTCTATTGTAAAACTGTTTTTATGACAAATAAATCTTAATCTTAATTTATATTTAATATGATACATTCGTTTTCTTATACAATTTTATATGAGGTAACGTGACACATGTATTTTACTTTAATTAGTCAACTAGACTAATACTTAGTCAGCAAAACTATACAAAACTGTCCCAAGCTTACAGACGGATTGGAATCGCTTGAGTTGAGGAGAGATATAGGCTCTCTCTGTGTATTCTACCGTCTGTACAATGGGGAATGTTCTGAAGAACTGTTTGGCTTAATACCTGCAGTTGATTTTCGTCACCGCACATCACGTACCAGGTTTCACCAACACTACCTGGGTACCTGGCGTTCGTCCACAGTCCGGTTCTCACGTCATTTTCTACCTCGCACGTGTAAACTGTGGAACAAGCTACCTGCATCGGTGTTCCCTCCAGGCTATGACATGGGGTCCTTCAAGAAGCGGGTCTATCGTCATCTTCTTGGCCGGCAACGCGTTGATGACGCCCCTGGTGTCGCTGATGTCCATGGGCGGCGGTGATCACTTACCATCAGGTGACCCGTCTGCTCGTTTGCCTGCTCAAAGCATAAAAAAAAAACTGGCATAATAACCATAATGGCATCATTAAAAACTCTACACAGAATTAGAAAAAACTGAATAATATACGAACTATTTTACCTGAATACTACTTTTCGGATTGAATTTGCAGACTTAAAGGAAGTTTTCTAAGTAGCTGAATCTTGATCACCTTTTAGCTCCTCGACTACAAAGCTAAGGAAGTAACGATCCTCAGTCTTTTCATTCAAGTATCTTCGATTCTCTTTCGATTTATTCCGTTGGAACTCTCAGTACGCTTAATTCTTCCGTCTCTTTGATTCGATAAATAAATTAACTGAATACGTCTCTAGTTTCTGTGCCCTAGCAATAAAATATTAACTACTCTAAATGCAGATTTAAGCAATGTATGCTACTATACATCTAAGTAGAAATAGTCTAAGAACTCTTCCACAAAATAACACGTTTCATGAATATAATACCTAAATACATAAACACTAATACTAATTTTTATGTAATACGAATATAATATAATATTATGATTTACAATGTTATTATTCCGAAGCGGTACGCTTTCCTATAGAGTTCCACAACTGACATCGTGACTTCCTTTCAGTTGTGGACAATAGCTTTTACGGGCAACGCTTAAGCCGAGTGTTAAAGCTACACGTATTGAGCATTCAACTATTGACTGGTGGGTGAGTTATACAATAATACAGTAGTAAAGCTGCATACGGTACAGCTAAATTAAAAAATAAATTAATAAGTAATAATAAATCAATGAATTTTAATTTTAATCTGCCTATAATTAGAATGCCTTTTCTGTTCTCTATACAATATGTATACAACATTGCAAAAACGTAACAAACAAAATCCTCATTTTTAGGATTCCGAAGTAAAATCGGAACTCTTATAGTTTCGTTACATCCGTCCGTCCGTCCAAAACATAGCACCGAAACTCTTAGTGCTAGAAATCTGTAGGTAATTTGGCATGGATATACATATTTATTAAAACTGTAAAATCGTAGAATAAAATATTGAAAAAAAAAAATTTCAGGATATTTCCCCTACAGGTAACGTGATGATGAATCTTTTATTCGTCACGTACCCTATAGTAAGGGGTATCGTTGAAAAGATCGTTTTAAAATGTTATTTTATTGTACAAGTATGGAGATTTCTCCGTCTCGGGTTATACCCGGCATAAATGAACATCCCGTTGTAGCAGTGTATTTGTAAATACCTACTACTTTGGTCAAAATACAACGGAATGCATGGATTTCCATCATCCCTGTTTATATTAGTATTTGGATAGCTTAGTACAATCTATAATAGCGTTCAACTCGTAGATTAATGCTATATTTGTTTAATTATTACATTACGAACATTCAACAATGTCGGTGGCATTCATATAGAAACTGCTCAGTAACTACTGAACAGAATTTGGACGTATAGGTATCTTTGGAATCGTCATAAAATCTTCTTTCCGAATATTACATTAGATTAGAGATTCGCGATAATCTAATTTTTAATATTTTTGACAACTTATAGTTCATTCAAAGCATAGACTAAATTAGTTTTCATTGCGTTCTGATATCATCATATTTGCCAGACGTTTGTCTATGGCGATACATTCTTTTATTTATTTCTCCGCAATTAAACATCCGTTTTAAAATGTACTTATATATTTTCGCATAGAAAATTATTAGTAACATTCCCAGTATAAACGATTTAATAATTTCAATTATCATAAATCATTATATTGACTGAAGTCTGTGGCTGTTGAACATTTTATAGTCTGCAATCGTTGACTGATGTACGGTTCCATAGATCGATGAATGGTTATCGACCGGATTGTTGAATCAGTTCGGCTCAAGCACTTGCGTTGGATACGCGCGTCGTCCTGCGCAAGGAGCCGGCTCATTTTAGACGGCAAAAAGGCCCCGTAATGGCCGCCGCCATTATTCTTTAAAATGTACTTTACTTGATCCTTTTCTTTAGTTGCGAGTGCGCTTCTCGCGATGTTTAATCTGCCATAATCAGGCTGGGTCGCCACCCGCTGTTTTTGTTGTAACTTAGTCAACGTATTAGTAACTTTTTACGCGATGCGCCACGAGGCCGCCGCCATTAAAATCTTGTAACCGCGCTTCGCGACTTACTTCTTCTACGTGGTAGACCGGATTCCTGTCTCGCCTCGCGAACGCGAGATCATCAGCTGGAGTGGATTTCATCATTTCAAGATAAGGGTGACGTATACGACAGGAGGTCGGACGAATACTCACCACGCCCCGTCACACCACGACAGCTTCGCTTTTGGGCATGTCGCCATCCGCAGGGCTAGCTCGCTAGTGCCCACTGGACATCCCAGCCAGTAGGTGATCCCAAGGATTCGTCGTGTTCCACTGCTACCGCTGGCATCTTGCATGATCACGCCACGCCCTGCACTGCACGGTTTCTAACACGCCTGCCTGCGCCTGCGATCCTGGATGCAGCTACGATCGTTGCCATCGTGCTTCAGCTTCAGAGCTCGTCGCCTGGAGGCGTCACGAGCGGTGAGCGAACGAGCCTCCGTTCGTCCATAGTGTGTGTGCGAATCGAAGCGTGCATGGTACCATGTAAGTCACTTTGAATATATTGTTATCTGGCCAGAAATTGTAGAATCAGTGCGCGTCGTATTCCATAGGCACCGTTGCCTTATCGCTCGCGCGGGTAGCATAATCTAGACTTTTAAAACATAACTTAGTGCATGCCTAAATATTGTGAATGCGGACCGAGCCGCCATGTAAGCGCGATTATATCAATACAAGATATTGTTCTAATTTCCATCTTTTATTTCGAATAGACATCCCACAGGATAAGCCTGCAAGAGGTCCTTGAACCAATAGTTCAATGTGTCTACGAGAGCCGAAGGAGCTGACCCTGTATGCCAATTCACCCTTTACTTATATCCATTAAATTATACTTCAAATTCCATACATAATTTGTCGCATAATCATCACACTTAAAATCTTTTTTTTTTCTTTTTTTTATATGCGACAATTGGCGCCCGAACCTATCTAATTATCCTTATCCTGTGGAATCTATTTGAAATAATCTTTTTGCAGAAATTTTTTTGGCATTTGTTAAAATTACCAAATGATAATTTTTTGTGTTGTCATATTTTTGTACGAGAGTAATTCTTTCTCACGTATCGTCTGATAACTAAACAGTGACTTTCGTTTGCATTTTTTGGAATGTATCCTTAACGGAACATTAATTTTTTTACAAACATACAAGTTTGTATACTTTTTTAGCAGTCGCAAACAATAATTATAATACTTTATTATTGTACTTGCAATTGTATTTTTTTTTGCTTTTCTGGATATTACAGCCTTTGTCTATATAGTTAGCGAGGTCTTAAATAAACCAGCCTATTTTTTGCAAACACTGTTTATTTATCAACACTAAAAGTTTATTACAATTTTGTTATAATGGCGACCCCACTTGAAACTTTTCATGATTCAAGCGACAACTTAACTGATGATCCAGACTTAAAGGAATCTTTTAGTAATGTGACGCATAGGCATAAACCCATCTCACAGCCACAAACATCAGCCTCTTTGTTTCAAGGTTCAAATTTCGACCAACCTGTCCAAGGTCAACCAGATAACAGAGTTACCTATGTGATAAGGGATGACAACCTAAAATCGTGGAATTTAAAGTTTACAGGCGATTCAAGTTTAGTGGATTTTTTCTTGCGGATTAATGATTGTATGAGATGTAGGGATATTTCTGAATCAAAAGTCGTCAAATGTTTTTCGGATCTTTTAGGAGGCAAGGCCCTCGATTATTATAGGCAAATTAGGGATTCTGTAGTCACCTTAGATGATCTACATAATAAATTTAAAACATTCTTTACAGCCTTCGATAGTGACTATGTTTTAGAAAAACAAATTAGGGATCATAAACAAAGCCCAAGCCAACCTTTACATATGTACATTTTAGATATGCAAACAATGAATTCAAGGCTGACTTCACCTCTGTCGGAAAGCACCCTTATTGAAATCATTAAACATAATTTGTTACCCGTCTATGCACAACTTTTGGCTGTCAATGATATAGACACCATTGACAGATTAATTTCTTTAGGTAAACGTTACGAGGCATACGCTGTCTCACCTTCTTCTTGTTTCAATAACAAGTCTTCTAAAAGTCAAAAGCAGATTACCGTTGTCAATACACAATTTCAAAAGAAATTCAATTCTCCTATTATATGCCTTAAATGCAAAAAATCGGGTCATTCATATAAACTCTGTAAGACAATACGCGATATTGTTTGTTTCAAGTGTAAGGCAAAAGGTACACTTACTTCTACTTGTCCTAAGTGTAACCCTCCCTTACCTACCCACCCGAATAAAGAGCAACCTTCAAATTCAAAAAATGTAACTACTCTAGGAATATCTAGTTCTAACTCAGAAAAACGCCTAGGCACAGTTACACCAGGCATTTCATCAACAAATCATGACAACAGAATTTTTCTTGAATTTTCAATACAAAATTTAACATACAAAGGACTTTTAGATACTGGTGCTAATCTTTCGGTTATCGGTAACGGCTACCATAATAAACTTTTCGAATTAGGTTTTGAGTTACAGTCAACTGACTTAAGTGCTAAATGTGCTAACGGCTCTGAAGTAAAAACAATAGGAATTATGTTAGTACCTATTAATTACAATGGTAAATTTTTAAACATAACATTTATGGTTATACCGGAAATATCGGATAACTTTATTTTGGGTATGGATTTTGTTTATCAATCAGGAATTTTTAACTCGTTCAACTGCAACAATGTAGCATCAACAGAAGATATTCATAATATTCACTATAAACTTTTAAATAAATTTTGTGGTATAATTTCTAAGAGCGAACTCCCTCCATTGGAATCAATTGAGTTAGACAAAATGATTGAAAAATTTAGAACTATTGATACTGAAACTAATGGTTTAGGTAAAACTGATATAATTGAACATAGAATTATAACAACAGGACCACCAATCAAACAAAAATACTATCCTTTATCTCCAGCAAAATTACAAGCATTAAATTCTGAAGTAGATAAAATGTTACAATTAGGTGTGATTGCGCCATCAAAATCACCATGGACAAATCCTGTTGTTATGACTCCAAAAAAGGATGGTTCGCTTAGATTTTGTCTCGACGCTAGAAAGTTGAACGACGTCACTATTAAGGATTCTTACCCATTGCCTTATATATCCTCAATATTAGATAACCTCAGAGGCGCTCGCTACTTAACTTCAATCGACTTGTCAGCAGCGTACTGGCAAATTTCACTTTGTGATTCAGATAATACAGATGGATCTGGTACGTCTTGTCAAAAGACTGCCTTTGTTGTACCTAATCGTGGTCTTTTTGAATTTAAAAGAATGCCCTTTGGTTTGTGCAATGCCGGTTGTGACATGCAGCGCTTGATTGACTCTTTATTTGAACACAAGTATGGCGAAAAAATTTTCGGATACTGCGATGATCTTTTAATTGCAACCAGCACCTTTAAGGAACATCTGGACATCTTAAATGTGGTTTTTGAAAATTTAAGTAAAGCAGGTTTGACTATTAATTTTGATAAATGTAAATTTTGCAAGGATGAACTCCGTTATTTAGGTTATGTTGTAAGCTCACAGGGTCTGCAAACAGATCCAAAGAAATTAGACTGTATTAGACAATTTCCAAGGCCAACTTCAGCAAAACAATTACGTGCTTTCATAGGTTTATGTTCCTACTACCGTAGGTTCGTTAATAATTTTTCTACAATAATCGCTCCAATGACAGCTTTAATTGGTAAGAAAAAGGGAAAAGATGCAATTGCTTGGGGTGATGATGCTGAACAGTCATTTTTGACACTAAAAGAAGCTCTCACTCAGGCACCAGTACTTGCTTGCCCCGATTTCTCCATACCATTTCAAATTCACACCGATGCTTCGTCAGTAGGAATTGGTAGTGTTCTTGTCCAGGAAATAGATGGTATAGAACATCCTATAGCTTTTCATTCTCGTCTACTGTCAAAAACGGAGAGAAATTATAGCACCACTGAGCGTGAATTATTAGCAGTGGTCGACTCTGTCTTACATTTTAGGCCTTATATAGATTGTTCTCATTTTATTTTAGTAACTGACCATATGAGTCTTAAGTGGTTAAAAACACTAAACAACCCTTCTGGACGTTTAGCTCGTTGGTCCATGCAATTAGCATGTTTTGATTTTGAAATCCGACATAGAAAAGGTACATCACATATAGTCCCAGATACTTTATCTAGAATGGAGGTTAGTGCTATCACATTCACCGGAGGTAATTCTTCTAAGGATGAATGGTATAATACATTATTTAGAAATGTTAAAATAAATCCTATGTTTCATAAAAATTATCAAATTAAAGATAATATTTTATTTAGATATAATAAACCGACATCTAAATTGCATGAGGAAAATGCTTGGAAAATCGTTCTTCCTACCGAATTGGTACAAGAATGCATTAAGCAGAATCATGAATTAAGCGCAGTACATCCCGGTGTACTTAAAACAGTAGCAAAAATAAAGGAAAACTATTTTTGGAAGAATATGTATGCAGATATTAAAAACTATGTGTCTAACTGTGAGAAGTGTAAGGCTTACAAACACTCAAACAGCATACCACACGGTCACATGACAAACCAAAAAAAGGTTGACCGTCCGATGCATACACTTTCTATAGATATTATAGGCCCTCTCGCTAAGTCATATTCGGGTCATGTTTACATTCTTTCAGTCGTAGACGTTTTTTCAAAATTTTGTTGGCTTCATCCTCTCAGAACTGCTACTACCAAAACTGTCACTTCCTTTCTTGAGTCGGAAATTTTATTTAAAGAAGGCACTCCGTGTGTTGTTATTTGTGATAATGCAAAAATTTTTCAAAGTAAGGATTTCAAAAACTTCTGTTCAAAATACTCAATCCCCAAAATTTTTTATAATGCATATTATGCACCCCAGTCTAATACTGTTGAGCGATACAACCAAACAATTGAAACTTGCTTAGCTATTTTAGTTGAAGAGGATCATAGGAGGTGGTCGACATTCCTTCCTCAAATACAATTATACTTGAATACCACAATTAACCTGGCTACTGGTTATACACCATACTTTTTGGCTCGAGGTCGCGAACTCGTCGCCGACGGTGCAATGCACATCTTAAGAGGCAGTGCTCCACATTCGGTTGACGAAGTCGAAACCGCACCTAGGAACATAACAGCTCAAGCCTTAAATGACCTTTCAGATATCTTCCAACGTGTAAGCTGTGCATTGACCAAAGCGTACAAACAAAACGCTCAGAGATATAACCGACGCCGCCGTGAGCTCAGGCTAAGCGTAGGTGACATAGTGTGGAGGCGTAACTTTGTACAGTCGAACGCAGCAAAGTTTTTCTCAGCTAAACTAGCACCGAGGTTTGTCAAGTGTAAAATAGTTGACAAACTATCTGATGTTGTTTACCAATTAGAGGAAATTGACACAAAAAATACTGGGAAGTATCATGTAAAGGACATTATAAAAGTGCCACAAGGTGTGTAACATGAGCAAGTATTTTTTTTTCCATATTTTTTAAGTGACAAAATTTTTTCACATTATGAAATTTTTTTTTTTTTTTTGGTCACACTTTTTTGGACAAAACTTAAAAGTCTTTGTACCTGTATAGTACAAGGAACTCAGTACTGTTTGTCTGATCAAAATCGGTTCAGTACTTTTCTTTAAACAATTGAAATTAAGTTTTCACTTGTTTCATTTTTGGGTACTTAAATGTACATTTTTCTCACTATTCATGAAAATGAAAAGTGGTGTGTGTATAAACATTTATTTTCTTTGGGATACACACATTTTTTTTTTTTCCTTGTATACACATATTTTTTTACCTTAGAAACAAACTTCAAATCAGTTTGGATCTTTTATTGTTCCCACAAGGATGGAGAACAAGCCTTTTTCTGAGATAATTAAGATTATCTTAATCTCTTATTCTTTACTGACAATTCTTTGAATGAGTATACTCATAACTTTCTGGACTATGACAATAACCCAGCCATCATTTCATGATGGGCTGATGTTATCTTTTCCCAGTCGCCTGATCAGCACTGTGGTTTCCTTTGAAAGTATATCATACATATGTAAATGTATTATTATGCTTACATAGTAGTTCTTAATAAACTTAGTGTATTTAAGCTTGCTTAAATTAGTTGGTATTACTTACCATGTTTTTGCTGTCAATAAGTAGTATTAATACTAGAATTATTACTTCAGGCTTACTTTAGGTAATACTCAATACCAAATAGATACATACTAGGTAGGTATAGCATTACAATTACCTTTAAGATAGCATACCTTAGTTCTTATATAATTGTAGTTTTAAATGAAGGCCTTCTTTCTCCTCTGTTAATCTAGATTATCTAGTTAGGTATTGTTACTAGTTTAAGACACTAGTCTTGAAACATTTTAAGCTTAGGTTTCAGTACTTTAGGACATTAGTTGTTAGGTTTAGTTCTTAACAATAGTAAAAACTTTAACATAGTGTTAAAAGTTTTTTTTTCTTGGTTACCCCGGCTGTGTCGGCTAACCGGCAGTTAGCCTCTTTTGTTCGAAGAGGGGTATTGTAGCAGTGTATTTGTAAATACCTACTACTTTGGTCAAAATACAACGGAATGCATGGATTTCCATCATCCCTGTTTATATTAGTATTTGGATAGCTTAGTACAATCTATAATAGCGTTCAACTCGTAGATTAATGCTATATTTGTTTAATTATTACATTACGAACATTCAACAATGTCGGTGGCATTCATATAGAAACTGCTCAGTAACTACTGAACAGAATTTGGACGTATAGGTATCTTTGGAATCGTCATAAAATCTTCTTTCCGAATATTACATTAGATTAGAGATTCGCGATAATCTAATTTTTAATATTTTTGACAACTTATAGTTCATTCAAAGCATAGACTAAATTAGTTTTCATTGCGTTCTGATATCATCATATTTGCCAGACGTTTGTCTATGGCGATACATTCTTTTATTTATTTCTCCGCAATTAAACATCCGTTTTAAAATGTACTTATATATTTTCGCATAGAAAATTATTAGTAACATTCCCAGTATAAACGATTTAATAATTTCAATTATCATAAATCATTATATTGACTGAAGTCTGTGGCTGTTGAACATTTTATAGTCTGCAATCGTTGACTGATGTACGGTTCCATAGATCGATGAATGGTTATCGACCGGATTGTTGAATCAGTTCGGCTCAAGCACTTGCGTTGGATACGCGCGTCGTCCTGCGCAAGGAGCCGGCTCATTTTAGACGGCAAAAAGGCCCCGTAATGGCCGCCGCCATTATTCTTTAAAATGTACTTTACTTGATCCTTTTCTTTAGTTGCGAGTGCGCTTCTCGCGATGTTTAATCTGCCATAATCAGGCTGGGTCGCCACCCGCTGTTTTTGTTGTAACTTAGTCAACGTATTAGTAACTTTTTACGCGATGCGCCACGAGGCCGCCGCCATTAAAATCTTGTAACCGCGCTTCGCGACTTACTTCTTCTACGTGGTAGACCGGATTCCTGTCTCGCCTCGCGAACGCGAGATCATCAGCTGGAGTGGATTTCATCATTTCAAGATAAGGGTGACGTATACGACAGGAGGTCGGACGAATACTCACCACGCCCCGTCACACCACGACAGCTTCGCTTTTGGGCATGTCGCCATCCGCAGGGCTAGCTCGCTAGTGCCCACTGGACATCCCAGCCAGTAGGTGATCCCAAGGATTCGTCGTGTTCCACTGCTACCGCTGGCATCTTGCATGATCACGCCACGCCCTGCACTGCACGGTTTCTAACACGCCTGCCTGCGCCTGCGATCCTGGATGCAGCTACGATCGTTGCCATCGTGCTTCAGCTTCAGAGCTCGTCGCCTGGAGGCGTCACGAGCGGTGAGCGAACGAGCCTCCGTTCGTCCATAGTGTGTGTGCGAATCGAAGCGTGCATGGTACCATGTAAGTCACTTTGAATATATTGTTATCTGGCCAGAAATTGTAGAATCAGTGCGCGTCGTATTCCATAGGCACCGTTGCCTTATCGCTCGCGCGGGTAGCATAATCTAGACTTTTAAAACATAACTTAGTGCATGCCTAAATATTGTGAATGCGGACCGAGCCGCCATGTAAGCGCGATTATATCAATACAAGATATTGTTCTAATTTCCATCTTTTATTTCGAATAGACATCCCACAGGATAAGCCTGCAAGAGGTCCTTGAACCAATAGTTCAATGTGTCTACGAGAGCCGAAGGAGCTGACCCTGTATGCCAATTCACCCTTTACTTATATCCATTAAATTAACTTCAAATTCCATACTTACATTGTCGCATACCATTCCCACTTAAAATCTTTTTTTTTTTCTTTTTTTATATGCGACACCGTCCCGTAACTCACAGGAAAAGAGATGCCCATTGCCCCCACTAAATCCGTGTTCCATAATCTCCTGAGCTCAGTCTTCAATAGGTGGTATTTGCTGAGTTTTTCTATTTCCTTTGCTCCAATGTTGTAATCTGATGGTACTGAGATGTCAATCAAGTAGGTGTTGTTGGTGGTTTATATTATTATTATTATTATTTTATTTTATTATTTTTTATTATGAGATCCGTTTGCGAAATATTTGGCTTTAAAGCGCTAATTTTGGTTAAAGTCAAGTGTCCTCCCCCGATGCCGGCTAAACGGTTGGAGTTAGGCAAGTGAAAACATCCTCAAAAATATAAAAATATAAAACTATTTCGGCTATGTTAGCATAAGTAGTTTAGTTAATGAGTAATAGTCGATAAACTTACTTCGAAAACCCTACATTGCGCGTAGCCTGACACGCACTTGCCCGGTTTTTAAATTTATAGTATCACTGTAAAGGCTATATACCTGGATAACGACTACTTTCATCAAGACAATAGAAATAACCCATCTTGTTGGACAGAAACTTTAATCAAAATATGGGTTTACAGATTTTCTTGCGATATTTCCAAGTGATAAATACATATATTCGATCTAAGACAGAAAATTACTATTCATGATAAACAATCTTACTTCTTCTAAAAATAGTGTCTACAGCCATTCTGAGAGCAAAATTCGATACAGCGTTCATCGATAAGTTTGAGTTGGAGACTTCTTGACATAGTAGTATTTGATACTTGACACCTTAAAGCGACGCTATTGTATCTATAAGTATGTACTTAAACGCTATTTGGCTCTTGAATATCGGAATGTATTGAGAAATGTGAAGCAGTTCGTCTATAATTTAGTTCCACTTCATGCCTTCCTCGTCATATAAATGTATCTTCGATGATAATATAGCTCATAGTGTAATGAAGAGGTTTTGTGCAAAAACAATTAGAAGATAATTTTTGGTTTTGGATTTTTTTTTATGGAAATAGCCGGCAAACGAGCTGACGATCCATCTGATGGTAAGTGGCTATCGCCACCCATTAACATCAGCAACACCAAAGGCATCACTGATGCGTTGCCGGCCAAGAAAGAAAGAAGAAAAAGAAAGGAAGAACTGGCTCTCAAGCCCCCAGCCGGAACACGACGAGTCGTTTGGCGGCTGACTCATGCTCGAGGGTGGTAGCTATCCAGGCGAACCCCTGGAGAAATAATAATAGAAATAATAGTATTAATTAACAATTAAAATCAATACTACCAATATAATCCCTCCGAGGGCCCTACCACCAGCGGACCGGATTTAGTCGCCTTTTACGACATCCTTCCGGCGTGGGATTGGGGTTAGTATTCTAAGCCGCCCGAATACGGCTCCACCACCATTTGACCACGTTTTTAATTTTTGTTGTGTTTTATTTTAAAATCATAATGTCAACTTAGTTCTATATGAAAATGAAGTATCTTATAAAAATATTATGTAACTATCTTGACACAAATGTTACTTGTTATTTGCTTACTTGGGATAATTTACATCCCGATCGATATTTCAATTTTGTTCAACCTACCAATTTTGTAAGGAAACTGAATAAATAATAAGTCGATTATATGCGATCCCAAATGTCCGATATTTCTCATTGAACTATGGATCAAGCTCAAACCCAAATATTGTTTACTCCAGTAGGGGAGCGAGGGGCTACTTGTTACAGAGGTAAGAAGTTACACGCATTTTTTACCGGGATTTTAAACTATTTGGTGGACGTAATTGGACTCATTTGTTTTCTTATAACATCGTGCATTACATAAAAATGACCAGTGACCCGCTAAGCGCCAAGCTGCTAGGTTGTGTGCATGCGTCTCGATTTCGACCAAGTACGTAAAAAAATCTTTTACGAAATTTTTGATTCCTGATATCTATATTTTTTATATTCTCAAAATTTTTAACCTTGAATGTTCATAATATATCTACCTTTAATTTGCAATATTGTTTTTTTCTACTGTCTATATCCATTAATGGTGACTTCAATTTATACTAAAAAACGTGCCATGGGGCAGGTAGTTACAATTTTTTGGGGTAAGTTGTTACATGTAACAACATACAACTTTCAAGATTTTTTTTGACAAACTGCAAGGCTTTCTCTAAAAATATGAATTCACTGCTTCGCGCATATAGAACATTGACGAAACAGGTGTCACGACGGTACAGAAGCCTAAAAAATAGTTGCTGCCCGTGGTCAAAAACAGGTCGGTGCGATTACATCTGCCGAAGGAGGAACACTTGCATGGCTATAAATGCTGCTGGAAATCCATTCAGTTTCGCCGATGTTCCTGTTTCCCAAAATAAGATACACGGATCTTTTTCTTCGTGCTGGACCATCAGATGCGATTGGAGCAGACAATTCTTCGGGATGGATGACGGAAGTACAATTTTTAAAATTGATGGAACATTTCATTCGACATGTCAAGCCTTCCACTGAACAGCCTACTAAACTAAAAGTAAATTTTCACGTCGTTGAGAAAGTTATGAGTGTTATGTTATTTTTCTACAAAAAAAACTTTAAAAATACAATATAGATATTATAATTACTCTTAAATGTTAAACGACTGTTTAAAGTGTTCTCTTTTGCTTAAAGCGTTTTGAAACATTAAAAAATGATTTATCATTGATGATTTTGCTTATTTATTTACCGTAACATCATGCCTCGAAGATTTAACAACTAGCCCCGAAGGGGGGGTAAGTTGTTACAATCGACTTTTTTGGTTAAATTGTCCATTGTGAAAAAAATACATTAATTTTAATAACTTTTCAATCAGATTGTAATAGCTGAATAGACGTACTAACGACAAATGCAATTAAATGTATAAATTATTTGATAGCTTTTGTTGTATTGACAATTATCTAAAAATTGTAACAACCTGCCCCCTGCTCCCCTACGGCGAATGGCAATGTAGGGTAGGTAGTACCAGTATACAGAAGACATAAACGGGAGAGTCCCTGTTTCTCTGACGTCAAGATGTCTCGATGATATTTATTTATTTGTATATAAACGAATACAGGCTTATGAGACTAACCCACAGCACGCATAAACAGAGTAGTACTGTTCAATGAAAATATTATTACGAACACTTTACGTCGATAGATATATTTTATTTGATTGGTCTACTTTACTTTTGCCGGTTGTGGATTCGTCAAATTCACGCATGTTGACTTCAGTAGTCGGCGCCAATAGATATCGAATTCGTATTAGCGTAAAATTTTACAACATGCCTTTATTTTTGTGTCGTGAATAATAAATTTGGAAGTTGTAAACTGAGGTTGTAGGAAGAATAGTCAAGTTTTAAGTGAATATGCTTAACATGTCCATTTATTGCATGATTACTTTAATTAAATTCGTCAATAATTGGTTATTCGGCACTTTATTTTATATCGGGTTAGACTATAAAATTCAATACAAAATTGTTTAAATTAAACTTCGTGAATACCTACAATTTATTTTTAGCTGAACGTAATTAATTAAAATATTATAGTAATTATTAGAAGTTATTTAAATATAAACCTTACAAAGTCAAGCTGTAGCCCTCAGATAGTGTAACTTATATCAAAGGAGACTGGGATGGTTTCGAACAATCTTAAGCTAGAAGATCGAAATAAGATGAAAGTATGCAAGGTGAAAGTTATAAATGTTATTGATTATTAAGTTATCCGTGAAAAATGGGTAAATTTTTAAAAATCTGTGAGTAAAATTAATAAGAGGTTTTGTAAAAGTAAGATTATTAAAACAGGCGATAAAAATCATTAGTTTTCTTGACATTGTCACCAATTTTGCTGTTTACCAAATAGTGGTATTCTCTTTTGAGCACACTGTAACGAGATTTACCTGGTTAGTTATCTCTCCTACGGAACGTAGGTATTAAAAGTGGTTTGAAGTTAGAATTCACGACAAGCTTTGAATGAATGAGAAGATGGTTTTACTAAGTAATTTTCCTCATGGATTAATCTTAATGCTTTTACTTAGAACTAGCTATCGCATAGCAATAATTTTCTAAGTGCTTTGCTAGTCAGGAATGCTGGTAAAATAGCTCTACCTCTAATTAAACATTCTGTTCTGATTTGTTACAGATATTGTAGATGATTTTAGGGTTAATTTGCGACACTGAAATGGTTTTGCCAAGTTTTTCAAGCCATTTGTGTACTCTTTATTGAGAGTTGATGGAGTGTTTAGTGACCAACTCAGCAGTCGGATGTCTTAATGCCAGCCAAAAGCTTCGAAGAGATTAATGCACTCTCCAAAGTACAAAATGATTTAGTGCACGATATCTAAACATAGAGATGCTATATGGATACACTTTACAATAATATTATATAAATAAATATTCACACATATTTGAAATCTAAGATAACCTATAGATAAGCTTTCGCTTTTCACCATGTTTCACTACAAATTTGAAATGAGTTTGTTTACTGAGATTCACGTCGTTATTTATTTACTCGTACAATGCACTTTGTTCAATCTACTTTCTTACGTCTTTTTTTAGTCAAAGTTAACCAAACAGCTATACTTCATTAATATTACAAACTATATTAAACTTAAATAGTGACTGAATAAGTAAAATTTTACATCGTTTTCGCAATGTGCACGTTTTTATTTCGAACGCCATCACAAATTTCAACGAACATTTATCAGAAACTCGTCCATTATTCAGCAAGTGCTGCAATACCAAGTGAGGCTTTTGATCTGGGAAAATTCGTTTCCTAACATTATTTTTTAGTTCTTTGTAAATTATTACGTTTCTATGATAGCTTATATACTGCGGAAACACCGTAAGTTACATCAACACAGTACAAGCCACTAATCGGTATTAAATAATTGAAATGTGTAAAGTAAAACTTTATATTTATCTATACTACATACTGTTTCAGGTGTCATGTATTTTGATGCGTAGAAAAGATATATTTATTTCATCATCATCAAATTACGTAGCTATTATATATTTTTATGTACGTTTATTAGCCGATAATGATTTTCCTTTAAGTATGATCACGTCGTGCATCATAAAAATGCATTCGTCATCAAAAACAAAGCAATATAGCATAATTTCAACTTCGTGGGATGAAAAGAAGTAGTACTAATTCAGCTTGTAAGATTTGATCTAAACATAAATACATAGCAAGTTAAATAAAATCAAAGATTTTCTAAAAAATACCATTATTTTGAGTGATTTGATTTCGTTTATAAAAAACAATAAATTTGTAACAATTTAGTTTCATCTTAGTACACTTTAAATATAGTTATTTAGGTATGTATAAAACATACAAGCGATCTACCTTTGTTTCCAGCAAAATTTACATAATCTCCTCCTTGAAATGTTGTTTCTATTCCTCTTTACACTAAGCGGGAGGAACGAAACAAACTTTACGAGCCACAAAACGATCGGTTTGTTATCGGAAGCTTTATGTTCATTCTCCTAGATATTTGCTATTACCCATTTGAAGTGTTTAGGGTGCGGTGAGAGAGAAGTTTAGTGTTTTATATAATTCTAACAAGCAAGATAGGACATCAATAAATTACTATCTTTAATTGACATCTATTTCACCAAAGACATCACCAACGCGTGAAATGATAAAAAAATAAATTAACTTGCTTACTTATAGTTCTTCACGATTTTTCACGGGAGAAGAATGATCTTTTACTTTCCATCGTGTAGAGCAGACTAAATAAATTAATGATTTTATAAATATAAGTATGTTAAGTATGTAAGTATAAAAGCAACATACTTTTTCCGTGTTCATGTGACCAGCTATATGTATTATAGTTTACGAATGTAATTGTTTAATTTTATTCAGTAATGTAAAAAAATCTTGACTGTCACTTTATATTAAATCTGTTACCCACATTGGGAATAGTGAAAAATACACAGCTCGAAGACCTAAAGGATTTGGAGAGGCCTTTTGCAATTCCCCTAAACCAACACACGGAAAGACGCCAAAAGGGGCTCGCTTCTCTGCCTTTTAATTTTTGAAATCCTCATTGCGTACCCTCATTGTGGTGCCATTATCTTCAGCATAGAGTTTGGAGTGCATGTGCAAAACAAAAGGGTCTGTAACCGCGGGGCAATCTGTCGGTCCACTTTGTATCTTGTTCAGAATCCTTTGCCCTAGAGTAGTGTCTCATTCGGCTGTTGATTAAAATTTTGTTGGTACGGCACCAAGTACTTAGGCTGGTTTGAAGTAGGTACCTACTTTAATATAAAGTTACTACGTGACTTCTATAACAGGCAATGTTAATAGCAGCAATAAATGGTAAGATTGACAATGTATGTGTGGTTAAGGATTTTATTCCACCCCTTCTTCTCAATAGCGAAAACACGGCAAAACATTGGTAGTATTACTATGAAGCTACTAATATAAAATGTAACTATTGTATTCCTGCATGCATAGGGTATGCTATTGTTAACTATTGCATACGTTTAGACAACTTAAAATGTATTGTAACAGTACGAAACAAATTATATTATTTGTTATGGTGTGATCTTAATATCAATAAAGCATGCTATGATAAATATATTTTATTTAGTTTTCAAAATTTTTAAGCATCACAGTAAACGTTTCCGTAGACACGATGAAGTTAAGGAAACCTGAAACGTTAGATATAAGGGAAACGCTACGAAAATAATAACTGATAGTTAATATTTAAGAACAACTACAATTATTTATAAAGAAAAGAACTATTTATGCTATTTTTTGATTTTTTTTTTTGATTTTGATTTCTCAAATATTGTAGATTCTTTTATATTGTATGAGATAGTTTAAATTGATCCCACCTGTTGTGAAACATCTTTAATAAATATAATGATTGCAGGCGTAGGTGCCTCCTACAGCGTCTGGTAGATCAATTTTCTCATATGGGAAGCAGGCAGTACTGAGACGTTTTAGAAATAAAACTAAAAACTATTATTAACTGGATCAAATATCAGCAACGAAAGCTACATAATTAAAGTTCTGTAATCCTAATCCGATGGTCCAAACTAGGCTGTCCGTATTTGCTATTGTAGTGTCAAAATGACGGTCGCATATTTAACATTAATTATTCATGACTAGTAGATACCCGGCGCAAAATTTTTTTGCATGGGAAAAGTTGAAAATCTAAAATGCGCCTATGCTTCGTTCTAGCGGTCTCAGACCATTTTCGCATTATTGCCTTTGAAATGAAACCAGTTTGGGGAAAATTGGTTGGATGGTTTCAAAGTTTATTGAGAACATCCGTACAAACATTTTTTTGTATTTTATATGTCGGATCCGGCGTCTCATCAGCACCAATTTCAGACATAGTGTGGGCCTGTGGGCGTATAGCTTGGGTAATCAAGCAGAAAAACAGTGAAAACACAATCATCGCGTTTTATTACTGTTAAAGATAAAATCACAATCACACGGGGATGTTGACTAATTTAAGAATTATTCAATTTTATTTTATAGATAAAACCTTAATGTTTACGAAAAAATATTATAAAAATAATAATGTTCAATTTAAAAACAAAACGATAAATATTATAAATCATTATCAAATTTCCCACCAAAAATGTCACGTGACGTCACAAGCTTCATAACATGTTTTATTAATGAGTCACAGCAGACAGCAAAAATAAGATTCAATTTATTCGTGAGAACTTAATTGTAAAAAATATTGGAGTCGAGTAAAATAATATGTTTAAATTTAATTGAAAGGTCTTTAAATATTGGCTGAAATTATCGCCAGATTCCATTCCAATAACTGTATGCGATGATGTTTTCAATAAGATAATTATAACACTGGAACATTATTATATGCAAATATGCTCCGCAGCCAGACTGTTAATGAAATTATGTATGATGGCATTTGAAACAAAGAAATGTATAAGGGGCCAAATAAATGTAGAAAGCTATTTAGAAAGCTATTTTATAACTACATAGTTTAATATAGTTAAAACATTTGTTTTAGTTTGCATTGATATGGAATTATAAATCTTATTCACAATCCCAACATTATTACGCCAAAACGCGTGTAAAAGCTAGTACTAAATAGCAGTCAGTAAACAAATTATTCTGCATAATTACCTACCATATAAAATACTAAATTGAATTTGACAAAAATATATAAAAAATATTTAAAGTATTAGCAGTTTATTGTACGGCTAATCTATTGTTCTATAGTCGAGATTAGTGCTCGGTGTATGTATAATGTCTCTCAATGTAGAGGCCCCGAGCAATCTTGCAGCTAATCCCGGCTATCTAACCCGTTTCCCGGATCACAATGCGAATCGCAGATAATTATTATTCCCCGAACGCCGGTTGTCGATGCACGCAGTTGCTTATATTATGAATATTTTAAGTTTAATAAACGAGGAAGTTTAATAAAGTATTTTGCGTTCTATGTTTGAGTGAAGTTCCTGCATCGGGTCAGTCCGTTTTTATCCATTATTGTGTCGCTATCACATAATCTTCTGTCTGCTTTGGGATCAAAATGGAGTGAAAATATGGAAAAGTCTAAATTTTCTGGATGGCTTCTTTAAGTTTACTTCATTTTGCATTTATTATTTCATTTGTATAAAGTAGGTAGCTATAGTGTTAAGAAAGTGTTATAAATGTTGCGAAAATAATATAAATATTCCGCCAACCAGTAAAAGTTTTGAAACGATTACTACCAAATGCAATTATAGAAATAATGTTACCGAGTAGTATTTTAAGTGCAGGCATATACTCGTCATTATTAAATAGTTAATTGTTATTGAAGTGAATGGTCCGCTTAGTACAACACTTCTAAAAGCATTCAATATAAATTACACACAATACAACGCAAAGCTTAGGAATCTAGGATATTATTTCGACCCTACTATACTAACGCTATTCATTATGCATGTATGCAAAGTTGCTCGCGTAGCGTTCAATTTAAATTTGTCACTATTTCCACGAGCATAAAGTTTAAAATAAACCGCCGAAATTCTCATCTATATGAGTATTAATTAACGTTCACAAGAACTTCCCCTACAATTAAAAATATTGACCGCACGTCTAACAATAACCCATACGCCTGCGTTTACGAGAACAATCATTGCAAACTATTGTAAAATAGAAAAAAGCATTTATGCTTTTAAAAATAGTGATAGACTTATTTTGTTATTTGACGTTGTTCTTCCGCACCGAAGAACCCAGTTCGAATGTAAATACACTCTTTTATTAGGTAGTTGAATGTTAGTCTGCACTGTAGTTAGTAGTTTTGTTTATGTACTTAGCTATTCCCTGTACAAATTGTCCAATGTCGGTCGCAACATGTTTTTGATGTCTTTTGGAGTTGAGTTCCTTAACGCGGATTAACTCCGATAGGTAGAAAGAGTACGACAAGCACCAGGTAGGAATGTTTCGTAGTGTCTATGTAAATCGTCACGTTATGTTTTCAATCTCCCTTTTCCTCTCAGGTGCCACAAATAAGAGTATAGTAACATCATCATTGGTATTTTGCCGGGAAAGAAAATAGGGGGAAATTACCAATACTGGAACCGAAACAGTTAAAAATATTCCATGGCTTATTAACGAAGAATCGGGATTAAGATTTCTACCCACACCACAGCATGACCATTCTAGGAACGTGTAATTTATTGGAAACTGGGCCCTGGTCTAACTATAGAATGGAACTGGAATACCTATGGAACTAAATCCTGGCATGCACCTCTAGTTTCTAAATATTATGTGCATATTACAATTTAATTATCACTTGCTTCGGTGAAGGAAAACATCGTGAGGAAATCTGCACACCGAAAAGTTCTCCATAAAGTTCTCAAAGATGTGTGAAGTCTACCAATCCGCACTTGGCCAGCGTGATAGACTATGGCCTGTACTCCTCACATTGTGAGAGGAGACCCCGAGCCCAGCAGTGGGACAATTATTGGTTGTTGCTTTTTTTATATGGAACTAATACCAAACAAAACGCAATACTCAGTTTTCCGAATGAAATCGGAAACAAAGTTCGAATGGATTACAGTTAATTAGTCCACGCTATATTTTAGAATTCCTATGGAAATTGGATATCGCGCGTTTATTACTGGAGCTCTGTTATTTGTGAATGCAGCTCAATACACTATTACACAATAACTGTTGGACTAAAAACTAGTGTAAGTGCTAGGTACAGAGTAACGTCGTTATACGTTCATTATAAAACGTTAGTAAACACGAACTGTAACTATAAATTGCTGTAAATATTTATTGTATTTGTATTGTACTAGCTGTGTCTGTGAATTCGTTCGCGTGGGCGATTTTTCCACGTAAATACCGATCCTTTAGGAATTCCGTAGCATATAATATGTCGTCCTATAACCTTCTCTATCTTAGGTTTAAAGTCCCATTAAAATTGGTTCAACCGTTTTAGAAATAACTCTAGACAAACCGAAAGATCGTCGTGTAAATAATTATAAGTACCAACTTCATCATCATCCTGCCCATTTCCCAATTTTATTTGGGATAAAGATAAGATAAGATACTTTACCTACTTGAGAAAACATAATGTTTATTTCGCTATTTTTTTCACGATACTAAAACACATTTTCAAAGAGATAATATAAGCAATTGATGTATAGAAGTGTATACCAAATAGATCAATGATTTTCTATTTGAATTAAGCAAAATATTTTCCATTTGAAAATATTCCCTTATTATAAAATTCCACTCAAACAAAATGTGCATCCATCCTAGAATCTTCCGTTTAATATCCTCTGGCCTTAATAACGAGCTATTAAACAAGCCATTGGGGTCTAATAAACTAGAAATTCAGCGCTTCTTGGATATCTAAAGTGCAATCGAATCCAAAAGGGGTTTCTGCGGAAAAACGGGAAAAAATTAAACGAAGATGCGCTCATGAATTTTTATTAATTTTGTTATTTGAACATTATTTACACTTCAATCTTACTGTTATTAAATTAGGAATCAATGTTTTGCAAGAAATAATCTGTAAAAAGATAATACCGTTAAACTTCATCGAAAACTTTCAGTTATAAAAGAATTGACCATTGATGTCGCATTCCCGATGTCCGGTACAAGTAATTCAACAGTTTTTAAATGTTTCTAGAGACTGTCCGACATTCAGTTACATTTTATTACATTCCTGATATCGAAAATTCCTGCTATTGAAAACGCATTCTCGGAACTTTTATAGTATTACCTGCATCGTCACAATGGTCCGTGCGGCGACTATTTGAGCCAACGGATTGCAAAGGGAATATTGGTATAAAGACCCGGGAATATTTATGTTACTTCATTGTAACTGAACTGTATTTTTAAAAAATAAATCGGCATAATATGTAAGAAAATTTATGTTAATCTTTTTAAATCTTAACAGAAGCATTTTGTTTAGAATTATTTATTTAATTTATCTTACAGTACATATCAAATAATAAATTAATACGTATAAATAAATAACTAATATTATTTTATAAAAAATATGCTAAATTATACTTTACAAGGCTTTATCTCACTACAACTTAAATTACATTTTGCATCAGTTATAAGAATGAAGAATAAAAGAACATAAATTAACGTTATTTACGAGATCATTTCATCCTTCCATTATTTTCATTTTAACATTCTTATTATCTTAACAAATTATTATTTCATTCATAGTATCTACTTACTGTTCATAACAGGCAAAAACCTAGTGTACTATAATATTGAAGTATTATTATAGAACAGACACTGCAAGCACGATATATGTCCCAATGAATTGGCGCCACTGGGGTTCAATCTTCAATGGATTCGTTAGATTTTGAAGGAGAATAGGGCCTCAATTTTGAAAATAGAACCTCCCGGCTGGACAGACATTTTGTTCGAGATGTCTTTTCTATCACATTATGCAATGTAGTGTACCTATTTATTATTTTCAATCGATTGTTTACATTCCTTCAGCGAGTCCTGTTTCATAGATATTCGTGCTATTAAATTTATATAGCTTAAATAAAAATACAGTTGCATCTGAGTATTTCTTTTTGGGAAATAAAACGAACGGTGGAAAGTGTTCCCGCTTTGTATAAATTGCAACGAACGTCTGAGCTCGGTTCTTCAGTTTTGATAAAAGAACGCCGGGCTTCGGTGCATTCTCCTTCAACACTTGAAATGGTACACAATTGTGCAATCCATTATGGACTAACATTTTGTTTTATTCATTTCCAATATTCAAATCGTTATTTTAAAAATGCATAGTAAAAGTGTATAAATGCAATATTTATTTTATTTTATCACGTTTTTCATAAAACTCATCGTGAATATTTAATAATCACTCATCGTAGATAACAGTGCCTATTTTACATTGATTTTTTTATTTAATTTTTTATGGAAATAGCCGGCAAACGAACTGACAATCCACCTGATGGTAAGTATGCTATCGTCGCCCATGAACATTAGCACACCAAAGGCATCTCTGATGCGATGCTGGGCAAGAAAGAGAGAAGAAAAAGAAAGAACTGGTTCTCAAACCCCCATAAAGAAATAAAAGACGTGTGGCACTCGGAGACTGCCGCGGTAAGCTATTGCATAGCTGTTTTTATCAACTTATGCAATTATAATTATTTATTTATTTTTTATTTATGCAGTATTTTTTTTTCTTTGATATTAATTCAAGTTACACTTGAGCGTGGTGACTGATAAGAAAACATTTTTTTTTCTTTTATTGAATAAATGAGAAGTTAATATCGTTTAATGTATTATATTTATTATTATCTTACAATACATGTAGGATATTCAGGAATTTTATTTCATACACGTTATCATTAAAAATTCAGTATTAGTTAATTCAGTATCAGGTAGTATCATTCAATATTGAGTTAAATAAAAATTAATTAATATTTTGAAATAATTTAATTTACAAATCTCTATAGCCAAACTATATATTGTGTTAAGTGCCATCTGTGATTAATTTTGTATGTACATAGTGTACTCTATTAAGCTATTCTAATATTACTTTGCTATTCTAATATTAATAGAACGATCGTGTTCTACTACGAGAACTATTACGATACGTGTGTTAGGTTATTTTTCATTAAGGAATTTCTGGGATTCAGTCTCCACGCTCAAGGTCCGCGATAGAAACTTTGCAATAGCTTATTATCAATAGTTATAATGGCATATTAACAATTAAAATCAATATTACCAATGTAATCCCTCCAATGGGCCCTATCACCAGCGGGTCAAATTCCGTTGCCTCTTACGACACCCATGCGATGAGAGATTGAGATAAGTATTCTATGCCGCCCCAATACGGCAAGAAAGCTTTGTTACGGAGGTTATAATATATAGTTATGTATTTTGCACGCCAGGCCAATATTTCGTCCCAGTTGCATGGATCTTGGACTGTGGTCAAGGTAGACTACGGTGGTGCAGAAAACTCTTCACAATTATTGCTAATTCATTAGTCTTTTTGCCATATAAGTACTTCTTTGTTTTAATAACGATATTATTAATTTAGCCTAGCCTCTCAACATTGCAGCGTGGTTTTTTATTTATTTTAGGAACGAATCCATAAGTCAAGATAATAATCCAAAAACTAAAATTCCCAAACCCTAATAAAACGTTTCTACTGATAACACCACGTATCTAATGCAAGCACTGTCCTCAGCTCCACATTGCGCCTGACAAATTGCTACTAATGGGTCTCGGTTCCTATCTACTGTCTGCTTTTAACTACCTTTAGCTTCGTATATATAAGGCACTAGCATCTCTTCTTTTTCTTTGCTGAGCTTTGCAAACAATCAGAGCAACGGATTTAATGTTGCCATTAATGATAACAACACCCTTGGTCGTTGCTTTGCTGACTGAGAAGGACACAATTGTTTTTTTATGCCTTGAGCAGGCAAACGAGCAGACGGGTCACCTGATGGTAAGTGATCACTGCCTCTCAAGGACATTAGCAATACCGGGGGCGTGACCAATGCGTTGCTATCCCAGAAGGAAATGGTATACCACTTCTTAAAGGACCCCATGTCACCGGACCCTAAGGTCCCGGTTTGGTCCAGTCTTTCAGTTCCGGTCCTAACACACAGGACCACAATGGCATAGTTGGTTCAGCTTACACGAGATAAGAATGACGTAAGAACGTTTTTTTATAGTTTAAAAATAAGGCAGTTATAATTTCATGCTATATCTCATTTATATTTAGGTAGTACCAAGCAAGTAAGTAGTAGTAAGTAGGACTCTTAAAAAATCAGAATAATGTTCATACTACATTAATAATTTTTGTACTATATTGATTTAAAACATACATTTCACAGATATACAATAAAATAACAATATAATCACATTTGAAAAATATGCGATGAAAAAGTTATAGCTACAAATTTTGGACAGGCCTTTAAAAATAATGTAAAAAATATAATTCCCACTTGTAAAACCACGTTATTGGACGACAAAAGTTATAGAAAACCTCTAGATAAATCTCTTTATTACAAAAATGCTACTGCAACGGATATTAAAAAAATTATACGGAAATTAAATACACAAAAAGCAGGAGGCATGGACGGAATCCGTGCAATTGATATAAAAGCGTTATCCAACAAAATCTGCGGTGTGATAGCGAGATTTCTCAACCTATGCATATCTTGCGGAAGTTATCCTGAGGAGTTAAAAACAGGAATAGTTCGGCCCATTCATAAAGGAGGTCAACACAACGATATGGCAAACTACCGTCCAATCACAATTCTTCCAGTAATTGATAAAATTTGTGAAAAGTACATTAGTAATCAAGTACACAACTTCTACAAAACACACAATGTTCTATCTGTAAATCAGCATGCCTTCCAGAAAGGTAAAAGTACAACCTTACTTCTTTCAAAATTTACAGATGACATAACCTCCTTCCTTAACAATAAGAAACACGTTTTACTTATATTTATTGACTATAGTAAAGCCTTTGATACATTGAGACATGAAACACTATTATCGAAACTAGAAGACACGGGGATTCGAGGTCCTCTGCTTAACTGGTGTAAAAATTACCTAGATGGCAGATCTTTTAAGGTCAAAATTGGTAAAGCTGTAAGTGACCCTTTTGCAGTAACAGAAGGCACAGCGCAAGGCTCAGTTTTGGGGCCTTTGCACTATTTAGCATATGTAAATGACATGAACAATATTACCCAACATTGTAAAACATATCAGTTTGCTGATGACACCTGTATAGTTGTAGCAAATAAAGATATTAAATTGGCACAAAAATTGCTTCAGGAAGATTTTGATAGACTATGTAAATGGTCTCATGATGCAGGATTAGTTTTAAATGCTGAAAAAACAAAACTTTTACATATACACTCTTGCCATAATAAAATAAATTCTGAATTATTAATAAAAGCACACTCTCACAACTGCCTACACAGGAGAAAACTCAACAACCTAAATTGTAAATGTCCAAAACTGGAACAAGTATCACAGCACAAGTATCTTGGGGTAATTATAGACAAGCACTTTAATTGGGATGGTCATGTTAATTACGTCTGTAACAAACTACGTGCCATACTAGCTAAATTTCATGCACTAAAAAATAAGGTACCATATAAAACAAGAATGACTACATATAAAGCCCTTGCTGAAAGTATAATTGTTTATGGACTTACATGCTATGGAAGAACATTTAAAACCTATTTAGACAAAATTTATAATCTACAGAAAAGAATTTTAAAGTCTATAGTACCTAATAAATATAAAAGTTTATTTATCGAAAATAATTCCCTATTTAATTACTGTAAAGTTCTGCAAATACAAGATCTGGTTAAATACAACATGTTAAAAGAGCAATATTTCCGAAAAGAAATATTGCACGAAACAACACATAAAATCATTACACGCAAAGTAACAAACAAAATTTTATTAAAGCCAAAATATAACAATTACTACGGAAAGAGACTATCAGAATATATAATACCGGACCTAATATACAATCTTCCCTTACATATAAAAAATAAAATCACAAAAACGAATATAGACGCCACGCTGTTGGAACACTTTTTGTCAAAATATAAATAAAAAGTAATAAATATATAATGTAATAAATAAAAACCCTAGTAAAGTTTTGAATATTTCACATGTACAATGTACACAGATGGATCGTTAACAGTTTTACAATATTGATTTTAAACAGTGAATAATAATAATATTATTATTATTAAATAATAATAATATTGTTATTATTTACTTAAAATATATTAATAGTAATTAAAATATATTTACTTAAAATAATAATAATATTATTATTTACTTTAAATTAAAACATAAAAATTTATATTTTTTTTAAATAAAAAACATGCAAAAATTAGTCGATAGGGGAGCAGCCTGTATAAAGACCGAGCGATCTTTATCAAGCGATGCGTCACGAGTGATACCGTCACTACGGAGTCCGGACATCAGTGGAGCGCGGGCTGCACCGACTACCGGCGATGTACCGTACATCTTGTTACGACCGAACTACCGACTGCGCTGCGTCGCAAATGAAAATATTGTGATCACTTATCTACACTCTGAGACAAACTTAATTCATTAGTTTTTAAGAGTGTTGGATAGACCAAAATTGTAAGAAATATATGTATGTTGAAATTAAATAAATAATAATAATAAATAAAAATAACATACCTACTTAAATATTATGCATAGAAAATATAACTACTCGTACTACAGAGAACACAATCACTAACATATTCCGCAAACCATTTATTATTGTTTTAACCAGGGAACATTACTGAAAGGAGGTTGCTAATTAACTGTTTTCCTACAACCTGCGGGTAATATTTGATTCATGAGGGATTACACGAACTCCGTAAATATTTTATTATGTTTTGCGCTAATCATCTTACGCGGGGACCTCTGACATTAATGAAATTAAAAGCTTAAAACGAGATGTAACAATATGATTATTTTTGTTTTTTTTTTTAATTTCCGCATGACATACATACATCATTAGTTTAGAAATAAAGAAAAAATGTTTAAAATATTTCGTCAGAATTTACAGTATCAACTACAACTACAAAGGGTAATTATGAAAGCAATGACAAGAATAGTCATAATATTATTACTTAACATTATCAAAAAATCTTGAGAGGTGTCAAGGGACACCCGGATGGAATGTAATGCGTCTTGAGATTTTACGAGACACCTGATAGATGAAGTTTCTTTAAATCTACGTGTAAATATTTTGTCAGCAATAAAATACCTACGTTATCAAGAACATTCTTGTGTGTCGTTACACTTTTTGTGTTACAACTTTTGGTCTTAATTGTTTCCTTGTAGCCCCCTTTCACAACGCGCGATAAGGAACTTCGTTCCAAAAGCAATGATATTATGTTTCTCAGTCAAAATCGAAACAAATCTAAAATACCAAGAATATGTTCTTGATAACATAGGTCATATTTTACTGCTGACAAATATTTGCACGTAGATTTAAAGAACTAAACTTCATCTATCAGTTGTCTCGTAAAATCTCAAGATGCTCATTACACATGAACGCTTTTGTAAAAACTTCACAAAAATCAGTGCCACCCGCATTTTCTGATAAATATCTTATCTTCGGGGACACATTGTTTTGGTATATTTACTCGTATACACCAGAAATGTATATCTACTGAGAATTTTCTAGTCGACATCTCTAAATGCTTTGTTAGTTTAGCACTCAACTCGAGTCTTGACCGTAAAAGCTCTTGTCCGGAACGATGAGGAAGTCACGAAGGAGTCACTTAAGCTTTGAGCCCAAAAACTAAATATATTTCTTATACTTCTTCCTAACCTAATTAAGTAGTTGTTAGATTCTAGTATAAGGTACTTATTTTGTGTATAAATATATGAAACTTTTTAAACAATTCAACTTTTATGAAAACAAGGAGTAAGGTGTAGAAAGCAGGGAACCCGCTTATTATTATATTGCTATTTGCTTATTTTTAGATAATAATAAGCAAAGGTCCTCCAAGAGAATCGTCAATGGCTCAATACCTAAGTTACGATGTCCCAGTATACGATCAATAAAAAAGAAATGAGAGGTGTCAAGGGACACCCGGATGGAACGAAGTTCCTTTCGATTTAAATATTGTTTTGTTGTACAGCGCCATCTCTGTAAAACGCTCTGAATCACTTCAAAAAAAGTGTCGTCATTCGTAAGAATCAAAAAGTGTCGTAATTTTCCGTCTAGCCCCCTTTCACAACGCGCGAAAACACTGAGTTGTACAGCGCCATCTCTGTACTTCTTACAACTTCAATAGCAAAAAGTGTCGTCACGACTTTTCGTAAGAATCAAAAAGTGTCGTAAGAAAAAAAGTGTCGTAAGAATTTTTTCCGTCTAGCCCCCTTTCACAACGCGCGATAGGGAACTTCGTTCCAATAATAATTATTCGATAATAATTAGCATGCTCAAAGTGACCTATGATAATTCTACTTTTACGTCATGTTTCTTACATAAAAAATGTTGAACGATGCTTCCAACGATCAGCCATCTTGGTGCCCTACTTAGCTAAAGGCATCGCTGATGCGTTGCCGGCCGGAACTGGCTCTCAAGCCCCCAGCGGGAACACGGCGAGTCGTTTGGTGGATGACTCAAGCAAGGAGGTAGTAGCTTATTTATATATCTATACATTATAATAGTAATAATGGTATTCATGATTTCATGACCTATTAAAATCAACATTAGCAATATAATCTTCGTTTTCGTATTAAAGCGAAAAATAACTAATTATTAAAATTTCATTACTTCAGAAAATATCTACGCAAAGTTTTGACGAAGATAAGCTTGATCTATCAGTCTAGAGCCGAAATAAACTGATGACTTGTATAACTTGTTCCAATTAGCTTCATTTGCGCTTCAACTTTGTCGAAATTGTTTAACAACTATCTAGTCTAGTACATCCATGTGAAGATTCCTTCAGCGCTACAGAACCGATAATTAAGTTTTTCCTTCGCTGAAGTACGAGTGAAGTTGTTAAGATTTAAGGTTTCTTAGCTTCACAAAAAAAACTATTATACAACTAGAAGATAAATACTTTTGTTGCACTGTTAAATTCTCACTTCCGATCGACTGGCTATCGATTTGGTAAATTATCAAAGGCTACCGTTTACCACTCTCTGACACAGTAATTGAAACACAATTGCGTAAGTGTGCGGCCAATGAGTATCCGTACCCCCTAATGTTAAGGGGTCGTTTGTAGTGGTAATACGTCAAACGTTACCAACCAAGAAAGAAGCTAGGATCCGTTTATTACTAGCATTTCAATAAAGCAACATAATTACCAACATGCGACAGTAAATAATAATTTCAATTTCACACAAAACCTTAGCTATGGTGCGTAAACAATTTAAGCTCATTGATACATACCGAATCTATAAATCCAAAAAATGTATAATATAATTTACCAATCTCCCATCATTAAGCAATGATCAAAGCCAAATTTAACGTTTTAACATTCATATATGTAGGTCGTTTTCAGATAAAATTCTGAATAATATGAGACGAATCTCAAAAATAGTTTCCCTTATAAATTCAATGATATACAGGTATAGGATGACAAATATTATGATATAGGTAATTCACTAAAATAAATTTTACCTATCATCTTAATGAAGAACTGTAAAAGACAGGCAATTTAAAATAAATTTACCTCCGTTTTAGTTCACTTTTTGATGTGAGTGATGTGACAACATATAATATCCGTCCGTAAGTAATATTAGATAGAGTAAAAAAGTATTTTAGCGGAACTGTAAACTAATAACTATAATTATAAGACTTTTTAAGGATAGGTTCTCGTTGTGTAAAGTAATGTTTGTCTGTATATCTTTTTTGTTTATTATAAGGATTAAATTTTCAGTAATATTCTTAAAACAGTTATAACTATAACAATATTACTCAGTAATCCATCAGAAATTTTTGGAATTTAACTTCTTTAGAATCGATTTTCATATTTAAGCCCGCGGTATGAAAAATTTATGAGGAGTAAAATCAAACTTTCTCCGTTACGTTATGCGTTATGCATTATATTTCTAATTCGTAACACAGAGTCTAGATGGCGTTGTTACTGATTAGTACTGACGATAATAATAATCTTGTGTAATAATAATCATCCTATTCTGATGATGTGAAACATCATCATCATCACCATCATCATCATCATCGTCATTGTAATTCATAACTTAGATAATAATAATAATAGTAACAACGCCATCTAATGATAATAATAATTTTGTTATTGATTTGACGATTGCAAACTAAAAGGCGTTGTTACTGATTTGACGATTGCAAACTAGATGGCTTTAAACTCCAGTCGTGCGTCGAAGCATTTGGAGCTGATACACATAATTTTTATCTACATTATTATAATTAACTTATTAAAGTGTATTCATAGTCCGGCGGCTTGCGTCGATCCTAAGTTAAGCAACGGCGCGGTCTGTAGTTGGATGGGTGACTGCTAGTGGCACAAAAAATCTTGAGCGTTTCCGTGCTTCGGAGGGCACGCAAAGCTGTCAGTCCCGGTTTTATCATAAGATAACAGTAATTAAACCATGTCGGAGGCCCTCGGGCGGTTTGAAAACTTCCGCCACTCGGGTTAGCCACTAACCCTTCCACCAATCGGCGCTGCAGCAGCGTGGTGGAGTATGCTCTAGGCGTCCTCAAGAGGAGAGACCCATTCCCAGTAGTGGGCCGTTAATAGGTTGAAGCCAACTATACTTCCAATTTCGCTCGAAGAAACAATATTTATTTATTTGAAAGCAGACGTAAGTAAATATAATTTTATTACTGAAAAATATTTTGTAAGTAACAAAGTAAGTATACCTATATTGGCCATAGCAACCATTTTCCACAGTATAATAAAATTCTATTGGTCTTACAAAACTCAATTTAAAAATAAGTCAAATGAAAAAAAATTTTTTTTTTAAACGCTTTTATTTCAATAATGTTTAGTTTATAAAATTAGCTACAAGTTGTGAAAATTTCAAGTCTCTACGTAAAATAGAACATAGAGAATTATGCGTCTAAAGTCTGAAAATCGTTTTTTTTAATTTAACAACAAATAAACAATGAAAATTAGTTTAAAATATGATTTTCGTGTATTGTCATCGGAAATACACATGTCTGCCAAATTTCATCAATTTTCATTAAAGGGAAGTCATTCAAATTAACGTTACAAGATTTGATGCTCCGAAGTGAAAGTAAATAAAAGCGTTTAATAAATACATTATTAACGGATGTTACACTTCGAACGAGTACTTCGAAGTAGTTTTGAATAGGTAATTAAGGAAAATTCTACAAATGGTTTGATAAAATAGTGAATTAAGTTCTTTGAAATTTACTTTCGCATTCATAATTATCCGTAATATAAGCAGGGCTTGTATTAAAAAAACCGGCCAAGGACGTGTCAGACCACACGCTAAGTAGGGTTCCGTAGTTGTAAGTTTATCGACTATTGCTCATTAGCTAGGTATTTCAGCTAACATAGCCGAGATAGTTTTCCTTTTACATTCATCATATTATATGTTTACTACTAGCATTTAGCTGGCAGGGGAAGTGGTAGACTTAACTCTAACCAAAATTAGCATTTTAAACCCGAATATTTCACAAATGTACCTCTGAATCGAATCAACTCAAATCAAATCAAATCAATTTATTGCAATCATGAAGTAGATAAAGGTCATTTAAAGACGGTACAAACAGTATGCTAAACAAACTTACATGTGCCACTTATGGGCGTTGCAAAATGTTATAAATTTCACGTTAGAAAAATTGGTCTTTGTAGGCCCTTAAAAAAATAAAATAAAATTGGGTAACTACAGATTACTTTTAATGTAATTATTTGTTTATTCAATCATTTTATACATAGATCTACGACAAGATTAGGTTAATATACCAAATTTTATTGCTTACAAATGTTTTCCAATAAAGAAAATTTTGGAGAAGTAAAAGTTGAATTTAATCTAAAACAAATTTTCTAGCCTTATACTAGATTCTGTTTCTTAAGGCTCCGGGGAAAATATTTTATTCATTCTGAATTCACCGAGTTCAACATATTTACTATGTATATAGTACATAGTTTGAAGTAAAAAATAGGACATCTACATAATAATTCGTACGAGCATCCTCGCATAGCATTTCAACGTACTTTTGCACGAGTTAGCTGTTTTGTACACTTTTTAAATGCTTGAAATACAACCATTTACTTGGGTATGGTGCCTAAAAGTATAAATATGTGTCTATAAGTCTACATATATATGCGTTTATATGTATGGACAATTAAGGAGCACAGCATATTCTATCAAGGAAAAGAATATATTTTTAACATTTATTAAGCTTGGGTAATAAGACATAGTTTTCTTATCGCAATAGGACGGTAAACTAGATACGAGTATAAGGGGGTGTGTCCTGAGTTTGATCATAAGATAACAGTCATTAAATTAAACCATGTCGCGGGCCCTCGGGCGGTTTGAAACCTTCCAACACTCGGGTTGGCCACTAATCCCTCCACCAAACCGCTCTGGAGCAACGTGGTGGAGTATGCTTTAGGCCTCCTCAAGAAGAGAGACCCGTGCCCAGTAGTGGGCCATTAATAGGCTGCTTTTTAAAGGCTTGAATTGAAATTAAGTACATGGTTGTACTTTAGGACTTTAATAAGTGTACAAAACGGCTAAGTACACATTTTTGCTATTTTAGCACAAATGAACACACACACACACACACACTCAGGACATACCCCGTTCCACTTATTAACGTCCTTGTGCCATAAGAAAACTATGCCTTCATTTATACCCAAAAATAAATATTATATACTCTATACTCCTTAAAAGAGTATGTTGTGCACATAAATTGTTCATACGTATAGACACAGATATATGAACTTATAGACACATAAAAACATATTTATACTTTTATGCAGCATACCGAAAATATTAAAACAAAGGCAAAGTAGATGCCCAATGGATGGATGGATGCTGGATAGATGGATGGATGGCTGATGTCAGTCTGCTTATTATGCGTGTGTGCGCAAACTCGTCCAGTTTCAATTGTTACGCCCGCGCCAGGACATTTTGACGCCCAGTCACCGTAAAATCTTTTTATGTCTACTTTAGCCCTACATTGCACGCACAAACTGGAGCAGCGTGGTGGACTAGCGCAGTATACCCTTGGCTTTCTCAAGAAACTTACTCCTAAGTTTAGTTAATTAAAGGTAAAGTTAATGGATTAAAGCCATCATTTACAGGTGATCCCAATGAAGAGCTTAATAAAATTCCCATCGTCAATGCCACATTTACTTCTCAATAAAAATCATGTCTATTGAAAGATTGCTTCAACTTGCTTCTTTTGTTCTCTCTTGATTTGTGTTCCACGAGTATGCATTCACCCAGCGAGCAATATTGGATATCTGTCATAAGTCATAAGATTTCCCTCTGACTTTATAATGTGCACGTAACATACGTTCGCGTACAAAATTGTCAGTGATTTATATGATTTAATGTATTTGACTTTGCAATGTATTTTGATTTTGATTTTTGATTTTATTTATACCATTGTTGTGTCTATGTTTGAACTTGCATTATAATAAATCTATATATATATATATAAAAGGCAAAAGTGATTGACTACTGTATCACTGAACAGGCCAAACCCTTAGGGCTAGAAACTTAAAATTTCGCACACGTAGTCGTCGCACAAGCGTGTCGACAGTTAGTGAGGTTCATATGTATCAAAATAGCTTTTATTAAATAAGTAAGGTTTGCCAACCAGGACTACATTGCGACTTCGTCAAAGACTATTAACAACTAGCTAGGTATAAGGTATGGTTTCTTGAACACTTAAGATTTTCAACGATATGCCTACGACCACTCGGTTACGAAATTATTCATAACGTCGTGGTTTACCCCACTAAATAAATTTGTAGGGGACTTTTTCGAATTCGAGCTATTTCTTCGTAGCATGCATCCAAATACCTACAGAAAGTATTAATTAAATTTTTAACACTCATTTTACTATACAATATAAAAGCAAAGCAAAAGCAAAGCAACAACCCATAATTGTCCCACTGCTGGGCTCGGGGTCTCCTCTCACAATGTGAGGGGTACAGGCCATAGTCTACCACGCTGGCCAAGTGCGGATTGGTAGACCTCACACACCTTTGAGAACATTATGGAGAACTCTCAGGTGTGCAGGTTTCATCACGATGTTTTCCTTCACCGAAGCAAGTGATAATTAACTTGTAATACGCACATAATATTTGAAAATTAGAGGTGCGTGTGCGTGCCAGGATTTGAACCCGGGCCCCCGCGTTCGAGAGACCAACGTTCTAACCTAACTAGGCTATCACTGCTTTTACTATACAATATAGCTACATATTAATAATTGGTATGCCTACTTCAGTGATTCGCATCGTAGTAATACATATTTTATTACTTCCTTGAATGATATATGTATAGGGATAGAATCATAACATTCGTACATTTCATAAATAGTCATAAAATATGAAAACGTTTGCAACCGCCATTTATACGGCAAACATTTCCGGACCGACCGTATCCATTTCAAGTTAAACTCTAAACTAGATCTCGTTTGAGAATTTTAACACGATAATCGCAACTTTGTTGTACTGGAAGTTAAAAATTATATAAACGTAACAACAATTTAGATACGCATAAATAAAATAATACACGCTCGCGCGAAAAGTCAGTCAAGTGTAATAAAGTGTATTTTTTTTAATGTAAACAAGCTGTACCCTACTCAGTTCGCTGAACGTCAAACATTTTACTTGTGAGAAAGTTAAAAGAAAGAAAGAAGGAAAGAAACGTAGCTATATACTATATTGTCTTTTTTCTTCCATATTACATTCCATATCAATATTCCTTATTACGGACATTTCCAAAAAGTTATATCAATGCGGATACTGAACATTTTAGATGCCTTGAGTACTCAGGATTCTTATTTTATAACACCATAAATAAAATAAGAATCTTGACTACTCGTTGCATTAAAAAAAATACAAAGTTTTTAAATTAAAATGATTGAACCTTATTTGAACAGTTTATTGATTATTTTAAGAATTTTATTGCAATGAATTGATTAAATTAACGAATGAATTGATGAATTGATGAACGATGAATTGATTAACGTTTGGTTTACTGACAATGGTTACTTACAATCAATTTTATTGTTTCAGATAATTATGTCTGATATTTTTAATCACAAATAGACCGTTAAAAATAGTAATATTTTACAAAAACTATTTCTCTGTGGTTGAATACACTGAATACTCTTGTTGTGACAGTAAATATGAAATGACATAAATACGTACATATACTCTAGCACTGATATTCTCTTTGTAAAAGGCTTGCGAGTGGCATGGACGACGTAAAAGAGACTACAAACAACCATGATGAGATGAGAACGAATTTTAATATTAATACATCACAAAAATCTGCCCTACTTGGAGTCGAGATTGAACTTTATACCCTTTAAATAACGCTACAAACTCACAGCCCCATACTAGGATTTCCGTGTCATGGGAGCTATCGACAATACACAGTGACATACCTACACCGAGACCGAGATTAGAAATTCGATGTCATCCATACGAAGATCCATTTATATGACTTGTTACACCTGACTTTAATTGTACCTGTATTCCACAATAAAGATTATGATTGATTGATGATGATTGATTGACTGATCATTCAGATTTCCACCTCGCTGTGAATCGAATCCAGGACTCTTCGCACAGTGGTCCGGCATGGTAACTACACACGGGTCGTCCACCCTTTGTTAGGTAATTTTGGACACCAATGACTTTAGTTGCTGCAGAACGACTTTTAATAGGAGGAATCTGGTATCAATATCCGTGTGGTAATCAAATAATTATCAAAGACACGGATTAAAATAAATCAGTTCAGACTCAAAAATTGATAGAAGCTACATACTCCAAAATAATAATATTTATAGATTATACAAATAGACATACAAGCTGCCGCTTGCGACTCCGTCCGCGAAAATTTTATTTTTAACCACCGACAAAAAAAGAGGGGTGTTATAAGTTTTACGTGTCTGTGTCTCTTTTTATTTGTGTATCTGTGTATGTGTATCTGTGTATCTATATCATGGAGTATAAAGGGTAAGGGGAGCCATCTCTGTGTATGAAAAGTGTTCGTAAAAACGCGTCCAACAACGGGTGGCGCTGCGGTAGCCTAGGATAAATTTTATTGAACTCAGCAAACTTTACTCCAAAGCTCCGTCTACAGCAGCTATGTTCATATCGTAGTTATTCCGACGCCAGCGCTATTGTCATAGGATGATGGTTATAAGTACTGGAATATCTATTTTCAGTGTACAGGTAGACACTTTTTCAACCTTCCCCCCATAAGGATTTTTTACATTTTAATTTAAGTTTATTAAACTGATATTGACTAACTTTTATTCCTAATATAGGGTCTGAGATTTAAAAAATCCTTTTTAATGCTCTTCTACCATTATAAGGAACCCCTGTGCACAGTTTCGTGGTTGTTCCAAGTTTATTATGTGTGTTGCCAGTCAGTGATAACTATTAGCAGTTTGTTAAGTATGATACCATCTTCAATCCTAACGTGTATAATAGCGTATATGTGTAAATTTTCAATATCTCCAATCACGACATTATATCTTAACAAACGATGTTGCCTCTAACTTCAATACCGATATTGTATCTGGGATCAGATACAAACTGCCGAGTAGTTCTTGTGATAACAAGGGCCAAAATCATTATAACTTGGAAACTAAATTAGTTGAACCGGTGGAACAGGTCGCGTGATAAGTTAGAGCTAACACAGAACTTCATATTGTATTATTATATAATTTATGTAATTTAACTAATTAAATTCTACAAACGATTTTAGTGTAAATATTTTCGTCTACAGGATATGAAAATTTTGTAACAAATTACGAAATTTGGATAGAAGTAAATCTTTCATTCGTCTTGAAAGTTTTTGAAAGTTGAATGACAATGTAAACAACTTCGACTTAATGTTCACTTTACAAACCTTATACGATCTCTTCAATACAAAATGTTCTTATTGCATATTCAATGTTTTACTTTGTCCAAAGCCGCAGTCGTCCAGATATATGTATAACTACGTTCCTTTCTAATTGATTCGGATAAAACATTGGAACGATGTAACTTTTATAGCATAAAATCTCGATCTAGGGTTTTCTGATCCTCAGATATTTGGCCCTACTTATATCCCTGCAGTTAGCGTAACCAATAGAGTGGCATAATAAATCCAATATTAAAATTAAAGTCACCTACAAAACCTTCCTCTAATCTACGCTGCATGAGAAGTAAAGGAATAGTTAGGTCGAAGCCGTAAAAAATTTCGACTCGAGATGAAATCAAAAATATTTAGAGGTTATAGTCATGGTTGCACGTTATAGTACATATTATTTTTACCTACTATCATGACTAATTACCTATAATATCTCCCAATTAATGGGATATCACAACATACAGGACTATGTAATAACATCGTGAAGGCATCTCAAAGGGACAATAGACTGATTCGGTGAATTGAACATGAATCAGTTGTGTTTCATGGAATGACCATTTTCTTCTGTTAATTAAAAGACTGTGGTACTGAGTAGAATTACTGTCAATAGGGAATAATTTCATGAACACTGTTTGTTTATCATTGTACTACCCGAGTGTTTTCGACCCGATAGGCTACTGACAGGTGACGTCGCATCAAAGTCGAATTTAAGAAATCACAGTTATTCTTTCAACTACTTGTAAATTGTAATTTTAATCGTAGTAGAAAAGACGAAAAATCCAGAGTTTGTTTCTTATAATGGTAACTTTATTAATTTCCCAATTAATCTAAGTAACAATAACAACTGATCTCAATAACTATACAATTGAGTAAACATGAAACGTATTCATCGCTTAATAGAAAAATAACAATTGTTTTGGATGCAGGTGTACGTGAACACCACACGTCGGGTATTGGAAGCAAAGCGAAGGCGTGCCCAGTAAATAATAAATACAGATTTATCCTGTGGTACAAATCCCAAGTGTACCGTCCAGCACTCAGCCCTGGCACACACAAAAAGCTACGTACGCGATAACGAGTCGTACACCTTTGATCTGGCTCGCGTCTCTTCGCGTCCTTTGAGAACTGATTGAGCGCAGTGCTCTGTGTGCATACGGAAAACTCTACGCCATATTCAAAGGACCGAGGCACTTTATTTTTCTACTAAAGGAAACTGTTTTCATTTCCTCTATTTCGTACGTGCTCTTGGATGGTTATTTAAAGATTGATTAGACTATTGATTGCGGTATTGGTGACGTTTGCGTTTCATTTAAGGTATCTGAAACTTTATGCAGTGTATCTTGTACAGAAACAAATGCAGAGTCAAGCAAAATTATGCTAAAAGTTTTGTTTAAGTCATCGTTATGTCATGGACGTAATATTGATTTCATTGCCACACTACCCCATTAAGGCTTATCAAACAATGAAAATTATTAGGATGCTTAATATAATAATATAAAGTAAGCTAACAGTAACATAATTATCATCTATGTTCTGGTTGAAGTTAATAACTAAATAATTTCGTTGAACAAAGTTATTGTGAACTTAGTTAAGAAAGCATTTGATATGCCAAAGAATAAACTTATAGATGACAAATATTTACTTTGTAATGTTAACTTGTTTATTGAATTAATTACGTAACAAAGTCTACCTCTCGAAATTAAGGCCTTCAAGAATAATAAGTTTTGCCGAACATTCATTGGTTAGACTCCGTTAGACGTATATTGACAGAGGAATTAAACATTACTAAGACGAGGAATTTTGATACGTGGGTCACACTGAAAATGTTTAGAACTGGCCAGTTAGAAACATTGCTAATGAAAACTTTTTTTGAATTTCAATTTTAGAACTCTTTGGTAACCTAATGTAGTATATTGCATTCATTTGTCATTTGTTTTTGTGAATTGGCGGCAAATCTAAAACTCTTGTTACACGTGAAAATGAACCTAACGCGAGGAAATTTTCGGACAATGATTTATTATGACTTTCGTTGTGGGCTTACTTAACAACAAAGCTATGATGTGCTGCGATTAGCATTTATTAATGAAGCCCCATCTCGTGCCACTATTTACAATTGGTTTAACGAGTTTAAGCGTGGACGTAGTAATCTCAAAGATGATCCGCGTGAGGGACGTCCTTTAACAGCGACTACTGAAGATAACATCAATGCTGTGCGACGCATGATAGAGGAAGATAAGAGAGTGACCTATCAACAGATACGGGCAAGCCTAGGCATTGGTATGAGTCAAGTTCAAAAAATATTACACGAACATTTAGGCGGCAGGAAGCTTTGTACCAGATGGATTCCCCATACATTAACCGTCGACCAGAAACACCTTCGCATGGACTGGTGTCGCCAAATGTTAGATAAGTTCAACGGCGGTGACTCAAATGCTGTATTTGACATCGTCACAGGTGATGAAAGCTGGATATATTGCTACAAACCCGAAACCAAAAGACAATCAGCTCAGTGGGTGTTTCCTTTCGAGGATCGGCCAACTAAGGTAAAGAAAGGAAGAAGTCAAGGAAAAAAGATGACTGCCTCATTCTTTGGTCGGAAAGGTCATTTCGCGACAGTTGTGCTAGAAGAAGGAAGGACAGTTACTGCAGACTGGTATGTCAATCGCTGTTTGCCTGTTGTCTTGGAAAACATTCGACAGCAGCGCCCTCGAAGCAGGATCCTCCTTCACCACGACAATACTTCAGCGCACTACGCAAAACGGACTGTTGAATATTTGACTATGGCAGGTGTCGAGATAATGAGTCATCCGCCATACAGTCCTGACCTGGCGCCCTGCAACTTTTATTTATTCCCAAAAACTAAAGATAAAATTCGAGGTATTCGCTTTACGAGCCCTGAAGATGCGGTGAAAGCGTACGAAAATGCCATAGAAGAGACCCCTAAGGAAGAATGGGCCCACTGCTTTTCTCAGTGGTTCGATCGCATGCGACGATGTGTAGAGATGAAATGAGATTACTTCGAAAAACAATAAAAGTATTGGCAACTTTCTACATTAAGCCGTTTTTCATTTTCTAAAAATTTTCAGTGTTACCTAGGTATCTTTATATTGTTAACCTATTTTAAATATCAATGAAATATTTTCAAATACAATAATATATTTAATTACTGTAGCTTTCTGTAATATCTTCAATTTTTTAATTATCATTGAATCCCACAGAGATCATTTCAGTATTACGACTTCTTTGGACCCGCAATCGGACAATGAATGTGTTCAAATACCGAGAAATACCTAAAAGTGATTTGGGATAGGATTGGATTCTTTACTTATTTCCTAAGGAAGACCTTTAAGTATAAACACCCTAGGGTGTTTTCGATTGAAATAAACAGAAATTATATCCGGATTCTGAATTCATTACTGTAAGATAAGTTTAATGACCTCAGTCACATTTTATATAATAAAAATATATACTAGTTCATATCTGCGACTTCGTCTGCATGTGATTCTTATTCATATTATGATACTTCTTATCCCGTGACAATAAATCCGTTTCGATAGTCGTAGACATTAAAGACATAAAACGATTTCTCCATTTTATGCCACAAGTTCTTCATTTCATTTCATTTCATTTCATTTCATTTCATTTATTTATTCGTTCATAAAATATATATATTTTTAACATCATACAAATTATGCAGGTTCTGACGACTTCAATCCTTTTATTTAGCAGTTTGTAACAGCAAAGGTATTTCACGAGGTAAAACAACTGGGTACACCTAAATAATGTAATAAACGAGGCAGTGAGGCTGTAGGCGTGTCCCTACGGCGAGCCTTTGTAATTATCTCCAGTAGCCCCATTCTGTTTCGCACCCTGAAACTATTCTGATTTAAGTAGGAATTGCCAGGGTGAATAGAATTCAACACGGATATTATCTTGACATGAATAGACTTGCGTGGTTTTAAATACACTCCTTTTGGGCTGGCAACAAATCGAAAATTCCTTTGTTGTATCTATCTTCTTTCCTATATCACACAATTGTAACATTTTAAATCACGGTTATGTCGTAGGTATCTATAATGATTTTCTATTTTTATTTGTTCTTCTTCTCGTTGATAAAGCACTTTTCCAAAATGGTGGTGAATCAATACAAAAAAATAACGTTCATAAGTGTATTGACACGAATTAAAATTAGAATTTTACTGAAAAAAATCTACTACAAAGATATGGTTTAGGGTAAGTACTTATCATACATAGGGTTAGATAGGTACGAAACCTAAAAACAAACCTAAAAATATATTTTTTATTTCATTAAAATGTTTTAATAATTTCAGTGAAGAGAGATTTCCTAAGAATTCTTTTGTCATACCGTTTCTTCCTTCTATTAAAGTGAGAAACAAGATGCTGAAAGCGATATTGCCTTTTGATGTATATTAAGGTCAGTAGCACTCAATGACATGTTCAGTCGACAGAGATTTAATTATAATATGCATGACCTACTAAGCACAAGATGATATGCGTACCTGTTTACTACCAAATCATACATTACTAGTAAATTACAATCAAAATTTAATAACGTACTAGTGGATACCTGGTGTATACTACTACGCTAAAAAAGAAATGTGCCTAATGCATTGTTTTAGTGGTCGCAAACCATCTTCGCAGTATTACCTTTCAAATGAAACCACTTTGGGACACATCGGAAAGTCTATAGAGGACATCCGTACAAACATTTTTTGTGTATAGAAAATACTTCAATACAATAATAGCGAAAGAAGCAGTAGGGTTTCCGTAGTCGAATGCCATAAAGATACTGATAAAAATTGTTCAAATATCATAAATTTAGTGAACCAGAAGTCAATTCGTTTTGGTTGTACTCTCAAAAGAGAAATGCATTAGCGCACGTGTTTCAAATGTTCTCGCGCTTTCTTTTTTGTAGGCTAAGGGTAGTATGACCAAGCTCCAATATTTAATGCGACTGTCCTGATTCTGATTCTGTTTGATCAAAACACTCTTATGCAATACAGATTTATAAAATATTTTAATGTTAAAAATATCTGATCAATAAACTTAACAGAATTAACAAAGTTTTAAGCTCTCCTATGGAACCTTATTAGCCTTAAGTACAATCAAATTATATATACGAGAATCTGGATCAAAATTCATAAATTTCTCTTCTTCCAATTCATCGATTCTGTGATACATATACATAAAAGGCAAGGAAAGATTTCATGTGCAAATTACATTCTACGAAGTGGAATTTTCTTTAATTTTCTAAAATTTCTTTACGTCGTGAATTCACTTGTCTTATACTTATCCTGTAATAGAGTTCTGTAAAAGTTTTGTAAGGCCATAGAAGATTTTATAGAAAATTAATAGCATGACAAAAACGAACAGGTTTATGAAATTGAAGGAAAGGAATGTTGCAGGAAGGCATTCGGAATAAATATCATATCTATTTAAGGTAAACTATATACAGGTTGCATGTTCTCATGTCGCATTCAATTTAGATTTTTTTTTTATTTCACACCATTTGTACGTAAAGTAATGTTGACATTATATTTCATTTATGTTATTAAGTATACGTACACTATTTTAATACATATGCAGATAACTTCAAAACTCATGAAAAAAATGAAAACATCCTGCAAAAGACTTGAGAGAAAGACTGGAAAAATTATTTATATTACACCTTGTAGTCTACTACAAGGCTACCAAATTCTCAGGATAAGACTTGTCCTGTATTACGTCTTAGAACATGGTGCATCTATTAACAAGCTACGTACTGCGCGTGATGAGCGAGGCGAGATGGATTCGTAAGCTGCGCCACGTGTTAGGGCCCTCTTTGAGGAGCAGGAAAACTCGTCCTATTTTTGATTGTCTTCCATGTATGTCGAAGAAAGTTCACAGTACGTTAAAAGGACACAAAACAAGAATCGGAGCATGTCGCTTTTGATTATAAGAGCATTTGGTTTAGGTGTTAATGAATGGGATAGCTCGTAAATAAAATAAGAGGTAAAAATTAGTTTCCATAACACGACTACCAGCACAAATTTTAATCACTAATATACGTATAACAAAGAAGAAGGCCTTATTGGCTGACTGTCAAGGAAGGGTTATGTTTTTTTAAAGATTCATCTGTGTAGTCCAAAACTATGGATGAAAGAATACTGTACAACATCGTTGCAATTTAATGGTGCTCTAAGCCTCTTCAAGAGGAGAGACCCGTGCTCAGTAGTGAGCCATTGATGGCTTGATGCCCATCCTCTAAGCCCGGCAATTTTCAAATCCAAATGACCAATTTTAGTGCACTTCACTAGCTTTTCAGGTTGTAGCAGCTTGTTTCATGTATTGAAAATCTCCTACCCAGCTTAAACATCATAATGTTGGTATTTTTTTACTAACCATCAAGTTAATCGTCTGTTCTTTTCTCGACTTCGAAGCTTCCACTATCGAGCAAGTGCGTTCATCGTAGTCACATACACTCGCAATACAATAGCTGTAATGAATCTCAAACAAGTCAGGTTCGGTTTTGTGGGTTCAGCTAACTTGACTAAGTATAGTTCAATTTGAACCAACTTGGTTACGAATGTCCATAATCAGTAGACCACTGTACATGAGGATAATTGTATGCTTATGCTGCATTATGATGACTCGTGTGGCGCAATGCTTACCATGCCGGACTGCCGCATCAAGGGTCCTGGGTTCGATTCCCAGGTGGAGCATTTACGTTTTTTTTTATTTGAAGTGTTTGGTGACCGGTTTGTTTTTGAATTTCCCAACTGGTCGTGAAAATAAATGTAAGTTCACACCACAACGATTAATTTAAACCTTTTGAAGGGCACTTTTTATATTGCGTGTTTTTTTTGTATTAATAAATAGATGTGAAAAAAAAATGTAAAAATACGAAGCAGTCAAATTACCGACCACACTTAAAAATGTTTATACATTTTGCTTTCTTATACTTTTTGCGTTCATATTTAAACAATATTTTATATTTATATTTGAAACCACATGAGCACTGACATCCTTGCAGTCGAAAAGTAAGCAAAGTTCCACCAACTGGAACATACGCCTGATATAATTACCCCATTATGCCTTCTTTACGATTCCATTACCGTCTGTTTTCGTCGCAGATGTGAAGTTAACATAGCCATAAGCAGTTGTAACCCAACTTATAAGCCGCTCTCTGATTCCATAGTTTTATTTTATTTTTTGAATAATACTACTCTTTTAGCACTAAGTAACTAGTAATTTAGTAAGAATTTACTTCTTAAAGTATAGAAGTGTAGTAACATTTCAATTTTACTTTCCGAACTTTGATATTCTTTATGATATTTATACATTTTCCTCATGTTTGCTTTAAAACTACTTTTTATCACATACCTCTTTTGCACTATCGCACATTTAAGCGTAATATACATTAATTATTTATGGAAGTTATCATGAGCAAACCCAGGTAACAGACAATACTCCACAATATTTTCAAATGTATTTCTTTTATGACTATGATACATTTATCTATATTTATTTGTTTTATTGTTATTAGATTCAAAGTAAAGTACTCGTAGGTACAGAAACTAAACATTACGTTCGTCGGAGAAATAATATAAGAAATCCTTTTGAGTGAGCCCAAAGATCGTTCCATTCCGTTTCTATATGCACAGAGAGGAGCTCAATTTGGCGCTGTCTTTTACGTCATGATTTCAATTACGTAAGAGGCTGACATATTTATGTTTCTGAGAAGAAAATGTTAGTTTACACTTGAATATGTAACAATACTCACTGTTACCTATTTAAACTTGACTTTATAATATAACTCATTATAAGATACTTAATACATGTAATAAAATATTATAGGTACCAGTTTTACCGAAGATTGTATATTGCATTGTATAAAATAAAAGCAAAAAGCAATGTATGATGCTTTGGGTTTAACTGGTGTACAATAGATGACCAGTTAACCATTATTCCATTTGTTTGTCTAACTGCTCGTTTGTCTCTTAATTACTTACTTAAAACATATAAGACTATCTTATTGGCGCTGTATAGTGTGTATATAAAGAAAGACATAAATTAAAATATCTTCATTTCTCAAATAAAATGTCATAAATAACAGAAGTAGAAACATTTACCTGTTGCTTATAAATGGGATATATGAAAATTAATTGTATCGCGGTATCTGTACCGAGTAAACTGATTTAATATGATTTATTTATATGTATAATTAATGATCTTCCATACTTGCAATTCATTGTATTGCTTTAACTTCAGTTATATTTGGACTTTTACCCGATTGTCGGAATCGAAATTTTCTTTTATAACTATCTGCGAAACAGACGAGTCACCTGATGGTAATTGACTGTCGCACATGGACATTGGCTTCAACCCATTAATGGCCCACTACTGGGCACGGGTCTCTCCTCTGGAGGAAGCCTAGAGCATACTCCACCACGCTGCTCCAGTGCGGATTGGTGGAGGGGTTAGTGGCCAACGCGAGTTTCGGAAGTTTTCAAACCGCCCAAGGGCCTCCGATATAGCTTAACGACGGTTATCTTATGATAACAAACGAGACCAACGACTTTACGTACCCTCCGAAGCACGGAAATGCTCAAGAATTTTTTGCCACTAGCGGTCACCCATCCAACTACCGACCGCGCCCGATGTTGCTTAACTTTGTCGATCACTTAGGATTGACGCAGGCCGCCGCGCCGGGCTATGAGCACTTCTATTCACTTATTATTACATGGACATTAGCAACACAAAAGTCATAGTCGCTACCTTGTATTCCAATAAAGAAGAGAGAAAATAAGTAACCTTGTGGAGATTGGTAGAATTATGTACCAATCTTCAAAGGACTGAAAATTGTAGAGAGGCTGCTCTAAAAGTCCTCCAATGCAATAGAAAAACAATACATTTACCATTGAAGTATAATCTCATAGAACTAGAACAGACATCTAGAACAAAATGTGTTTCCCGCTCGGGAGGTTCAATTTTCAAAATTGAGCCCCGGTTCTCCTTTTAAAATCGAACGAATCCATTGAAAATTCAAACCACGTGGCGCCAATGCATTGGGACATACATGGTGTTCGCGGTGTCGGTTCTATACGCTAGTAATAATACTTCAATGACATTTACACATTTAGTCACAACACCAAAACCAAAGCTAGTGAGGACAAGCCGGCGTAATAAAATTAACTATGTTAGTGTAGAAATGTCCTTTCATCCATTAATCCATCAAGGCCGTACATTTAGTGAAAGGACGCTGCTATAGGGAAACCCTCAGTCCTCACGCACATTTCCTTTAACGCCTGTCTCGGATCCGGTACCTCAGCCTCGGGCGGTACGTTTGCCTAATTAATGAGTTGTGTTAAGAACATTACATTGTCAAGAAAGACTTACTTTATACGTATTTACTATTTGTCATTGTTAATAAGAATTGCTACTGTTTTATTATAATAAAATACCACATGTGTTTGATTTTGCAGCTTCATCGCAACCCATAAATGTCAATGATGGGGTATGTTTTCTTGGGTATTGTGAGAAGTATTTTCTAGGTTCTTGCTAATACGAATTTTACAATGTACACAGGTACGGTGAATTTCTTTTTAAAGCGATTTCGATCTTAAGCAGTGATCTTGCTAACTAATGTAAACCTTTAATTAAGCCTTTAATCAATAACATTATTTTTTTTGTACTTCTTAATGTAAATTTATTTATTAGTAATTACAATTGATATGAAAAATGTAATCAAAGATCCCAGAAAAAAAAAACAAAGAAAACAGCATCTACATATCTTTGATATTTTTTCTCATAATAAAGTATGCAATTTGAGTAGACCATTCATCGGCTTCTTTCATTCTGATATACTAATTAAAAACGTAATAAACATAAGAGGCAATATCAGCTTCCTGTACTCTGTTATGAATACCAATTAAAAATAGAATTTCACCACGTTAAGAGAGATTGTATATATTTCCGCTCAATTACTCAACGATACGCTTGTATCGCAGGTGATTTGTACAACAGCACACCTTGTTGCCGCCGTTAAGCATAATTAATTCCCGTTACAATTCCCTTCCCTTTATGTGAATGAGGATGTTTGCCTTCATTTCATTATTCATAACCCACACTGACAATAATCCTAGGCTCGCTGAGAATGTTTACATTGCCATCTCTGCGGCGATATTAAAGATATTATTACATTTCTGAAGCCATTCTCCTCACTCACTGAAGCCTGGAAAAGGGGAAAAGTATTATAACGATACGCAACAACATTTCGTCTGTTCCCTCACGTTTTCGTAATACAACGTAGCTAGCTTAGTGTGTATCGTAGCGTTGTATTTAAAGCAGCGAGAAATATGAAGGCGAGAAAAGTTTCAGCACGAAGTTTATTGCACAAGCACAGTCATAGAACAGGAAATCATACACGTAAAGATAGCACATACAAGAAGGAGTGAACAGAAGATAAAAGAACAGAAAGAACACAAGTAAGAAAGCGTGGAAAGCAGAAAGACACGGAATATTGACTACGCGTCGTTATCGTGGAACGCAAGACGCGGGTTAAACGTACGGCGTCTTTCTGTGTCGAGCAGTGTTGCCAGGTATCACATAACTACGGTAGATCTACCGTATTCAGCTTCGATATACCGTAACGATTTTTAGTGGTTTTAGTACATTTTACCGTATTTTGATCAAGACAGAAATCAGATTTTAGTAGAAAAAAATCTCAAATGTCATACAATTTACTGTTTTTTATAAGAGTCTACGGTATTTCATGATAGAATCTACCAGTTCTAATCCAGTTTTTGGACCTGGCAACACTGGTGTCGAGTGAACTCGAGTGTCGTGGCGGCGCCGCGGCGCGGCGATGCGCTCGCGCCGTTATCTCGAAGATCATACGAGTATCTATTTTGTTTCCGGGCGGCTAGAACTCTACTAACGGTTTCAACCGGTGATGTCTGTATATTAATAAAGAATTTTGTGTAGTGTGTGAGGTGAATGAAGTAATGTGTGTGAGTGATGCGTGTACCTATACGTGTAGGTATACGACGGTGTAATATATAAAATATTCATAAACTAATAAATATATAAAATGTTGTGAGTAACCTACATACAATATAGATTTTCTTTGCTGAAACACTGCGCAACGATAGACATGCATGTTTTTTGCCACCTGCCTTTGTGTTTATGATTCAATATATTGGTGTGGGGTTTTAGGAGTCCCAACAGCGTATAATAAAAGCTATAAGCCTCGCCAAAGCGATAGATATATTAAAACTCGAATAATCATAATTAAGGTCTGTTATTATACTTCGTGGAGGTAAAGACTGTTTCCTTGAAATAAAAAAAAATCATGTTGGTTTTTCTACTATGTTCCTTTAACTTAAAGATGCCTCTAAACCTGGCTTTCTAAGCGAGGGTAAGGTACTACCTGGGTTTGATTTCTGTCATGCATGTCAAGTAAATATTTATATTAAAATGTTAGTGTTTGTTGTATCTCATTTGTAGGTATATATATCATGCTATATGCATTGAATTAACCTTCAACCTGAAATGAGGGGAGTTATATTCATGTAGATATATCACTGATACACTTAAATAAAGGCTAGCCTAATCGGCGAATTACGTACTTAAGTGTAGATTTTTTCATCTGTCGCTGCCTAGTAGAATATTATAACATTATTATGTTCAAAACTCCCTTACACAAACTTAAAATTTCACGTATATTGTGAGTCTCTTAAAGTATTCAGTGTGAACTAAGTATTCGACTGTCTAGTCAATAAATCTCAATCTGCGTACGAAAAGGCACGTGATGCACATTATGATGTTGAATTCAAAATCTTAGGACACATGACAGATATCCAATTTTGGCGGGAAATTTGTGCATCAGAACACAAATCATGCTCGAAAATGGAACGCAATAGAACAAAATGGCTGCTCAATCGACATGAATTTCACTGTGAAATATCCGTTATTTACGATGAAAAATGTATTCATATTCTAACACTATATCCCATCGAATGTGAATAAGTATCTGAGATATGTTTCAAATATGGAAATATAATCAAATCGTTCTACATTTATCATATTAACATAATACTATTGATATGGTTAGCATGTACGACAATTCGTTTTCGCAGTTGTTATACGCCGCCATTGGAGTTGGAAATTCACTGAGGTGTACAATAAGAATGTGATTGATATTTATTTCTTTTTAGCCGGTACGCGTTTGATTGTTTAAACATGATAGAATAGCGATCGCTCACTAAGTTCATATCATGACATGTTTTTGTTAATTTAAAAGTTAATGTTGTATATTGTGAAAACTGCATCCAAATCGATTTCAGAGAATATTGGAAAACAGAGAAATATGAGAAACAAACGGACAATATGGGATCTTATTTTACTATCGTATTTTAACGAGTAAGTTCACGATATTTGTTTGTACTCTGATATTTCCTACTTCTGATTTACCTACTTTCATTGATCGTGGTCACGGATAAACTGCGGTGGCGGCAAACTTTTGACCGGATGACAGGTGACATTTGATGCTAGTACATTAGTTTATCAAATTTCCGTCTAGTTTGTTTTTACGTTTTGATAACCATATTAGGTACGATACACGACACTAACCACATCTTCTTGCCGCACAACACTGCACTTTTTGGAATTTACATACACTAATCCGCTAGTACAAGCAATATAAAGTTACAGAATCTCAAATTTCTCGAATAAACAATCAAAGGCTACGAAACACAACAAAAGCAATTAGCTTTCGATACAGTAGTCGGGTGCATGCAACCATTAAATGTAATTTACTAACAACGTAGGTAGATGGTACTCACTGCCCAACTTCGATGCTCCCGTGTAATGTTAAGGAAGGAAAGTAAGATAAAAGGCTAAGGGAGAGTAAAATTTAATGATATACTTCCCTGGTGGTTACAGAGTCGGTTACACAATATACACAATACGAAGTAGTTAATATATTAGCACAAAAAAGAGTCACTTGGTTCCTCCACAATAGGAAGGCCTTCAGTAAGGCCTTCAACCAAAGGCCTGCAGCTCTTCTGGCGTGCGGTGTCTTGGGAGACTGCGGGAAGCGTGCGGGCGTGCGGTTATAGCGCACAAGCCAGCGCACGAAGCAGGAGCAGTAGTAGCACAGCCTCAGTGTCGTGAATGCAGTAGGACAGTCGTGTGGGCGTGCTGTAGTGCACTCAAGCCGACACACGTACTGCAGAGGTCACTCGGCTGTAAGGACAGTATAGATTAGAACTGTTTTCCAAAGATTGTCACGACTCTAGGCGATTCTCGACAACTTTTCTCATCGAGGGCTACCGGGGAACTGTTGCCTCTCTCCCAGAGCTCGTCTGTGTTCCGAACGATATTCTAAAACGATTCTATATTTAAAATAATGTCGGTGGCCTGATATTACATTGCTAAAGGAGGATAAGGACATATTACATAGAATTAGATTTATGAAGAAAACATTAAGACATTAAGTTACAATGACAATAAATGTCATAACAAATGCATAATATTAAATTTTAAAGAATAAACCAAAGAGAAAGCTATAAAAGGAATTTGGATAACATAACAGAAGGTATTACAATCTTACAATTACAATAATATATAATTTTAACATACAATTTAGAATAGAGACCAAAATATAATATGTAATCTAAAGGATATCAATAAACATTAAAATTTACTTACAGCCAAGAAAAGTACTATAAAATGATAAAGCAATATATAAAGTAAATAGAACTAAAAGGAATAAAGAAAAAGGAGATAGAAGGAAGGAAGCAAAGAAGAAAATAACGAGGAATAGAAGAAGATAAACACGGACCTAACAAGTAAATACTACACCCGTTTGTACTGTAATTATTGACCACATATTTCGACTTAATACTATAATTTTCAATCTGCTGCCCTGGTACTTTAATTATTGATATGGACAGTAACCACAGAGAATCTGTGTATAATAACTATATAACTTACATAAAAAGAAAGTTGCAAAGACCTCAAAAATATTTACGTAAATATATGAAATTATAAATTAATTAGCACCATAATAATATGTTAAATCATACATAGACAATCAAATCGATATTTATAGTCAGCAGAAGAATTACATTAGGTATGCGGGGCACGATTCTAAAACCTTCTGCAGTTATTAATATTACAGAATGTTTGTGTTATTATCAATGTTAAAATGATATTATAATATGTATGCGTATGGTATGATTTAACTTTTCTAATAACTCAAACGATATGTAAAATTAGATTTAAAATTGTATTTAATTAATTAATTGTTTATAAAAATCTAGAAAATGTTTTTAGTGTCAGGTATCGTTCAAGATTATTTTAAAAATGTTGTAGGGTTGCAAATACAATTAGGTACATTTAGGAATGACACGTAATTGCCCGTTTTTATGTAAATCAAATTTCCGCTGGTTATATAAGTCAGATTTTATGAAACATAATAATTATTATTAACTATCAAATCATCCTGTGGGACCAAACAACCATGCTTTTTTACCCGAAATCCGAATGCACAAAGCAAACAAGGGTAATGTGTTTATCAGTCTATGTATGTTTGTTCCTATGTGGCGTTGTAGAGACCAAACGCTTTGAGGTATTGATGATTCTTGCCTTAATCGGTTCGTCTGCTAAAGACGACAATAATCAAAATTCATTACAGTAACAACCAGACAACATATTGTCAAAATGAAAAAAAAATATCGAACTAAGTCTAGTGGGGTACCGTTGAATAGGTATTTTTTAAAACGATTTTTAGGTTTCTTTCATTATTTTTCATTTCAAGTAACAGTTTAGATACTTAGGACAGATAGGATGTTTCTTATGGTGGTTCAATGTTATTAATACCAATAAAGATTTTTTTTACAGGCAATTACACATAATTCATTTTCGATCGATTCTCGATAAAGGAAATACTTTTTTAACAATATAAAATTAAATTACTTAAACATATCTATATCACACTAACGCCCCAACTCAGTCACTAACGGTTACTTTAATCGCTCCGTAGTAAAGAATCACCATACAAATTCTGTCACCTGCAGAGAAAAGTAACCCATCTGTTTATTAAAACTGTTTAAACAGATGGGTTACTTTTCTCTGCAGGTGACCGTACTAAGGAGCGATTTATGTAAATATCCGTTAGTGACTCTGAGTTGGAGCGTTAATCTATTACATGTATTATATTTGTTACTCTTTCATGAAATAACTACTGAAAATAATAAACTGATGAAATACACTGAAAATCCATTTCAGTTTATTTAGCAGACATAGCACATAATGGTCTACACCATTATTTGGAATAGAATAAAGGGTAGTAAAAGGCGGGAAAATCTGCGGATAGAGAGCTAATATTTAAGTATGGAAATTTTTCACTATCTATTGAATATAATCGAACACAGAAGCGCTTATACACAGGAAACAAATCATTGAGCGCTTCGTGGAAACTGAAATTTGGCAGCCTGAATATATAATTTCATTATTGAAATATTGAAACTTTTGAATAATTGAATTACCTGTAGGCAATATTGAATGTTCACGTTAATAACAGATGTTGATATTTTTTTATCTATGTAGTTGCTAAACGTTCTAAGTTAAGATGGAACGTGGCCCACAGAAAGATTATAATAAGATATAATCTAGGATAAGAAAAAAAATAATTAAAAACAAACAAACCTCCGACTCCTAATCCTTGTATGGTGTAGTTGTTTAGTATTACTTTTAACAGCATTCTAAACTACTGGACTTGTTTTTTCTTTTTATTTTTTTACGTTTTTATTTTAAACTTCTTAGTTAGAATTCATTGACTTCTTTATTAGGATTATAAGACGGTAAAATTCACAATCAGTTGTCATTTAATTAAGGGAGTTAAAATTAGCGAGAATGGTTTTTTAAACAATTTTACATCATTATATATCCTAACCTGTTATTTAAAATGAAAAATAATGAAAGGAACCTAAAAATCATTTTTTAATACCTATCCAAAGATACCCCACTTGACTTTTTCATAACAATATGACGTCTGCGGTCTGGTTGTCGCTGTGATGAATTTTGCTTGTTGTCATGTCTTTAATAGCACTTGCAAGGTTAAGACGAATCGATTGACGTAAGAATCATAAAAACTGGCAACGCGTTTCGTCTCTACAACGCTATATAGAAAAACATACATAGATTGATAAACACATTACCTCTTGGCATCGCGCAATTGGGTAAAAACAGAAGCACTAAAGCAAGGGTCACTAACTTGTGTCATATGGGTTATTGAATTAGTAAAAAACAACGATCCAAACAGTGATCCAAAAATCTTGGCTTGAATTATTTTTCGGCAAGTGAATATAACCCTAAAATTATCCTGCAAACTTTTCATGCATGTTAAACATTTTACGGGTTAGACCCGAGACATTAATATCACTTACCAGGAGTCAGCGAAATCCTGTCGACCATTTGGACTTTCCAACTGTCGTTTTGTTTTAACATTATGATTTTTCTTGAAACAAGTAAAGTTTTGTTGTTGTTGTTGTTTAAAAATTTTACGTTGATACTTCCGTATATTGAGCTCTGGGACAAACTTTTATATCTTTGAAAACACATAGACTGCCGCCTGCAAGCCTTCATACTCGTACCTTTAAAGATTTTATATAATATTTACAAAATCTCTACTGGAGAAAATTTGAATGTGCATACATTTATATTGAATGAGGTGTATTCGTAGGCGCTTCTTGGAACTTTTAAATACATTTTCTGTTCATGGATGAATAGAAAAATATAGTTTTTATATGTATAAATATTATATTTATGCGACTTTACAGGTATCATTATATTGTTTTTATACATTATGTATTTGACGTTACATTATAATGAAGAGAAGAAAGACTTACTAGAAACTCTTCTTTAAAATCGATCAATATTCGGGTAAATCTGATCGAAACTGTTAGATGGCTATTTTATATTACGAATATAAAGATGCAACAAATGTCGTGCCTACGTAATATGCAATTTTGTATGGATATATTACATACCATTTTCATAACTAAATTAAAAGCAACATAAATTAAAAGCGACAATTGCAAAAAGAACTTGAATAAAGCTATTTTCCACACATTGCGTGTATATTGGCACTCGGATGAAATTGTGGCGGCACCGCAAACTGATGACCGTGTTTGACTGGCCGCCAAACAAAACGCATTAATTGGAGTTCGCCTGTACCATTGAATTTATGCTTGGGGACGGTTTAAATAGACTTTTCTATTTAATGTACTACTCTATAAAGGAATATTTTGAACTTAGTATTTTCATACTTCATTAAAAGAATTTAAGAAGTACATACATTAAAAGAATTTTAGGAGTAAAACAAAGAGGATTTTTTAATAAATAAAATTATCAACGACCCGTATGGCGCAATGGTTACCATGCCGGATCGCCTCGCTAAGACTCCAGGGTTCGATTCCCAGGGAGGTGGAAATTTGAATGATGAGTTTAAATTACTGTTCTCGGTCTGGGTGTAAATGTCCTTGTATTTGTGTGTTGTCCGTCGCACCCACGATACAGGGAATCCTAGTGTCAGGCTATGAGTGTGTAGCGTTATTTCTTTATTTATTTATTTATATCTAAAAACGTTCTAATTGTGTAAAAATTTTATCATAGACATTATTGAAAAATTTAGGAAATCTTAGGAATAAAATTTATTTGGCCATAGATAATATTTTTGGTTACAATACCGAACAAAAATAAAAACTTATTTTTTGATTAATAACACAAAATTTAGCCAAAGCATTAAAAAAATTCTGAGAAACGTTTTATGTAAGCTAGTTTATATTTTCATGTATACAGTAATATTATTTTCTATACTCACAATAATAACTAATGACAGTTGTTAATTTGTTACAAATTGATAAAATAAAGTTTTATTTTATTAGAAGTAATTATTATTACGCATTATTACATATAAAAATATCACTTATATCCACATTATTTACGAGGAAATTCATACACGATGCTTACAAAAATTTCATTTTCGTGCATTGTGCAACAAAAATATTATCCTTTAAACTTTATGTGCGGACCGGGTTGTATTCACACTCATGGCTTTATTTGACTTGTTGCCAAACAAAACGCATTATTGGTTCGGCTGTTTCATTCGTCCAATTTATGCAGCGTAGTTGACTCGAAATGGGTTGATGGTCAGAATCAACTGTCATTCTGATACACATGTGTTAGCTTTGTTATTTATTGTGCGTGGAGTATAGAGGTAAAGGATAAATGATTCTGCTGTGCAAAAACCAACTTCAAATGAAGTACATCCTTTCCTATAACAACAAAAAAGAATCATCGAAATCGGCTGGCGTGATATTGAGTTATTCGTCCATTTGTCGCGCACATACTTAATGAAAATTTAAGATATATTGTTTTTTTATGGATGCCATTGTCAGATCTCGATAAAACGGGACCACACGACAAACACCAGCTTTCGATTAAAAAAAGAATCATCAAAATCGGTTCACCCAGTCGAAAGTTCTGAGGTAACAAACATAAAAAAATACAGACGAATTGAGAACCTCCTCTTTTTTTGAAGTCGGTTAAAAAGAAGTATCCGTCAAACTGCATGAAATTGTTACCGCCACAGGGTAGATTTGGACTACGCAAACAGTTGAAGTTTGGTATACAGGACTGTTACTGTCTAACTTAAACCGGTCAATAACTGCTACATTCATACCATACCCTTTGCTTACGGTTGCGCCAATTTACAGCTTAAAGCTGGCCACTTTTTCAACCTTCCCCCCAAATTAATCAACCTATTATATAAAATTAACTAACCTACGTAACATAAATAATACCAAGTTATATTGTTACTTTCTCTAATAAATCATTTTTTCTTTCACGTAACATTAATAAAATTTGCTATCACGCGAAGATTTCTGAGAATTATTTTAATGAGTTATTCAAAGAAAAAGTCTCTTTGGCTTTAATTTGACGCAAATCTTTTGAAAGGCTACAGCGTTGAATTTAGACCCAAAACTTTATGACACAGCGTGAATTCCAAGTAAATTAACTATTAAAATTTTAATATTGTTGTTATAAGTTTTGGATAAACTTCAATATTGCTAGAATTATAGATAATTGACGCAGACTCGAATGGAAGCGACAAAGTTACAATGTCATCGGACAAAGTGATCTAATTGATTTTGCACTTCTTTTACGATAGATAGAGCATTTTCGTGTACTAATAATGTTCTATGTATTATACTATATCAAACTTCTCATAACCTTTTACTTTGCTTTTCTGCATCGTTGGGGAATGATCTTAACCGTCACCAAAAATATATCGTGGGCACATCTAATACGATCAACGATAGTATAGTAATATACAATGAACTAATATACTAGTAGTATATTCTTTCACTGGTAATATAGTAATAGATTCATTCCGGCGGCCTATTAACGATAATAATTAATTTGTTGATTCTGATTTGTTGCTTCATTTTCGCCTCCTCTCCCTTCAAAGCCGTTTTACGTTTGCAATTACAATTAGAAAGATCTTGTTAGAAAACTTACTATGAAAACATGATTGTACGTTGCATGGTAATATTATCCTACAGCGCTAATAGCTTTCGATTTATTCAATTAAAACTTGGATATAGTTTGATATTGGGTGTATAACGAGGATGGATGGATGGAAACAATTTGATCTATTTACTTACGTAACTTGTGAAATGTCTAAAGCCAGATTCTAATTACTTGTACTAAGCTTGAAGACACACAAATTGTCGTAACGTCATATTGGTTGTAATCTTCGCGTTATGTGTAATCTTACAATGTTAAGTTAATTATCGCTTTAATTTTGAACTTGTTTGCTTTCTTAATAAACAAACTTTGTAATACTCAGCTTAGTTGTAACATCTTCGCAGATGAAGTAACTTTGTACGCCTAGTTGGTATCCTCCGTAATCCGTATACAACTTTTATCCCACATAATTGCAATAGTTTCGAAGCAACACAAAAGAAAAAAATAATCGAAGACATCTTAATTTTTCGAATGATACAAAGATATTATTACCATACTGTTATCCCTGTTATTAATATTGTCAAACTTGTTTTAGTTGACGTGACTTTGATAAAATTTAACATATTTTCTAAGTTCGGTCATGTTTAGAAGTGATGAAAATGAAGTGACTTCTTAGTGATGTGTATACACTTATTATTACACCATTTTAAGTATCTAAGGTGAATGTATAACATGACTTACGATTGAAAAAAAAGTGGAGTTTTTGATAAATCTATGATTATTTTTAAAAATTTTATTACTCCATACCAAGTGGTATGAAGTATTGAGTTTGAACTTATAATTCATTATATATACATATTTAATTATATTTTGACTTTATAATCTCGATTATATATCTTTATATTATTTATTTATTTATTCATTAAACAATACTCGCAGTGCTTACAGCATAGCCAAGGCGCACTACGAGCCATACATACATAATAATATAATAATACAAACAAATTTCAATTCAAGAGAAAGTACATATGCAGGTTTTTAAGAAACCTGTTATGCTCATATTAAATATATCGACTTCTGGATTCTGAGCAATCTAGGCGTTGAGTAAGGCAATAGCCAGGGCCGTGGGTGCGTGGCAGGCGGTCTGCGAGCGCGCCGGCGGGGCCGCCAGCAAGGCGCGCGCGCGCCGCCGTCGACCCAGCTCCGGAACAACGAGCGAACAACGCTCTAGAGCAGAGGGATTGTCTACTTTGTTGTTCAGAAGTAGATAGTAGTGTAAAAGTATTGTACACTTGCGCCGTAACTCAAGTGTATCAATGCCAACCATACCGAATATGAAAAGGGATGGGTAGAGATACGGGTAGTACCCGTACATTTTCTTATATAGATATCTTGCAAATTTTTTTTGCACCTTTTCAAGCATTAACGTGTACTTGTGTTCGTGAGGGTACCAAGCGATCGAATTATATTCTAATTTACTCCTCACGTACGCATAATACAGCGTTAGGATTGTGTTCTGATCATTGAATCGAGCTGCCTGCCTCATAACAAAGCCGAGAGACTTATAGGCCTGGCTGCATAGTTCTGTGATATATAGATTGAATGTAAGTCCAGTATCCAGAGTCAGTCCTAGGTCCCGGATTTGTGACACGCGCTCGAGCGCGACGCCGCACATCCTATAAGAGTAGGGAATGGGTGAACGAGAGCGGGTAAAGGTGATACAGATACATTATATTATTATTATTATTATATTATATATCTCACATTGTGAGAGGAGATCCCGAGCCCAGCAGTGGGACAATTATGGGTTGTTAAAAAATCTAGATTAATTTACATTTGATTTTTCCTCCTTTTGATTAACCTTTTTTCTAATCAATGCTAGTATAATCGCGATCAGTTGCTAGTTCAATGACAAAACCATATCGTAACAAAAAATGCGATATGGCGCAAATGGTAAGCTGAATAATCTTCTCTAAAGAATGTAGACTTAATAAAACTTAAATTAGACTTTAGAACTTTTCATGTCAATAAAAATGTATTATATACATTGAAGTATAACAGACATACACAGAACACAGTACAGTCATAGAACAGACATCTCAAACAAAATGTGTGTCCCGCCTAGGAGGTTCGATTTTCAAAATCGAACCCCCGTTCTCCTTTCAAAATCGAACGAATCCATTGAAGATTCACACACATGGCGCCAATGCATTGGGACATACAATATGGTGTTCGCGGAGTCGGTTCTATACGCTAGTAATAATACTTCAATGATTTTATATAATCTTTTCTTGGCCTTAATTAATATTTGGAAATGCGTTAATGACTTATACTACGCCAAAGAAATTTTAACAGGAATTTTAAATTACTTAAAGCTAGGTAAAGATTATTTACTTCAATCGAGAGGAAGCTAGTTTATAACTCGTTTAAAGTAAGGCTTGGCATGAAGGAGTTATAATTTAATATTTAAAGTAGATTTAAACTTGATAAACGAAAGCACTCGCAAAATTTTAATGAAATATTATCGAACGAAACAGTGAAGATGTTGTGACCCTATATATTTCGAAGAAGAAGGGTGGGTGGTTCGGGAAATAATAACAAAGTGCCCGATTACATAATTTTGGTTTGAAACTAATTAACAGAGGTTTTACAGGTTACAATTTAATACGTTATACACGACTCTGAACAAATTATCATCCGACTCGAATAAGATAATCAATCAGTAATGAAACGCGGTGAAGTCGGATTTATAGCGCGGTACGGCATTTAGGATAGCCAACAATATTCACGCGTTGCGTTTCGCTCAGCTCAGAGGCTGACTCCAAAGTAACGACGTTCTACTAGGCATCTGCTCAGCTCGAAGGCTATCTAAAGAGTGTCCGTTGGTGGCCGGTGAGTCAACTGCTCTCCTACGTTATTCCCTTACCGCGTGTACTCCAAAACGACAATAGTCATTTTGTATTGTGTTGCTATCTTCAAAATCCGAATACACCCAAGCTTGGCCCGGCTTGGCGTTCCATTTTATGATCTCCGACATATAGGTATATTATGTGCTCAAAGACATTAAGGTAATAATGATTCCTTAGTCTAAGCTGAGTGCAGGTACTATGTAAGTCATAGTAGCAAGGCGATCTGAATCGAAATATACAACAAAGTGCTACGAGCACACATGCTACGAGCTACATACATGCTACGAGTGCGTAGGATCGTGTAACTAATTAATTAATTCATGTACCAGAATGATTACGGTATGCTAACTTATAACAGTGCTTAGTTAAAAAAATACTGTAAAAAACATGATTTTCACTGTGTATAATATATTGTACGTATCAAAACAAAACGTAGGAGCCTAAACTCCCTCCTCAAATTGCGTGATAAAAGTGCCAATCACAGAATTTTTATTTGGTTATCAATCAACATTTTGAAATCGAACTTTAAATTAACAATAATTATTATTACCATTCATGGTAGGTACAGCAATTTATACATTTTGTCCCAAGAACAGGTTCTATTTCCACTGAATATTTAAATTGTGACAAAATTATGTAAAAAATAGTTTGAAATTCAAAATTCATATTCATGTAGGTATCACAGATACACTTTTGCAAGTCATTTTTTTAATCTACCACTTCAAAAATAAATTCTGTAATTCCATTTAAATTGTTACAAAATTAAAGACGTTCTCGCAAAGAAACGAATGCATGAACATTTCCCACAGAACCTTTTCCACAAGTACCCTACCTACGAACTCGCGAACAAAATCGCTGAAATGATGGACATTTCCGTACATTTCGTTCGTTTCGATTTACCAGTCATATACGGTATGATATATAAAATTTCTCTCATTCCATTTATAAAAATAATCCACGTTACACATTTACTAAGGAGGTCGCTGCTTTTAACTTTCGTTTACTCACAGACCTTTTAAGCATATGTGCCGGTCATTAAGGCACCGTAAATTAAACCGCTGCGTAAGTATCGCGTTAATAACCGCAAAGTAATGCTCGATTTTTTTATATTTTGTATAAAAGGTTATGCTCTGCAAGTTCAATTTAAAGTTTTTTTTGACCAGTCTTTCACAATAAATGGAGTCGATTGTTACAGTTCCATATTTCCGAGCGCTTTGAGCGTCGTAACTTGTTACGCGAAATTAAAGCGATGTAGTTCGGCCTTTTTCCGATGGAATGAAAATTCTTTGAATAATTCCTGACTGCTACGAGTTCTGTAGAACGGTCTGTATTTCTTTTAAAAATAACATTTCTCCGAGAGTATAAAATCGGACTTCGAAATGTTGATGTTTTGTGCAATGTTCGAGTTTATTTTTATGAGATGTAGTGTAAGTAGTATACTATAATATAATAATATTATTTGACATTATTTGATAATATTTGCAGTTAGTTTTCATTTCAATGCACATATACATACTATTTTATTTTATGTATTATTATTACTTCTAATTTATAACATAATTTCAATCGTAATTCGTATATGATAAACATATCAATTGTTATACGTGCACCTGGCGCGCCTGGCGCCGGCGGAGGTGTGTCGCGCACTCACACGGCTGCCTGCGAAGCGCTCGGTCGGGCCGGACGGCATCCCACCATTCGTTCTTAAGGACTGTCGCCGCGTACTGGAGGAGCCACTGTTGCATGTGTTTAACGTCTGTCTCGCAACCGCGACCTTTCCCGATCGGTGGAAACTCACCCGAGTGGTGCCGGTGCCGAAGGGACGGGGAGGTCCGGAACCGAGCGACTACAGGCCGGTGGCGCTTCTGTGTGCGCCGGCGAAAGTGTTTAAGGCGGCCGTTCACCAGTCGATGTATGCACAGATGAGAGCCCGGTTGTCCGACGCTCAGCACGGTTTTCGTCCTGGGTGGGGGACAATGGGGAACCTGCTTCATATGATGACACGAGTGGTGCCCGTAGTGGATGCCGGGGGGCAGGTAGATGTCGCCTATTTCGACTTCCGGAAGGCGTTCGACACGGTCGACAATGACGTCCTTCTGGCGAAGCTGGCCGGCGTGGGCTGCACGCCGCACACGCTGACTTTTTTTTGCCAGCTACCTGCGGGATAGGCGCCAGTATGTCGACTGTGGTGGACACCGTTCGGACCCGTACTGGACAAGATCAGGTGTCAGCCAAGGCAGTAATTTAGGGCCCCTCCATTTTGTTATTATGATAAATGATCTTCCGGAGGTGGTCCTAAATTCCACATGCCTCTTATTTGCTGACGACCTGAAACTAGTGCGCGAGATAGGCGACATCTCGGACCATGCAAGGCTACAGGAGGACATAAACAGAGTCGTGAAATGGAGCCACGACAACAAATTGCTGTTTAATGTGGCGAAGTGCTCGGTACTGTCGTTCAGCCGCGCGCGCGCCCCACAGCACCACCTGTATCACGTCGAGGGCAAGCCCCTGCGGCGCGTTGTGGAAGTAAGGGACCTTGGGGTACACTTCACCGCTGATCTCAGTTTTCGGGCTCATGTAGTCGAAGTGTGCAAAAAAGCGTACCAAAGTCTTGGTTTCATATTGAGGCAGTCGGAAGGCTTCACTAACCTGAAGGCTTTGCGAGCCCTATATGAAGCCTTGGTAAAGAGTAATTTGGAACACAATTCGGCTATATGGGCTCCGAGGGAGATTAAATTCAAGCAAATGGTGGAGCGTATCCAAAATAAATTTGCTCGATACCTATATCCGTTGCTGTATCCCACTTTGTTCGTTCTTGGCATGGTGGGATACAGTAAACTGGAGGTCAGGTGGGAAGTCGCATTTGCCAAGTACCTACTGATGGTGCTGCGGGGTGAACGAGACAGCCCAGCCATTTTAGAAGAGTTGAGATTGTGCGCTCCGTCCAACAGCGTAGAGCGACGACGGCTCCCGACCTTGCTGGCGTTGCCACGCGCGCGCACCAACTTGCTGCGCGATGCGCCACTCACCCGAGCGTTGCGCAATCTCAACGCGGCGGCGAAACGTATTGACCAGTTCAGTTGCACACTGAATGAGTTCGGGAAGGCCGTGTGTAATATTGTAGTATCGCAAGACTGATACTGCAACGATACTAATGTAATTTGACGATTGATTGATTTGAACACAATGTAATTTATTATTTTAATTTTAATGTAGTGTTATTTTAATTTATTGACCCGTTTTACCATTTTATTATAATTTATTTTGGATTTATGTTATTTTATAAAGACGATTATTGATCAAATTGTAATTTATAAGAATTTTTGTTTATAATAATTTTAATTTATATTATTGTTATTAATTTAATTTAAATGTATGTATTGTATAATTACTCTAACGCATTAGTCAAACTGTAATGTTAGATGTAATTTTGAATATGAATAAATAAATAAATAAATAAATAAATAAAATATTATTACGTAACTAGGTAACTGTAATTTTAATTATCTTAATGAAAATAACTTATTTTAGAACTTCACTTACATTATTATTTATCTTTAACAACCTCTTACCTTATCTTTAACAAAATATGTGATAATGATGCGATTACGTCTCATAAACTATAACCAACTGTTGGAAATTGTAAAGTTATGTACACATAACTGGGTTTCAGCTAAATATTAAACAAACCGAAACAGGATGGGGCGTAATGGATCTTTCTACTTGTAGTTGTTTGAAATTATTTATGTTCAGTAAATCTAGGCAAAATATTATGACTAACCTATTATAGTACCTACGATGTTTTGCTATCTCATTTCACTAAATTGTTTTATCTATTAAAGTTTTGGTTTTCTTCACTTTTATTTTCAAAACAAAGATATTATAAGTAAAAAAGAGATAGATATGTATATGACTAGCGCGCCGAAGATGAAGATCGTAAGAGCGGTCAATTGACCTCGTCTGCTCGCGGTCGCTCAATACAAGACGATACGCACGCTTTTGTTGTTGTAGAAGTACTTGAGATTTGACATACAATGTTATAATGCCTTCGTGTATTATTGTAGTGTGATTGGTGTAGTGACACAAAAGATAAACGCGTGTGTGTTGTTGCTCTTTTCGGGACAGATTTTTTGGTTGATTTGTAAGGGCATGGCGTATCTATGTTTTTTTAAATATCATTGTTTCAAAATTAATTTTTCTAATTTAATTTGATGCACTGCTTTATTAAAAAAAGCACTTATATCGGTACTTTACATTGTTCGACGGAATGCCAATAAAACTTTTTTCATTCCATTTATTAACAGCCATTGCATAGCGGATTATAGATGAAAGCTTTTTGCTATTCTGGCTTTTTCACTTTAATAATTGTATTTTTTAAAACATGACGAAATACTTACAATATTATTTTTAACATAACGCATGTATACACTTTTAAATAAAAATGCAAGAAAACAATTGACACGAACCAATAAATTAATATGAAGACACATAAAATATATTGCCATTCTCATACGTCATAGGTGTATGTACAAAGGTTAACAGAATCGCACGTAGTATGGAAAATCAATGACATCATATTTTTTGGAACGAAATTCCTTATCGCGCGTTGTGAAAGGGGGCTAGACAGAAAATTACCACACTTTTTGATTTTACGAATGACGACACTTTTTTTGAAGTGATTCAGTGAAATTTACAGAGATGGCGCTGTACTGTACAACTTTCTGAATCACGCTAGCGTGATTAATTAAGTTTTACAGAGATGGCGCTGTACAACAAAACAATACTTAATCGAAAGAAACTTCGTTCCATCCGGGTTTCCCTTGACACCTCTCATGTTTTATAAATATTATTTTGCTTTTAATTTTATCGAATTACAAGCTATCAACGATTTGATATGGCTCTGATGTCAGAAATTTAATGTGATCTGAAATCGATATAACAAGCTATCGATGAAAAGTGTTCGAATTCGTGTGATTCGTGTGTTGATATGGATTGAATACAATATATTATATCGACTTATGCAAAGTGAAGCAGTGATAGCCTAGTGGTTAGAACGTTGGTCTCCCGAACGCGGGGGGGGGGGGGGTTCAAATCCTGGCACGCACCTCTAATTTTCAAATATTATGTGCGTATTACAAGTTAATTATCACTTGCTTCGGTGAAGGAAAACATCGTGAGGAAACCTGCACACCTGAGAGTTCTCCATAATGTTCTCAAAGGTGTGTGAAGTCTACCAATCCGCACTTGGCCAGCGTGGTAGACTATGGCCTGTACCCCTTACATTGTGAGAGGAGACCCCGAGCCCAGCAGTGGGACAATTATGGGTTGTTGCTTTGCTTTGCTTTGCTTTTTATGCAAAGTTATACCAAAATTATTATTTAAAAATTGTTATCATAGAGATCTTACTCACTTTTAACTTTGTGATTAAAGTTAAATCTATGTAACAACAATAATCTTAATTTTCATATATTATTATGTGTATATTTCATATTCATTATAAAAGCCCAAAAGGCGATGTTTTAGAACAAATGCTTTCATAAAGCTGCTTCAGAGGAATGCGGTCGCACCACTTTTTCCTTCATTAATTCACTCTCAAATGCCTTTGCTCTAAAGACCGCATTTTTACAGCTACTTTTGACTTTATTTTTCCACTTGTATTAGTGAATCAGTAATTGAGTTTTTAAAAGAAAATAATTAGTGAGAATAAAAGCTGAAATCTTGTATCCAAGCTTTGAAACTTTGCGTTTGTTTTATACATGATATTTGTTTCTATGGAAATAGCCAACAAACGACCCCATGATGGTTCCACCTGATGGTAAATGGCTATCGTCACCCATGGAGATTAAAGGCGTCACTGATGCATTGCCGGCCAAGAAAGAGAAGAAAAATAATAAAAAATATGCACAAACAAAATAGTTTAGTAAATAAGTTTGTTTTTATAAAGTCATTTATTTTCAATGGTAAAAAGGTCTATTTCTATAAATAAAAGAAGACTATAAAGTTATAATTTGGTGTAGTAATAATTGTCGAATTTGGTGCAATTTACAAAAACTACTAACGAGATAAGGACGCGAATGTAATAGAAATAAAATAATCATGGTTTCATATCAAACGATAATACAACGCCCTAATCTGCGTGATACGACGCGTCATAAATGTAATTATGACGTAATAAAGTATAGCCGTAAATCCGTGTTATGTTCCTCTGAAGCGTTCATAGCTTTTATTTGTTCATTGTGAAGTATAAAATGAAGTAAAGAGTTACATGAATGGTAAAAATAGGAGTGGCGGATTTATATTTATTATTAGTGTAGGGTAATTTAATTTCGCCTCCCCATATACCTTCCTAAAATAATAATTTTCCATTCATAGTAAAGAAGGCACTGCATTAGTCACTAAGAAAGTGAGAATGCATTAAGCATTAAGCTCGCCATTTGTACCGTAATATTTCTATTGTGGTCAATAAAGGTTAAATAAATAAATAAATAAAGTGCGTAAAAAACAAGAATTACAATTTTTTGCGACACTTTTTAATAGCATAATTATCTATGATATAATAATATCATCTGAAATCTGCCGCACTTAGGACGCTGCCGCCGCTAGGCCGCGGCCTATACGGCCTATTGACAAATGCAGGACTGAAAAATAGTGGTAAAAAGGCTTTAAGGTAAAATTCATCTTGTCATCCAACCTCCACTGCTCGTGGTTTTTATATGCGGCTCTCAAGCCAAACAATAATCATAATATATTAATAATAATAATAACGCTTCACACTCATAGCCCCTCACTAGGATTCCCTATATCGTGGATGCCATGGACAACACAGAGGACAAGGACACTCACACCCAGACCGAGAACAGAAATTCAAACTCATCATTCAAATTTCTGCCTCGCTGGGAATCGAACCCAGGACCCTTGGCGCGGCGATCCGGCATGGTAAACAATGTGCCACACGGATTGTCAAAATATTTTTCTATAATAAAATACACGACTGTTGTAATTACAAAAAAAAATTATTATCAATTACTACTTATAAATATTATTACAATATTACGTCAATTTTTTCATTCCAATTGAAGCCTAGATTGCATTGTTAACCTTCTTCACTTACAAAACATAATTTATCTACAGTAGGAATAAAATAATATATTATTTAACATTATTACCTTCATTGTTTCGCAGTTGTTTTCTTCTCTAATTTTCTCAATTAGCACGTCCCAGTTTTTCTTTGAATTTCACAAATCAAAACATAATAACTTGAATAATTAACAAATAAAAAATAATTTAAGAAAGTGCGTCAGACTGGACAAAGTAAAATTATTAATGACTTCAGGGTGAACGTCAAACTTAATTAAGCTAAAAAGGTGACCTCAATTTTGCAATTTTCTTGTGTGTTAGCGGTAACCCAGCGATAAATAATTTTTTTGGTCCGAATTAATATTTTCTTTTGTAACTTGGTCTCAATTCCTCTAAGTAGATACGCAAAGAAGCGAACAATAACACGTTTTACATAATATACTGACCGTGTACATACACAAGATTACAGACAGTATTGATCTAATATGTTTTATCGGTTCTCAAGCAGGAGAAGTAATTTCTTAAAAAAAACGTGTGTAACATATGTAAGAAGTTATACTTAAAATATGCGTCTCTTACTTGTAAGTACCTCTCGCTCGCACCCACGACCTGGCGCGCGCTAGCAATCCAAGACAACAATAACTAGCGAGTGTTGTGCGCCTAGTATCACGCACCTTCATCATGTTGCTTTTTAGCTGTCGCATCGTAAAAATTTTACTTTCATAATTTTTTCCAAACGCCCCATAGAAAGTATAACTTCAATAAAATGCAAAGATTTTCACAGCTTCTTTTTGATATTAAAATGGTCTGTCCTATATTATAATATTATATCGTGCTCGTGTTGAAACTAATCAATAACATATTTAACTTAAATTATTTCCTAGTTAAGGTTACAAAGTAAAAAGGTATCAATAAAAATAAGAGTTTCAGATTTCCAATCGTTTGAATTACCATCGTTAAAACTGAGTCGCAATAAAATGAATTCCAAACATTTAGCTCAATTTCTCATCGTGCTCCCATTCCTAAAACCTGATCTGCTTCCATCCTAATTACTTTTCAGATACATTTTCTTATTTTAAAAACGAGAAAACTGTAGACGAAGCTAAAGCTGATTACTAAAGCAAACTTCCACAAATTCTACATTAATCGTAATGTAATATTCGTATAAACGCTACGAATATGGTTGCATGTTGTTTTTAACTTTAGATCGTCATGTAACCGATAATGTTATGATTTTTTAGAAAGAAGTTTTTAACATCAAATATATTTTTTTTATATATATTCTATGTTAGGATTTCCTCGCACAATGTGAGGGTTACATGCAAAATCAAATTTCCGCCTCGATAGAAACCGAACCCAGGACGGTAACCATTATGCCACATGGGTCGAATCATAATCTTAAACCTTAATAAGTACACCAATTCACTTTGGCAGCGTCCAGAAGGCTCCAGGCCTCTTGAGAAGAATTAAGTCAGTTCCCAGTTTGGCAAAATTAAAAAAGTAAGCGATTGGATGAGACTTGATTTGAATATTGGATACTGGATTATATAGGATGACTTTAGGTCAGAAAGCAGAATAATCTGGAAATACAACGTCAGATTATTCGTCACAGGTATTGATATATATCTGACATTTGTATACTCGTAGTCGCAATTGTAGCAGAAGCAATTGTAGCTACATAACATCAGCGTTAAGTTCCTCATAACTTAAAATTTCTAATAATTCAAATATCGTGTAAAGAAGTCTCTAAGCAATACTCAGCACTAACCCTTAAATTTTTATTTATATACATACCTACTCAGTTTTTACATTAACTTGTTTGAATACATTACGAGTATAATCTACAAATTTATTATGTGCCTTTTACAATTTTTAGAAATTGTTTTTATGTTATATTTCTTCTTGGACAATGCATGCCGTGGTAACCTATAATTAAGGCAATAATTAATTCTTAAAATATTTGTCAGATATATTCTTGTATACTTAATGTGTGTCATATATTGGTTATCCATAAATAAAATAATTAATAACTAAGCTAAAACATCTAGACCCTGGAAAAAAGGTTTTCATAATAATATAAATTAATTACGGAAGGAAACCTGTATACCTAAAGACTACTTATCCTTTGCTAATCATTATATACTCAGTAAAACTATACTTATGTGGAAAAATTAATTACTGCGTGGGGCGCATGTGAACTAAATTAACACATATAGGGGCAATGGGGCACTGAAGTTCATCAAAACTATTTCAATAACACTTGATTTTCTGGACCATAATTATAAGATGCACCGTTATGTAACCGCGACTTAGTTTTATTATGAATATGTCTGCTGAAATAAATATAACCTATATTCATAAGAGTTTAATTAAAAACTTATGCCATCCTGGAATTTCGTTCATAATTTTTGGAATTTGTAATGTCGCATGGCGGTGAAACAGATATGAAAGTATTCCTGATGTTTCGCGTTACATAAATTGAGATATTTGAGTAAAAATGCAAATATATTTTTTAATAATATGTGACATGGAGACATAATTATACGTAGGGACGAAAGAAATTGGCTTTTCACAGTCTTCTTACTAACGAACAATAACTACTGATATTCTTATTAATCTATACTAATATTATAAAGAGGAAAGATTTGATTGTTTGTTTGCATAGAATAGACTCCAAAACTACCGAAACGATTTGAAAAATTCTTTCACTGTTGGGAAGCTACACTATCCCCGGGTGACATAGGCTATATTATATTTTTTTTACTATTTTTCCCGAAGCAAAGCAAGGGCGATTTCCTAGTATCTAATAATATCAGGACATATTAAGCAACTACAGTCCTTCCTACAATCCTATTTTAGGTTTGTCACAGATATTAATTTCATGAGTTTGAAAAGTTTCAAAAAGTTGAGTTTTTCAAAAAGTTTGAAGAGCTATTTTTGGGTGTAAAAAGCTCTGTTCATCTTAACTTCTGAGCCTCTGCTCATAAGGCCTTGATACCAGGTCCCATCAGTTGGAGGATTCCGGGTTCTGTACCGCCCAGTTTAAGCCTCGTCTCGCAGGCATCTGTGCGGGCTTAAAAAGCACAACAGAAATGTGTTTACCTTAGAGTAACTTTGTTTATTACCATTCACGTCACAGTCACACACATGTCTGCGTTGTAGCATTCATTGCAGTGTCTTTGTTTAATCTTCGTGCATTACATAATCTACTCTGTAATGCGCTGCTAAGTGCGCCATCTGAATACGTTTAGTCTAATCCGGATGATACTGATGGTTATAAGGTTTTTACCCTTGCTAGTGGGTAATAATTCTACTACCATCAAAGGTTTCTTCGGGTCTTTGCCTGATTTTTCACATCGACACACGCATTTGGTATTGCTATCCAATAATGTCAATCAAATAATCAGTCAATTAATGATCAATACGTATAATGTCCATGGGAGACGGTAACAACTTCGAAAGGTTGGAATTGTTCCGCTCGATTGTTGGATATTTACATAAAAATATCTATATGTTTATTTCTCTACATTGCAACATACAAGGGTGGACTTAATGCATAATGGCATTCTCAACAGTCAACCCTTGGCGTTATGATATGAGAACGTGCCGTAGAATTACACCAGCTTCAACTCAAAGACAGAGGAAACTACTTACCCCCAGAAGCCCAGAAAGTGGAATAAACATTGTATTATTGTTATTGTATAGTTCAATTATTATACGTGCTCTGCAATTACCGCGCTCCGCCATGAATAGTTACAGGTCATAAACAATATCCTTATTCTATTAGCACGGACGCTACGAAAATAGCACAGTAAACAAATTACTCCCATTGTTATCCAAGGTATACCTATAATATTGAAGAACTGTATAGCTTATGTGGAATAAAATTATTTTTTATCTGACAGTAGTTAGATCGATTTTAAGTTTGAGTAGGACTTGTATTTGTATGTCATCTAAGAAGTCAGTCCCGTTGACGTGATTTGCTCCGAAATATTCGTGCGAAATATTTAAACCCTAAAGGATTTGGGATTGCAAAATACTAATCCTGATAATGATAAGCTAAGAAACACTAAACAGTTTTCGTATACAAAAATGTATCATAGGTTTCAAGAGGAAATAATATGATGTATTTTCATTTTAATGTGATTCCAATGCCGTATTGCTGCTGATTCTGCAAATAAAATGATATAACAGACAGTCTTATTGCTTAAAAGCCCATATTTACTATCCTTTGGGTAATAAACCTATCTGAAAAACAGTTGCAACTAATAATGTTATAATTATATCATGACGATATCTACCTACGAATATTCATTATACAATTAATATAGTTCATACAAATTTATACCGCTATATCAAATGTTTTTACTTAGCAGATTTTTGATGCCAACTCAGCTACAAGGTTGAATTTATTAAAATTATTATAAAAATAAAAACATTTCCAAAAAGCTGACAATATGAGTAAAATCTTCTCTACTTCACGACATATCATGATGGGATCCATTACTATTTTTTATGGGTCGTATGCATGAAGTGGCAAACGGGCTGACATTAATTTTAATTTTATATGAAATATCCATGCTATCACGGTAGGGAGAGCATCGTTATAATTTAAAATTGTATCGTAGCGTAATTTCATAAATGTCTCTTTGAATATTTTTAAAGCGTTTTACATTTAAAGTTATGATATTTGTTAGGTACCGCTATTATATTTTATTATCAACGGTAACAGTTAACATTAAAAGAAAGTTAAACGTGCAATAACATTATTGTGTTAATGCTGATTTATGTAAAGGAAATAAACATTAGTTTATTGTTAAAACATAAGTGATAGGAAATGCAAATTAATCTGCAGACAGGAAAAAAAAACAATTTTAAATTAATGATGTCGAAAGAAATAATGCGGGGATAATCTTATCATTTCCCTTTTATCATGTATAAGACATGCTCCTCTTCTTAAGAGGAGTCGATCACGCATGCCGGCATGTAGTTCACTATTTCTATTTCTAACAATTAACTATATATTTATAAGATAGATTCAAGCATAATATTCATGCGGGGATATTAAAAAGGGGAGCGATCAGTAACGAGCGTCACTGATGGAATGCAGGCGTCTTCTATTTCTAACAATAACACTTATATTTCTAAAACAATATTTACTTAGTATATATATTATTGATGTCTTGCGGAAATAACCGTTTCTCTTTCACTGGCATAAGGATAAAGAGAGCAGTCGGTCACGAGTGACGGAGTCCACTATTTCTGGTTCTTACAATTATATTTCTGTTTTCACAATCATCCATATTAATTTAATATTATTATGCTGAGATAAACCTTAATTGGCCATAGCGTAAGGTAAGCATTAGTAGGTCACGATCGACAGTATGTCTATTGTTATTTCCAAATAATATATTTTATTTCCAAAAAACGTATTAATTCGGGTATTACGCTTTATCGATTACACCTTCCTTGACCCGAGTATAAAGGAAGATATGAGTTACCTCTGCTATTTCTATTTGCAAATTTTATTTCTGTTTCCAAAATCCATATTAATTCGATGTTATGAGGGGATTACAATTTCACCTTCACCGGCCTAAGGGTAAGAGCGGTCGGTCATGAGCAACGAAGTGCAGACCGCTGTACGTCGTTAACTTGAATGATTTCAGTGTGGTTTGTTCCAGATTATTCACCCGCCGAGACTGTACCCTCTGTTTACTTCGTTGACAAATTTCATCACAATTCACAATTATATTTCACCACGAGGTTTTGTCAGCGAAGTCGTCCGTATGAAATGAATAACACTTCTCGTCCAGTAGACTGCTCCATTGCATAGGAATATGATTTGACGCAGATATATAGCTATCTCTTTCTATGCAAATGATTTTGATATGGACTTTTGGTCACATTATTATGATGATTAGTCAAAGATGATAAGATGATGATATGATTACAAAAATTTCAGATAAATAAATATCCAAAACTGTGTTTGGGCTAAGATACGATATTTTCACTTCAGGTATTTTTTAACAATTATTTTTTAACCCCCGACACAAAAAGAGGGGTGTTGTAAATTTTACGTTCTGTATATCTGTGTGTCTGTTTGTATCACCGTAGCTCCTAAACGAATGGACCGATTATTATTATATAACAACAGACGAAGTACTTCAACAAAGATTACTTCAGTCAAAATAGCGTTCTTTGTACCCAGATTTGCAGCTACTTAGACGATCTAGAGACAAATTGTACCAAACAGTACAGAAGTAAAGGGGCGAGACACTTAATTAACTTTAAAGCTAGGTACAAACTTCCTCTCGCAAAGAGGCTGCCTCGACACACATCGTGTTATTTGGTGAAACGCCTCGTCGAGGTCAAACGTTGGAAACTTAGCCTTCTTGCTTCTTCGTAAGTGTATTGCGAAGTTCACTCTAACTCTTATGTATCACGTCACCAAGTAGAATGTTTTGAGCTCGTTGACGGGAACGTATTTCATTCTTCATTGGCCGTGAGTGGGTTTAATGTCGCGTGGCGTGGCGCGATGGATGGAGTGAAAGCATTCTGAAGTTGTGATGTGGCTTTTATTACATTTCAGGTCATTCCATGGAAATTTACCTCATATTTCTTTTTATTCTAGTGGGGCTTTAAATGAGAGTTATAAGCATTTTAACTTTTGAAGTATGGCTAGTTTTTGTTCTGTGCTCTGGTTTAGTTTTACTAAATTTTTTAGCATTTAAGCAAACTTATCCACTCCTGGGACCTGGGTTCTTGATCTCTTACAAGCTATAAGTTATGTTTTTGATGGATGGATAAAAGTATTCATTTCCTTTGTTACAGAAAATTTCACTCAAATATTGATAAGCAAAACTACAATAATTCCAGATTTTGTTTTAATTCGCTTAAGTATATCGTAAACTGTATTTTAAGAGGTAAACTTAATAATTGCCAACTTAGAATTACTCTCAGTGGTATATTGCCTACCGCTGCGACTAAGAGACGCCACAAAGGATGTATGTAAATGAAGCAAAACGTTTACTTATTACCAACATAGCAACTGGAGTACATTAACATGACATGTTTAATTAACCTTTGAATTAAAACCGCAACCTCTGCGCCTCACACGATTGCTTTGGGTTTGTTTCTAGGAGTATTACTAGAGTATTACATTATTACGAGTCCGCGCTTGCAGAACAAATATCACTGAAATTGTCGTCAAAAGGACTAAGAGCGCTGTATAAAAGTATAACTATTATAGTTTACTCTATGAAATACTGAAACTATGAGCAACTTCACTATTCAAGAAATGACACGTGACGTTTTTATCCATCTTTACTTAATATTATATTCGTAAAGAGGAAATATTTGATTGTTTGTTTGCATTGAATAGGCTCCGAAACTACCGAACCGATTTGAAAAATTCTTTCACTGTTGGGAAGCTACACTATCCCCGGATGACTTAGGCTATATTTTTTTTACTATTTTTCTCGAAGCAAAGCGAGGGCGATTTCCTAGTCTATTATAAAAATATGAAACAAAGTTTCATTGTTTAATATTACTTACGAATTACATTTTACTATTAAAATAACTCTTGCTTCATTTTGCCATAACTAGACAAAGAGAAAATAATGAGTGGGAAGAAGGGAACAAACAAATATAATATAGGTGAGTATGACGCTTGCAACAATAATACGTTTAAAATTAGATACAGAAATCAATTCTACATAAAACAATTTATATCCTTTAACTATTCCTCTATAATTTAATACGAAAAGAAAGTAAATAAACAAATTTAAAAAACACTACGACTACGTAAAAAAACTAATAAAAAAATTAAAGAAAACAAGCCCAGTAGTTTAAAATGTTATTAAAAGTAATACTGAACAACTACACCGTAGAAGGATTACACATAGACTGATAAACAAAATATTATCCTTCTTTGCGTCGCGCAGTCGGGTAAAAACATTGATATGTGCCAAATATCTGTCGGAAAACAGTCGGTGAAAAGCTTTGGAGACTGTCAGCATGATACAGCTCTGTCAAACAAGTTATACAAATTGAAGGACAGGCTAAAAATCAATAACAACAAATATTTGTCGTTTAGCTATACGAAGCACACAAAAACGTCAGAGCGTATGCAATCCGATCACGGAATTCATCTAAAAATTATTTCTGCAAACAAAACTTTTGTTGGTATTTATTCATATGCTGGGCTTAAATGCTACGATGATTTTTTATAAAAAAGTATCAATCACTACATTTTTTCAATTGTTTGTAAAAAGTGACATTTGTTAACATACCACTCGTAATTATTAAACTCCTACTTGATGTTTAGTGTTTTTAGTGTTCGTGATCGGATGTGTCAGACGAATTATTGTGTGTAAGGCTTAATACGCATTACGATTTTTCACCGCGCGATTTTTTCCGCAAAATTTTGTGAGATATGGAAATTGTATGGAGCTGCACGCAAAAAAAATCGTGTTGATTATGATTCAGTACGCGATTTATAAATCATCAGAAAAAAAAACATGAGAGGTGTCAAGGGACACCCGGATGGAACGAAGTTCCTTTCGATTTAAGTTTTGTTGTACAGCGCCATCTCTGTACAACTTTCTGAATCACGCTAGCGCCATGTATACATTATACAGAGCATACAGTACAGTGCACTGAGTTTTACAGAGATGGCGCTGTATTGTAAAACTCTCTGAATCACGCTAGCGTGATTCAGTTGAACCTCCTCGTCGCTCATGATGTCCTAGTACTTCATTAAAAATTTGTGTGAAGTTAAAATTCTTCACAAAAATTTTAATGAAGTTACTAGGACATCACGAGCGACTAGGAGGTTCGACTAAATGCGACTGTGTTCAGTGAATAAGTTTTTTTTCACCTGAGTGTATTAATTTTGAAACTTCAGGATCTCTTTAGATTAAACTTGGCCGAAATGTTCTAAAATAAAGCTATTAGCCACGTGACAGATTCAATTTCAAAATATGTCACAGTGGCATAGATTGCTGAGGTTGCAATCAAATTTTATACTCGTACTAACAAAGTAACAATATTTACCTCACGCTACAGCGTAGGTAACTATGTATATTATATAGACTAGATCAGGGACATGCAAAATATATCCTTAGGGGGCCAAAATTTATAAAAATTGGCCCCTATCTGAAGTCATTTTGAGGTTATCTCTGAAAATTGAATGTGGAGCCAGGAACCAATGAATTTGTTTGTCAGCGCCCTTTAAATTTTGTCTAAAGAAAGGGTTACCCATCCCTGAACAAAAGTATAGATTGACCCGCCCTCGTTTTGCTTCGGGTACCTTACTCTTAATTCCTACCCGTATGAGAAGAAGCTGCTTTTAGTCAGAAAATAATAATAATATAGCAGCCCTCAGGTTTGTGTATATTATACACAAAAACTTTTTTGTAAATCCAAGTAGCTATTCATAAAAAAAAACTTCCGCTTTATAAGTATCAGTATAGATCTATATTTAATAATAACATGTTTAGTAATTACTTACTACGAAGTTTATTATTAACCACTTGTGAAATTTTTCAACATTACAGAGCCAGCGCACTGTATTCGCTGAAAGGGGCCACGACAAACGAAGTGAGATTAATACGTTACCTTAACTACCTTGCTGTACTACTAACGAATGTACGAAAAATAATATTTACGATCATCATAATAATATCAAACAATCAAGACTATCCACCTTATGGTAAATGCTTATCGTCACTCATTGACATCAGCAACATCAGAAGGTCCGATGGGGCAGTTAATGTCTTTAAAATAAATAAATACCGCGAACAACGGCTAGTATTATATCACACAAAGTATTATTATATTATTATTATAAGCCCGTTTTTTTCCTCCATTTTTAAGGTTTTGCACTAATGTTGTTCACCTCATGTCATCTATGTTTAGCGTATGCGCAGCATCTATGCGTAGCGTAATGAAAAAAGAACTTAAAAGCTTTAATTAAAACTGTAATCAAAAACTCTTTTAAGACTTTTAATAACAAAATATTCAAAGGCTGTAGTTAAAAGTGTAATAAATAACTCTATTAGAAGACCTTTCATTGCGTACTTGGTTTTAAAAATTAAAAATACTTATACAAAATGGAGGCTGAAAGTAGAACAATATATTAAACTTATTTTAAACATTTATATTATTAAAAAAAACGGTATTTTGAACTACCCAATAATTTTACTGCGTAGTAATAGAAGGTGGAACAAGTCCTTATTCTCTGTCCTAATGCTTGGCGTCTATTTTCATTTCGTGTTTGTGTTTCCCCAAAAAGTAGTTCTATGTAGCTTTACGAGTTCACATTTACTTTGGCTGTTTGCTTCCTTAGAAATGATTAAAAACGTGGTTCTTTAAGAATGAGTACGTATGCGTCTTTTTCTTTCTATGGCGACATCTCACTACACGTTATACGTTGACGACGAACTACCTACTCAAATCACGTAATGTAAGTTTTCTGCTTATTATTAATTAAGAATATTAACAACGCTCCGACTAGATCAGGTGGGGCTCGGCTGCCCTCCAGGCACCACGACCTCGTCTGGCGAGAAATCTCCCTGTGCCAAATTTCTTTAACATTATGACTTACTTCATATTTACTGGGCATTTAAGTCTGATTCACACATAATAAATAGGCTACTAAATCAGTTTGAATTTAGAGGTCTTTGCGAAAAAATTACACTATTAATTAAATACGATATTGCAAACAAAAACTGATTATTTTACAATTTTATAATACGTGTTTAGAATTAGAACACACAGAATAATAGATATTTTTTACGGGATAAACTCTAAGTTAAATTCCAGGATCTATAAATTTGTAACCAAATCTAAAATATTATGTATACCTGGATCAGTTTGCGATTCAGTCTTAGTCAGATTAATTGTCGTATTGATTTATTTTTATGTCTAGAATTACAACAGTTTCTACCTTTGTTCAAGTGAACTCTTTTTTATTTTTTGTTAAAAATTCAGGAAGCAAAGTAATCCATGCTATAACATTATGGATTATGCAAGAAACAAACAGGGGGAACTTAGAATCTGAGAACGGAATTTATGAGTTTGCCGGGATGTGGGTCGACAAAGAGTTATTGGCTAGCAACAAAGAAAGTAATATTACATTGATATCGATCACAGTAATATCAAGTGCTAATAGCAGTTCAACAAGTTTGTTTTCAAACAATTTAAGGCTTAAAATAAAACTAATTTTAAGATAAATAGTAAAATACATGAAAAATATCCTTCCTACAAAAAAACGTTTGGATAAAATGTTTGACGTTGATTCACCATTCATCGTTGAGTCTCCATTAGTATTTTGGAAAATAGCCTCGACCTTAGATTAATAAAATCTGAGAATTATAAACCTGACAGATATTCCAAACAATTTAGAAGGAGCTGAGCGTAGTCTCAGGCTATTAATATTATAAAATAGTGTTGTATCGAAACCAAAATTAAATCAATTCGTGAAATTTTAACTCCGCAAGATGAGAGGAAGTATTAAAGTTCTAATTCAGCTTGTATTATTTGACCCATACATATTACATGCTCACAAATTAACGAACAAAGCAAGTTAAAAAAGGTATCAAGAAAAACAAGTTAAAAGCTTTTAATGTATCTACGGTTAAATTTTGTGTCTGAACTCGCATTACGTACACTACAGTTATATTTCATGTTGCTAATAAAGGAAATCCGATTACTAATCTAAAACAGGACTGATTGCAGTCACTGCAATCCTGCACATCGTTGAAGATACGTTACCTACTTGTTCCCTATGTAGTCCGAGATTTCATGTGAATTACTTTTAATGGACCAATTTTTAATGTACTCGATAAGCTCCGCTACTTACTGAAAGTACTTTAAAATAGTTTGGTACTTCTTCAAACGCGATTGGTAGTTCTTTACTACCTTGTCATTTTTTTATCTTCAGCCTTCAAGAAAAGAGAAAATAAATAATCAGACTTTTATGTACATACTAACTAAAAGAAAAAAGGCAAAATTTTTACCATTCTAGACACTTACAGGTAGGTGAAGAACATTTCAAGATTTATTTAACAGATAATTTAGATACAAAAATCACCTATGATTCAGATTGGCGCACTTCATATACCTTCGAATTCATTACGGAGAACGCTCAGGATTACAGCTTTTCTTACAATTTTTTCCGTATTTGATGCGAGTGATATTTTTATGTAAATATATGACATGCGAATACACGACCCACCTGGTACTAAGTTATCATCTATCGTAGTTGATTCGATTTGTGCCAAACGCGCCAACGATATCTCGCGAAACCAAACTATTTTACATCCATATAACATTAAATAATCATGATATTGACTCGTGCTACAGAAAACAATATAATAACGTACATAATTATGTTCCGTAATCTCGTCCTCATATTTTGTACTATGTAGTACGTGCTCTGTGCTACTTGCCGTCACAATGTTTAAAGATAAGCGCGTTCTTCATTCTCTGTGGTACGTCCCTAGCTCCATCCGTCCACCACTGGCAATGTCATTGTGCTTTTTTGTGCAAAACGTGCTGTCACGAAATTTTATTTTCATTTTATTTTCGAATTTTATAATCGTTTTTACAGTCCTTTTTCAGTACTTTTTCAGTTATTATAGTACGCCCAATTTGAATTAAATATGGGAAAATATGAAAAGAGAAAATGAAAAATAATTGAGTCAACGGATTCTAGAGTTGGAAAAACGCATGAATAGATCCCGTCTTAGAAACGGCGGTATGTTTTGATAACTTCTATTAGCTTAATTAAACGCAGATTTTTGCCCCTGATGTTACTTCGACAAATTTTATTGCACACACTAGTCTCTGGAGTTTTCACGAGAGGTTAACCATGAGAACGATGTTGTGTCTACCTATAACAAATAGGTAACTACCATGTTTCGGCTTTTACGAGGGGTTAGCTAATGGTGCCGCATTTAACGCCCCAAGATATTGTGACCACCTATTACAAATAGGTACCACGCAAATGCTTTCACGAGAGGTTAGCTAGTGGTCCCGCATGTAACGCGACAGGATATTGTAACCACCTATAAAAATAGGTACCACACCACGCACATGCTTTCACGAGAGGTTAGCTAGTGGTGCCGCGTGTTCTGCGATAAGATATTGTGAACACCTATTACAAGTAGGTACCACGCACATGCTTTCACGAGAGGTTAGCTAGTGGTCCCGCATGTAACGCGACAGGATATTGTAACCACCTATAAAAATAGGTACCACACCACGCATATGCTTTCACGAGAGGTTAGCTAGTGGTGCCGCGTGTTCCGCGAGAAGATATTGTGACCACCTATTACAAGTAGGTACCACGCACATGCTTTCACGAGAGGTTAGCTAGTGGTCCCGCATGTAACGCGACAGGATATTGTGACCACCTATAAAATAGGTACCACACCATGCATATGCTTTCACGAGAGGTTAGCTAGTGGTGCCGCATGTTACGCAGCGAGAAGGGATTCATGGAGCTTTTACGAAAGACGAGGATGGAACAGACTCTAGTCGCACAACCAGAAGCCGTTCGCCTCATGATCGGAGTCGATCAAGCCGATGCTCGAGAAATCATAGAAGCAGGCGCCGCTCCTTTCCTCCAATTCTAATATCCACAGCCGATCATCGACTCTGACTTCCAAAGCTGACAGAGATGCAGTCAGACAGAAAGAGAGGGGAGGGGGCTGACTACTACGGAAGAACAGGTACCTCGCCAATACAACAACACCAGGTAAAGGATAGCTCTCTGCCAGCAGACGGCGAAGAGCTCCTAGGTCAGGATGGTAAGCAAACTACGTGTAATTCTATATACTTACATGAGAGCATAGCTACACGTTGGTCAGCTATTCTCACTGATGTAGATCATCAATGCAGACCTAAAAGCTACCATGTTGAAGAAACAAGACCCCCTCTCTGACGTCTTCTAGTACCACCCGAGTTAAATGGGGAAGTTGTGGCAGTGATGAATGACAGTGGTATCAAATGTGACAATAGAATCTGTGACCAGCAAGTAGTCCTATCTATAGTAACCTCTACAGTGTGGAGGCTTCAATGACATGATTCTGTCACCGAATAATAAACAGCACATTGAGGTATAGAGTGATTCAATAAGGCTGTTATTTGACTTATTCCATGATCGGTTACACATAGGACACTAATTCTTCCTGGTCTGAACACCCATGTGACTCAGGTATCATCATCATCGACATCGGGGTCAAGAGCGACCATGATTCAGATACAATGCGGTGGTTTAAGATTATTTTATAACTAATGGTGTAAAAAGTGATATTACATCCAATCCAACCATTATTGGCAGTATAAGGGGTTATACAATGCTATTTAAACGCAAGACTACACGAACTGTTTTGTCCACAGTACAATATTTTTTCTAAAATAGAAAATAGCTTGTTTGCTCTCGAATTAAGACAGCTATTGGAACTAGGTTCTATACAAGCATGATTTCTTGCGCAGGGACAATTTTTGTCCTCATAATCCTGAGTCAAATGGGACATGAAGGTTGATACTTAACCTTAAGAAACTTATAAAATTTGGTCACCTTTATGATACTTTGTGCATTGCAGACTCCTATGATGATTGTGTGCAGAATGCATTGACTACTGGGGAATTTAAGGTTTATTATTAACTCACAAAAAAGTTCTTTATAACTCATTCAGGGTTGTCTTTATCTAGGATTTATGCTAGATTTTATTCCATGTTCCATATATAATATCATCTTCCCTAGAAGAGGGACCATGTTATCGAATTTGTTAACAACTACTAAGCGCCCTTGCTTCGCTTCGGTAAACCTATTGGTAACCACATTTGAGTAAATAAATGTATGGACGGTATTTTTTAAATCGACATAACTTTTTTATTATTTATGAATCGATTGCAGTAAAACAGGCACTGAATGTTGATCCAAGCTTACTGCAATACAACAGTGAAAATTGCACCTAACTATAACGCGGTTCTTGAGATTGGTCGGAACAAACGCGCAGACAAGCAGACAAAAAGTACAGTTTTATTATGATATGGATATTAATGGATGATATGAAATAAAAATAAATAATAATAATCAAAACATAGTTGTTATACTTTGGAATTTGTCCAATTACTTGGTCTTCTTGTAGTTGCTTGTAAATCCATAGAATATGGTATCTTCTATACGAAAACCCTGGAAAACTACAATACAGTGATTTTAAAAGATTATAATGGAAATTATAATGCAACAATAATATTATCAAAAGGGATTCAATCAGATTTGGATGAATGGTGGACATCACACATCCAAGTAATAACAGGAAAATTATACAATTTAATTTTAGTTTACAGATTTCCTCAGATGCTTCGCAAACAGATTGCGGACTTGTCTGTAATAATGTGAGGAGTCACGGACACTGGATAGAAGAAGAGAATCTTTTCAAATAAAATTAGGAACAGCTTTTAAATGTTTAAAAACGTTTGCATCTAAAGTAATTACTGCGAGGTTTTTGCTTTAGAAAGATAACATAATTGCTATAGCATACGTTAAGAAAATGAAAGCTACAAGGTTTCCACATATCAATAACTTAGCGAGAGAGCTATGGCAGTGGAATGAGAGAAGACACGTCATATTGGTGTATGCATTTTACATCAGCTCAAAAGAAAACTCCATCACAGATAGTGAATCCAGACGTTCAAAATCTGAAATCGAATGCCAACTGAGTGACATTGTTTATGAAAGTTGTATACGCCTTAGATGACAAATCACACTGGATGGATCAATTGAACCAATTTATTTACAATAGTTATCAATGCATAGTGATAATTTAATGGTGTATCTAAAAAAGATAAATAAATTAATTAAATAAAAGTATACTAAGCAGATTCGATGAACCGCAGCTGGTCCTCTTTGCTGATAGGAATAACACCAAATGTCGGGATTACAATTATAACATGGTTCTCAGACCCAGAAGCATATTCTATAGATACATTGATCTTGAGATGGAATGACATGTTCTTTTATGCATTTCCATTATTAACGCTTATAAGAAGAGTGCTGAAGCAAATTATAGGAGACAAGACAAAAGTTGTGGTTCCTATGTGGCTCTCACAGCCCTGGTATCCACTTTAGAACTCCATGGCTATATCTGAAAAAATAAGATTGAAACCTCGATATAACTAATTTATTCTTATCTCCTTCTACAGACTTGCACGCGTTATACATATAAGAGCCTGACTCTGATTGCAGCCATACAGTCAGGAGAACATTTCTAAGAAAAGTAATCCCTGCTTTCTCAATGGATATAATGTTAGTCTCATTATCAGCAAACAATACGGGTCTGCTCTTGGTGCATGAATTTCACACTGCCAGAGCTACAATGTGGATCCTTTTGGAAGGTTGTTTCATATAGTTCAATGAATACCATCAGGTCAGCAATTTCCGTAATAAAATAAGGTCCTCAACTCGGCATAATACGATATGATATTACGAGTATATGGGATCCAAGTATAGTAGATTCTAGACTATTTCTAGACTCTTAGCTTAGAGGTACACTCCTTACTAACGCTGTCTTTTATCTGCATTAAAGATATTGCTGTTAATTCTGATCAAAATTTTCAAAATTAAATTTATGAAAACTTGTGGTTCTTATCAAATACAACATAACTTAACTTTACAGTTTTTCAAACAAAATACAGATATCTGCCCGGCTAACTATCCTACTATATTATTTACACTTACAAAAATATGTGAGGCAAAATTGTAAATCATTAATTCTAACTGTTAAGGAACAGCACCAACCAACCTCACTGTAACTATCAGCCGATAGATTAAACAAGTTCGGGTTAATAGTGGATTAGACACTTCCATATTTACAGACCAGAGACATGCTTTACTTCAAAAGCCTCGTATGCCGGCATTATTGTGGACTATTGAGGTTATAAGGAAAGCAACCGGTTAGTTCACCTTTTCCTCCACATTTGCTTCATTTTATAAAAGACCAATGATTAGTGGTCTCAATCAATTAACTCAAAATGTATGCTCATTGCATAAAGACACCTACACATTATGAGACTGACAATTTAACAATTATTATTAGCATTTCTTTACGTTTTTTTTTAAACTGTGGTATATACGATACAATAAAAAGAGGATGTTTCTTTACTTAATATAAATATTATTTGTTAATTGTGTGTGATTATCATCACGAAGTTATTAATGAATGAATTATTATCAACCCAACTTTCTTCTTTGAACATCTACATAGTACAAAATATGAGGACGAGATTACGGAACATAATTAAATAGATCGGACTAACTTACCAAGTGACGTCCGATCCTCAATTATGTGAAGTAATCTCGTCCTCATCCTAGACCCAACCCTTCCCAGGTAATATTCTTAAAAGAATATACCTACATACTGCTGGTATCCTTTGAAGAATAATTTGTATTTCGCAAGTAACGTTCATAATGATCTGTATTGCCTACTCTAACCCCTTCTCTGAAAGTTGTGTTGTAGAGCTTTGAAACAATGACATTGCCAGTGGTGGACGGATGGAGCTAGGGACGTACCACAGAGAATGAAGAACGCGCTTATCTTTAAACATTGTGACGGCAAGTAGCACAGAGCACGTACTACATAGTACAAAATATGAGGACGAGATTACTTCACATAATTGAGGATCGGACGTCACTTGGTAAGTTAGTCCGATCTATTTAATTGTACTCGTGTGTTCAAACCGACCTTACAACAATTTTATTAACGATGACAAATAAAAAATTAAAACCAATTTATAATTTGTCATCATTGAGTTGGCATTTGGTATCCGATATATTATATCAGATATCATGAAGTGCTGTCACAAGCACAGTACCTAGTTTCATCTATTCCTTGGCCACCTGCCAAAACATTTACCGCGTTGTAATATGTACCTAGTTCATTATTGTTCCAGAAGTCAGCTACTTGCTTTAAAATTAATTAATGTGATAGTCGCGATCACCAATATGGCGATTGTTATAGCAAAACGTTTGTATCAAAACAATACGCAATCCATCCAAAAACTACAATAGTTCTACATAGTACTACCAATCAGTAAAAAGAAATGGCACATTCCCCTTACACCTTTTTAAAAATCACTATTTTCTCAGCCTGTTTATATAGAAGATGTAATGTAATTTTATTTGCTTTTCTATACATAACATGTTAAAGGTAAATATTAATGCCATTTCAGAATACACACGAGGAAAACCATAAGAAGAGGTTTATTCCTGTAACGATAATTGTTCCCTGGAGGTATGTGTATTTCTGGATGTCATTATTCACTGCCGGACTGGGAGCCGGAAAAGAGACGTAATAACGAATTATTAGGAAACGAAAAAATCTCTTCCGTTTATAAATTAAAACATTATAAGCGTATTAAAGGTACATTAGTTAACATTCATTATATTATTACCTATTATTCATTATATTATAAATTTATTTATTTATTTATTTATTTAATCTTTATTATACCTAATACAGTTGGTATAAAAGGCGAGCTTAATGCTAAGAGCATTCTCTACCAGCCAACCTTTGGGCAAAGCAGATAACGACGATGGCGGTATTAAATATTATATGAAAAATTTAATGAAAAAGTTACTATTAAAAATGAAGAACAAAAATAAAGCAGTAAAATCATACTAAATACAGTCAAAGGGAGAAACTATAAATATATTATGAAAATGCACAATATTCATAAAAAGAACAAATATATAACATATCAATATACATAATGAAAATATAGTAAGGATAAGATTTCTAATTGAGTCGAATAAGTAAATTATGTGAGAACTAAAGATTTAGCTTTCCAGGTACTGGTTAAGAAAATGGGTCGCAACACTCTTTTTAAAGGATAACCTGCTACAAACTTTCCTTATTTCAACCGGAAGAACTTGCCAAAGGCGAATAGCGCTAACGACGAAGGAATCTGCCATGAAACCAGATCGGTGAACGGGAATCGATAGTACTCGAGTATCAGATGAGCGCAACTGACGATCATGGGTGTCACACAAAAATTCAAACTTCTCTTTAAGGTACGAAGGAGTTGTTTGTTCAAAAAGAATAGTATGCAGGGTAGTAAGTAATCGCACTTGTCTACGTTCTCGAATTGGAAGCCATTTAAGTTGGCGGCGATAGGAGGAAATATGATGAAATTTACGTAGACAAAAGATAAAACGAATTGCATAATTCACGAGACGATCCAGCTTATTGAGTAGGTCCACACTGATAAATGTGTGTGAAGAAGTTTGGATGCTGGCCTTTTCATCAGGCGTCAACCGTGTTGTACGGATAAATATGATACTTGGCACACATATACATATTCCATGTCAAGAAGAAAAAAAGGTTACATCTCCTTGGATGATAGAGATGTTTATGTGTTTGTGATATGTTTTGTAAAACCACTCTTCCGCAGGCAGAAATTATTTGTACAATACGTTTGTCATAAGATGTAGTTGTGTTATTGGTACTTTAATTTTATTTTTTGTGCAATAAGTATTATATTTATTTTTATTCTATAAAATTCTTCTCATTTTCAAGGATTTTATCGAATGCCGGAGGTATTATTTTGCAGGACCAATTTTGTTAAAGAAATATAATACTGGGAAATTTCATCATTATTTTATTTATTAAAAGTATTACTATTTTAATAACAAGAGGAGTAGGTAAATTTTCAGTAAAATGAGGTCAAATGAAAGTTAATATTTTTATTATTTTGGTTTAATATTTTTATTCTTTGGTTTTTAGGGTTCCGTATGAAAAAACAAAAAACTCATGCATTATATTCTCATGCGTTTGAGCGACCGCTACTAGACCAAATAAGTTGTTTGTGACCCAAAGACTAAACAACTGAATTTTGAAAAAAAAAATACAAAATCAAAATTAAACAATAACTGTTTTGCAAGCCATATCACCTGGTATATCAAATAAAAGAATTTGTTTTAAGGATCTCAAATATATTTTTCATAGTTCTACAGTGGATAGTGAAAGAACGAAAATTAAATACAAAAATTGACCATCCCTTCCTCCTCTTTTTTTAAACGCTTTTATTTAGCTTCACTTCGGAGCATCAAAGCATCAAATCTTCAAAGCATCAAATCTTGTAACGTTAATTTGAATGACTTCCCTTTAATGAAAATTGATGAAATTTGGCAGACATGTGTATTTCCGATGACAATACACGAAAATCATATTTTAAACTAATTTTCATTGTTTATTTGTTGTTAAATTTAAAAAAACGATTTTCAGACTTTAGACGCATAATTCTCTATGTTCTATTTTACGTAGAGACTTGAAATTTTCACAACTTGTAGCTAATTTTATAAACTAAACATTATTGAAATAAAAGCGTTTAAAAAAAAAATTTTTTTAGGATTCAACTTATCTTGGATAAAATACAGAGAAGAACATACAGAGAACAGTCCTTTGCTTAAATATTACAGAAAACCTATAAGAATTCTATAGTCTAAAAACGCCAAAAATAAATACAATAGAAAAAAAACGGTAAATACGAGTACATAATCAACGTACGGAACCCTCTCCAAGCGAGTTTAACTCGCACTTGTCAAGTTTATTTCAATGTAGGTATTTGGTATAGGTATTTAGCATGCAAACAAATATGTTCATGAACGTAGTTTTCCGCCACTTTCATAATAATATCAACACTTACACAATTAATTATTTTGTAATACACGAAGTATAGATAAATTCAAGATGAGTATTATTTGATGTACCTACAAGCCTATAAACATAATTTTACTGCCAAATAAAAAAAGTTCATTACATCCAAGATCATAAAATGGTCAATGATTAATCTACACCTCAAAGTTTAAGAACGTATAATATTTCAACAATTTCTTAAATTACTTGCAAAGTATCCAAAGTTTAGACGTAAGGAAGTTAAATGTTCGATTTTATTACTCACCAGAAGCAAGCCGAGTACCAAGTTTTCCGTACTCTTTAATTATTTTGAATTCGAAAAACTTAATTGCTCTTTTCTACGCTTGCATGCACTAATTCACGGATGAAAGCAGGAAAATAAAGTGGGAAGTTGTTCTTAAATGTGCTCTTTAGAGCAAAGGCATTTGAGAGTGAATTAAGGAAGGAAAAAGCAAGTGCGGCCGCGTTCCGTAGAGAAAGTACACATTTTGTTGCATGGGGCTACTCTATTTAGATCCTGTGTACGAACATCAAACCTAGGAAGCGTACTGCAATAACACTTATCTCGTAGTCTCTTATATCATTTTGTCACGATATATCAAACCAGTCTTGTATAACAAATACTTCAGCCAATGTATGAGAACATTTTGATAATATTTTATGTGATTTACATAACTTTATTGTGTTAAATATCGAATTATGAGTGTATTGCGAATTACGAATGAATAATAAAATTCAACGTCGCCTCATACTGATTACTGAATTATGAAATTTTCAGTATGAAAGCAAATTAAAGTTAAGTTTAGCGTAGACTGTGATTATAATCTTTTATTAGACCAGATACACATTATAACATTGGTACTTTGTGAGCAATAATTATTTATTTTTCCTGACCTTGTCCTTATAAGTCTGTTATTGGTACATTGTGGAACAAAAGTTATATTAGGTTTCTTTCTAACACGTGCACTGTACCTTTAAATCTACTCTCATTTTTTTTCGGTGGTTGTTTGGCAGAAATCGCATGGCATTCCATGTGATGTATAAAGAATTAACGGGTTATATTTCACAAAGGCACAAGTATCTCATGAAACTAAAATAAAATTGGTTGATTGACTGATAAGTTCCCTTTGTGAAATACAAAGCTACGATTATTAAGTTACATGGAAACTACGGAAAATTGCACGCTAGCAGTACGAATGAAAATGACGAGCTGCATCGCTTTTTGACGGCCAATGATTAAAAGGCGCAGAGCACCTGCCAACACTGTAAAAAATATTTCCGACGGGGTATCGATTGACAAGCGAAATTCATGCAGAATGGTTCTATGGCATTCATGATCACCAAGGTGGAGCACTTCTCTTTTTACGCCGTTTTTTTAATTTTACCTGTTCATGTGTGTGTTTGTTCATGTGAGCATGTGTGTAAAATCGATGTATCTACACTAGCATCTATTGTGTATACCCACAAATGAGCAGACAAGCCCCCTAATGGTAAAAGGTAACTTCGCCCACGGACACCATTAACACCAAAGACAAATAAATGTTAGATATTTCATCCATAAGCGTCGAAAGCGAGGAATTCTCTGTTTCTCTCTCTCTCTCTCTCCAACATAGTGACCAGAACACGTAAAAACATTTCAAGGTCGATTTAAGAATTTTACCTTATACCTTTAGTAATACCTTATAGTACTGTTACATTTTTACGTTTATTTACTGAATTAAAAAACATCAAATCTATCTAACGAAATGACTCCTACAATTTTCATGAAATTTAGTATGCAGGGGGTTTGCGGGGTGATACATCAAATTTAGCTAGGATTTATTACTAGAAAATTGTTTTACACATGTTTTCAGGCAATGAAAAACTGTTATAATACTGCTCAATTTCTTTGGAGATCACGTTAAACAAACAAACAAGCGGATAGATAAATATTGAAAAAGGATTATTTGTATTTGTATTGTATAAATCCTACTAATATTTTAAATATGAATTTTTGTGTTAATGTTATTGTTTGTGTTGTTGTTTGTGTGAATTCCTGATATCCTATCTATTTATTTATGTAGCAACACTAAAGCTACTTAGGTGAGCTTACTTAGGTGTACTTAGGGTGAGCGGGAGAGAGAGGGAGTGAGATAGGGAGCGGAGAGGGAGAGGGGGAAGAAGAGGGAGAGCGAGATGAAGAGGGAATTTAATGATCTCTGATTTGTTAAACCTACCAAAACTGTAAAAGATAAAAATAACAACAAAATACATTCCTTGATTATTAGGTGATACGAAGTTCGTTGGGTCAGCTAGTCTAAAATAAAACTTACTATCATAGAAAACCTGGGCAAAACCGCGGGCAGAGAACTAGGAATCAATAAAAAAATACATGAAATAAATTGTTTCAATTATAAATAAATAACTAAAGTTACATCTACGAGTACACTATTATAATTTGTTAATATTACTTTGAAATTTCACATTTACTGCTTCAATTTAGAGCTAATGTGAGATAGGTTGTCAGCAACTAGGAGGGATGTTAACGGCTAATGAAAATTCCTCATGAATATTCATCTATTTACGTTTAACTGGGAACCCATCGGCGCTGTTAGATACGTTTTAGGTCTCAATTTGTGGTCGACGCTACCGATTTTGATTACAACAGAAACGGACAAGTGACATGGTGTATAGGAAATTTTGTAGTTAAAAATAACAATCATGTAAGACTAGGTAATGTTATTATAGAAAGTGATTTTTAATGGTATTTTATCAGTGGTTCATTCCGTTCATCTTTATGTACCGTTGGTAGAAGCATTAAAGATCTAAGTAGTTAATGATAGTTTTCTTAAGTCGCACACTCGCAAATATGAGAAAGACGTGAATGAATATCAATTTAGTTGTGATGTCACAAGTGATCGCTTACATAACAACAAATTAATTTATCATTTGAAATCGTCACACAAATCACAGAGAAATGAATAATAGATACGTGACAGGAATTATAACGTGAGCGAACTTAGAAGCGTTGCGTAGGCAAATAATTTATCAAAGTCACGTCAGCTAGAGCGCACGCTTGCTAAAAGGAGAGAGAAACACCTTTTTCGGAAAGTTTTGCAGATCGTTTCGTACGCATAAGTATATGTGATTGATGAGCCCTTATAGAAGTACCTACGCACTTGATTGATGAAACAAATTCCCTTATCAGAGCCACGCGCGGTCACCTTACAGAACTTGCAACAAAAATAACAGTTTGCTTAATTGGTTGAAAGATTACTTATTTCATTACTTTGCTAACACATTAGAAATTAATACGGAATTAGTTTAATAAGGATATTTAATTAAGCGCATAGGATAGGATTTATAATTGATATATTAATAACACATAAGGGCATCAGTGTCCATCACAGAGTACTTAAAAACTACGGTGTCCATAACTCATTACAGTCATAGCTCGACCAGCCTCATTTTTGAAGAATATTTTGGTACAATCAATACTCTTGCAATATTGTGTTCAAAAACACTCTAATTTTGGCTACTTTGTCTTTAGTTTTTACTTGTTTAAATTTAATTGTTCACCGTTGAAGTGAGCGACTCTTGCGTTTCAATTTGTATTAACCATTATGTATCATTTCATAACTGTTAATTTTTCTTTTTTCGACAATACTTTACCAGGAAAAAGGCTGCAAGTTTTTGAAAATATTTCTTGTTTGTAACCCATTTAAATAAAACAATCCCTTATTGTTTCACTAAAGAAGGAGGTAAGTGTCTAGTCCAGTACGTATTGAGTATAGTTAAGTGAAGTACCTAATCTAGTGTTCGTTTCGACCGAAAGCGGATTGACCACACTTGTAGAGTACGTCATCACCATTAACAACCAATTACTGTTCTGCTGCGCTCGTAATGAGAGTGATTTAGACCATAGTCTGTTACGCTGACCAAGTACAGATAATCACTTGAAGCTTCGGTTATAGCATCAGTTAATCCGGTAAACTGTGTTTTATTTTCACACAACATTTTATAAAATTACCTTACAATATGCACAGGGAATAGAATCTACTAAGTTCCCACTAGATTTCACCTAAGTAGGCTTAAAGATCTAGCGCTTATTAAGTGAAAAAATACTCTTTTTCTTGGCTGGCAATGCATCAGTAATAATAGTAATACCTTTGGTATCGCTGATGTTCATGGGTGTCGGTAGCCACTAGCCATTTAGGATCAGGTGGATCGCATGCTCGATTTTCGGCTATTTCCAAAAAAAAACTTACTACGCTTTACTTTTTCATGTAAATAGTCAACAAACAAACAAACAAGCCTCCTGACGACAACAACAACATGACAACAACCATCACGGATGCATTGCAAGAAATATTTTTTATATCACACCATACAATAAAGAGATTCACATGACTTGAGAAATTTGTTTATAATGAGTTATTCAATGAAAACGTCTCTGAGAATAAAGTTTGTTTTGCAAATCCTTTGAAAGGCTACAAAGTTGTGCCTATAGACCCGAAAGTTTAGGCCACGGCTTGAATTCCAAGTTAATTAACTGTTACTGACGGTCTCTGTACCCAAATCCTGCGCTTCTTTTATAAAACACGACGATAAAATATCTCTGATTCTCGTATAATAATTAACTAGTAACCTGTAATAATTAACTAGCAACTGTATGACGGTTCATTACAGTGTATTTTAAATTTGAATAGATTTTCTTTCTTTTCTAGTTTTCTCTTAAGTTAAGAAATGAAAGAGGTAAATTGAAAATGAAAGAGTTTATTACTCGGGAATTAGGATTACTTTATGCAAATAAAAAGAAAATCTTTGAATCTGGTGTTAATAAGGAAAAGATATATTTCTTGAATTTTATCAAACAAAATTACTTATGCGCTATAATCTGAATAATTTATTAGGATGACCAGAGTGCACATGTAGATTCATCTTGGGATCGTAGTTTCATTTAGAAGAAGAACAAATTCAACATATTATCTATTTCTACCAAACATTATATTTTCGTGTTAACAATAGAAGTGGTTACATACAATTTATCTATCTTCAGTTATTCACAAATAAATACTTGTCGCTAACACAAAGACTAAGTATAATGGAAACTCGACAAATCTTGTATGATATTTCCATTGGGAGATTAGGCATTTCTGAGTTATTGTAGGTTGCCAAAGAAGATAATAATATCTATTATGACTTAAACGCTATGATTTGCTATTAGTTGGCATTTACAAACTTAAGTTTTGGTAGGCATTTGACTGTTAATTCAAGTAAAACAATATTTATCTTAATTATTTCATTTTTCATTTCATTTCATAATTTATTTGATACGTACATTATTTAGAAAAACGGATCAGAAATAAAACCACACCTATAACAATTTACTGTAAATCTGGGCCGGAAAAATGATCTCTTTCCTTTTTCCTCTTTACGGTTCAGTAACGACTTGCTACGCTATAATCAAAAAATAGAAAATTACTGTAAATATTTTTTTAATAACCAAATTTATGAACCAGAAAATTTTAAGTCAACCTTAGAAAAAATTGAAATATTTATTTATTTTTATTTATTAATGTTCTAAATAGTTATTCTTGACTATTGAACGACATTGTTATACATTTTATGATACTCCAATGTTTCGATACACATCTATTATTATATTATACTATAATAAAACTCAAAGGGAAAATTTTCTGTACATAGAATATCTTTTATAGTTTTTTTAGAATTATTGTCTATCTGTCTGTTTTTCTGTCCGAGCATCACATGAAAAGCCTTGAACGGATTTCGATGAAAATTGGTAAAGTAATACTCTGAACTACTTAATACTCCGAATTATATTTTAGGATACTTTTATCCCGGAAAATTAAAAGGTTTCCCTGGGAAACGGGATGAAAGTTTGTATGGAATATTTTTAAAACATCAACCAATTTGCTTCAGAGCAACAGATATTCTTCTGTAAGAGGTACAAATAACGTAAAACATAATTTCTTATGCGAAGCTGCGAGCCAAAGTTTAGTCAAAAATATGGGTAAGTTGCATGGTGTGAAGCCCCACGATTACGATGTAATATCATGATTACCCGATGATGATAAAATATTTATCCTGCAGCTATAATATTCACGTTTTTAAAGGTATTTTACTATTTACAAAGGGAACTCTTCGCTTACTGATATAACATTTCTTTAAATGTTACAATTTGCTTTATTTGTAGACAAAAGTTTCACATTCATATCATCTCTTAACTACATTATTTTATTATCGTCTTGAATATCTGCATGTAGATATCAAGTAAGTTTTCCCACAAAATAAATTCAACGATTTTACACGGAGAAGAAAATGATGTAGATAGTTTTAGCGCGCAAACTTCGAGTCTATAAATTTTAAAAAATATCTCTGAATGTCTGCCAAGTTTCTTCCGTTCAAAGAGACCTATCATTGAAACAGAACAGAAAATCTGGTTATTCATGTCGACTTTTGTTTAAAGTATGTTATTATATTTAAAGGAAATTTATTGTCTGTGATATTTTGTGTTACTAAAAACTTTACACATTATCTTAGAAAGTAAAATTTTATTTTACGTGATATTATGGCACAAATCTAAAATCCTTATTAAAAAAAAATTACCTTTGATTTTGTGAAAGATCTTTGAAGGTATTTGATTTCTGCCATCAATTTAATTTACTTTGACATCAATCAGACGAAGATATAAAAACTAAAGAACACATAAAATCACTTCAAAAATCAAAAATTATACGAGACACTAATACCTGAAGTATTTTTTCTAAATTACGAGCAATAATCACGATTCAATGTTTTCCAGTCTTCCATTATACTCTTTTCAAGCGCTTTTAAGTTTATCTTTCCGTATTTGTTTGGGTCAAATCTTGCAAGCTTAATTAGACCATTATTGGACAAATTATCTTTATCTCATTCTATCCAAACCTTACTCTATAATAATACCAGTCAAATTACACTTAAACCGTTAGTTAACAGACCTGAAGTCATTTACTAATGTATTAAAAAGCAAGTACCAATTTCAAAACTCCATACACTTGTATAATAACAATCCAGTAAATAGAATGTGGAATAGATACAGCTATTTCTCGGAACCTAAACACAATATAATAATAGCGGCCGTGTTTGTTATCACAAGCCGGGCTGTAACGAGCCGCTTATCAGGTACTATATTATAGGGTCCATACTCCATAATGCCGGACTCAGATACAGTACGTCCTTTTGCGAATATGTTTATCTGTGTTGTGGTAATAATGGTAATAATGTGGGGAGTTGTAAGGGCAGCAAAAACCACTTACCAGGTAATAAATAATTCTTTACGAGCTGTAAGCAATGTGAATGCTGACAACCACCGACTATCTATTTTATAGGAATTCGTAACCAAGGGCATCACTAAGTATTACTACTAAGAAAAAGGAGAAAAAAAAACTGGTTCTCGAGAATAATCGAACCAGAATCGACCAGTTCTTTGGCAGCTGTCTCAAGTAAACTGATAGGGAGCTAGCTAGGCAGGCTCCACGGAACAACGGATTTTTACCTTCTATATGTAGATATCCTTTGAAGTTTTCTTTGTTACTGAAGGTAATGCCAGTTCTGGTAAGCCTTGGTTGTGGAGGAGAAACTATTTTGCGTTCCACCCTGGTCTTGCCTTAGCCTCAGTTACTGGGATGCCCTTGATCACCTTTACAGCGTCGGACCGTCGGGTAAGTTATTTTATATTGATAGTAATTATGTTATTACAACTATGGCTTTGTCCGCGTCTTGTGGGATATTAAGTACCCTATGGTATTTCAGATTATGGTTATACCTGTGCGCTAACGGAAAAATTGAGGATGAGAGAGCCAACAGAAAAAAATATTGCCTCGATGCAAAAACACCACGAAAATTGAAAAATTTCAAACTCAAATATCTCGGCGGCCGCAAGAGTAACAAACGTCCGTAAATCCTCACAAACTATCACATTTATAATAATAGTAGGAAGTTATATTCAATTCATATTATATCGCATTCGGCGGCATTAATTGCACACAACATAACGTCCATCCATCCATCCATCAGCCCTTGATGGTCCACTGCTGGACATAGGCCTCCCCTAACTTGCGCCACTCTGACCGGTCCTGAGCCTTCTGAATCCAGCGTCTTCCCGCTGTCTTCTTCAGGTCGTCGGTCCATCTTGTCGGGGGGCGTCCTGTACTCCGCTTTCCGACACACACAACATAACGTAACGTATACCTACCATTCGATTGTCCCTTTATGTGTGCAAAGCGGGGCTTGGCCCACATGTATCGATGTCAAGAGCAAGCAAACTTAGAAGTGTAGAGTTAAACCTCAAAAACAACGGATTGAACTATATACTAACCGATTGAACTAAGATATATAATATATAACTATTTTATTTTTGACTAGTTTAATGTAATTTTATATATTTTTTTTTAGCCTGAAAGGCAGACGAAAAAGCGTAGGGGCCACCTGATGGTAAGTGGTTACCGTCGCCTATGGACATGTGCAATACCAGAGGAATCGCCAATGCAACGCCGGCCCTAAAGGAGAACTCTTTTCACACCTTTTTTAAAGAACCCCATGTCATAGCGCTCCGGGAATACCTCAGATGGTAGCCCATTCCACAGTTTGCACGTGCGTGGCAAAAAAGTTCGTGAAAATCGGACTGTAGATGTACTCCACGAGTCCAATCGGTGTGGATGGAGCTCTCACCGTTGTAAAGTTGGTAGAACACGCAGAGAAGTTTGCAATACAGTAAGAAAGAGGGCAAGTACGAGTACTTCGCATCTGACCTCGTAGAAACCTCCTCCAAATATGTAGTGCGATGTATATCGGAAACTCAGACTCAGACCTTAGCGTGAGGAAGTTAGTACATAGCTTTAAAGTTAATTAAGTATCTCACTCGAGTTCTCCAAACAGTTTTGTACAATATGTTATGCGCAGAGATTAGATCTTACTTAATTGGCGGTTTCTCCGGCATAGTTGTATTATGATAAAATTACTTTCAGTAATTAATATTTACTACGTACTGTTATTAGCTTGCTGAATTTTACTGGTTGAAATAACAGATGAAAAGTAGTGATACATGAAGGAAAGCACCTATCACCCTGAGTGTCAATCATGAGTGATCGATTGAGCTGCTGTTAAGCAACAGTGAGCAGTTATATTCTTTACAGACACAAAAATATGACCTTTTATACATTTTCCTATTATTATATTGCTTAAAACTGAACATAATATACAAGTATTAAACGAATAATAATTAACTGGAATATTTTTTAAATGCGTTACTTGTAGCGTCTTTAACGATCAAGAGACGATTGACTGAGTATCACTGCATTGCAAATAAATACATAATTAAAAACATAGAGCTTCCTACTTCCTCTTCATATACGAGTATCCTTTTTATAAAAAAGTTCACTCAACATTTGGTTTCATAAATTTCGAAGTTCTGAATATAGACATGCGAAATGAGAAGATAAATGAAAAACATTTACATAACCGTGAAACGTGGCTGATGTATATGCAAGGATAATTAATATTCGTACTATACCCATTAAACATTTTTGTTGAACATGCTTTCCCTTTTACTTCCAATTAGTTTTCAGATTTGTTACGCAGCGAGTTGGTAGAAACGAAATTACACGGTATAATTATGAAAGTGTTTGCAGTTAATTGGTTACGTAAATACCATTTATCCAACATTTCTGGCCGATTGTATTTAGTGATTCATATCGATAACTATGACCAATTAAAACTGAAAATAATTTTGCATTCACAGGCATTAAAAAGCAATTTATAAAAGTGAAAAGACTTCCTTATATTTCGAGATATTTATATGTATTTCCAGTAGAAGTACTGAGATAAGAGATTGACAAAGATATCTGATATTATTTATGTTATAACATAGTGTCTGATATAGTTCTTTCTTTCTTTCTGTTTTTACTCTCTTTCTTGGCCGGCATCGGATCAATGATGCCTTTGGTGTTACTGATCTCCATAGGCGACGATAGCCACTTATCATCAGGTGAAGTGTCAGCTCGTTTGCCGGCTATTTCTATATAAAAAAAATATATAATATTGTGTGGAACTTTTGAACTTGATTCTTCCCATCTAAATGATTTGAGTAGTTTAACTTGCTCATCATTAGTGTTGGATTTATATAATACAAAAATTAATACCCCTAACAAGGAGTCTTTGTTCTTCATTGTAACCCATAGGTTTGAACTGTTTATTTAACTCTACACTACACATATCGCGTCACAGGATTTTGTAAAACAGAGTATATTATATACTTAGTTAATATAAATAAAATAAATACATTTAATATTTATCATCAAAAACAATATTTTATTTCCACTCAAACCTCCTATAGGTAAAATTAAACAATTTGAAAATACATATTATCTAAATGACACAAAATATAATATTTTTTTATTTTAATACATAATACTAAAATTACTTAAATATTTTGTAAAACTATTAAGTATATAAGCGTTATAAGCGTTAAGCGTAAATATAAGCGTTATTTATGAACTTTTAGTCTTTTTATGTTCTTGAACCCCCCCTCCCGAAACTAAAACCTGGCTACGCCCGTGAATCCAATCTCAATCAATATTCGAATAACAGTCCTAAATCCTTCACAATCTACCCATTTCTAAAGGAACCATAGGTTCGATTTATACAGACTATACGAGTAAATTCGTGTTAGTATTCTCCCGAAGGCTTATTGATCTTCTACGAACTACAGTGTAAATAGATAGGCTGTGGATAGGCTTCAATCTCTGTTTAAACATTAACAGACGTATAACTGAGGTAACTCAAACTGGAACCACCTGGCGATATAGTTTTTAAACAGTTTATGTAGCTTGTCTTGTGTGACTTGTGTAGTGCAAATACCCTAGATTGATGATATTCTGGTACCAAAGCCTATTTTTTTGTATTTAATAAATTATTTTATCATTATTATGTTTCTTCAGAATAAAACCGTTTGTTTTCTATATATGGTCCTTTCAGTTTAGGCTATTTTCAGTTTATCAACTGAAAAAATCCTTCGTTTTCCTTTGTATTCATTCTTAACATAAAATTGATAATATTTTGTTTTCCCTAAAATGAATATCCTTACTGATTTTTATAACTAAATTGTAACGATATTTTATGTGCATCTGAACGCCGTTTTGGTCGACGTCACACCACTAACATTCCTTCAGGAAACACGGAATATTACTTACATTAGAACCAATAATATTGTATCTTAAATTTTAAATTTAAAAACACTCTCGATTAAGCCACCTTTCATACAAAAAAAAACTAGATAAAATAGGTTCATCCCTTAGAGTATAATATTACAGTAGTTATTACTCTAAGGTTAATCCGTTTGGGAGCTACAGTGCCACAGCAACTCAGTTTTGATAAGAGCTACCAAATTCAGCTCACTGAAGAAACCAGTGATCATTCCGGTATACATGTCCTACGCATATATACCGATGGATCAAAAACTAAGACGGGAACAGGTGCGGGAGTATACTCACCCGAAACAAACATACACATATCAATGGCCTTGGGCGAGCACAGTTCTATATTTCAGTGTGAATGTGTCGCCATAATACAGGCAGCTAACGCAGTCGCTAAAAGAGGCTTGGAAGGCCAAAGAATACGAATCGTTTCCGATAGCGCTGCAGTACTACAAGCCCTGAACAACAAAACCATACAGTCTGGGCTCATACTAGAGTGCCACCAAGCATTGCAAGGTATCGGACTAAAAAACCAAGTTACCTTGCAATGGATCAAAGGGCACAGTGGCTCCCTAGGAAACGACATGGCAGACCAGTTGGCCAGGAGAGGTTCCGACCAGCTTGCGGTAGGTCCGGCCCCTATGCTACCACTAGCATTTAACCAGCTAAGGTCCTGGCTACGTCAAAGAACTCTAAAACAACATGCAGACCAATGGGCACAAATCAGTACGTGCAGACAATCTCGGGAAACAGTGCCCTGCCCCGATGCACGACTGACCAGACGGCTACTGTCACTTGACAGGAAAGACCTCCGGATAATCGTAGGTAATATCACTGGACACTGCCCACTTAACAAACATCTATATGTTCTAGGTGTGACCGACAGTCCCCTGTGCAGGGCATGCCTGTCGGCTGAAGAAACAGCCCCTCACGTAATCCTGGAATGCGTGGGAGTAGCAACCCAACGGGCTGAAATCCTCGGCACCCCGAGGTCGTTCCGTGAAGCCTGTGGAGACACCAGGAGGATCCTGCGCTTCTGGACGGAGCTAGGCTGGCTAGATAACTAGCTGGCACACATATTTACGTACAATGGCTTCCGATCCGTCAAAGGCGTAGTTCTAGAATACTTCATCTTCTGTACTCTATCCTAAATGATGCCACAACGCCAAAATATCTTAAAAACAGTTTTCATTACCGCTACACAATTCACAATAGAGTACTGCGATCTTCTGAAAATCTTATAATGGATATTCCAACAATCAGTACCTGTTTCTATTACCACTCCTTTACCGTTCAGGCTACACTGCTCTGGAACGCCCTGCCAGCGGAAATAAGAAAAGCCCCTTCCAAAGTCGCATTTAAGAGATCCCTCCGAGATTATTACTTAAAGTCATATTCATCTGTCGCTTAAAGAAATTAATATAGCTTTATAACAATGTTAATTTGGTATGTATTTATATATTTATATGTATATATATTATAGTATTATATATAATTTTTATTTATTTTAAATTTATTTATGTATATTATTCATATTTGTTTACGTTTATATATGCCTTATGATAGATAACAAATTTTTATTACTTTTTTTTTTTTGAATTATCATACTTATTTGAAATTACTGCGAATTGAACAGAATTTTCAATGATCAATTTATTGTCACCTGCCACATGTTCTCACCATCACCCTGGGTTGACTGGTAGAGAATGCCAATAGGCATTAAGTCCGCCCTTTGTAAGCCTATTCTTAGGTTGTTGCAATAAAGATTAAATAAATAAATAAATAAATAAATGGCCCAACTTAGAGGCTAAGTACGGAAACTGGAGCCCATCACCATAACCATAACCATACAGTGCCACAGACAGACAAACAGATTCACAGATACACAAATACACAAACACGTCAAACTTATAAAACCCCCTTTTTTTTGTCGGGGATTAAAAAGAGGATTAGAACCTAAAGACTGATTAGAGGTATCTTGATATCGCTCTTGAGGTCGCTAGTAGATTTCGCTGCTGTCAAAACAGCGACAACACGCACAGATAAACATAATCGTAAAGGTTTTTATAGCGCAGGTATTATATTACGTCTTATCAGGCTTTCAAATTTAACACACATGCGTGTACCTTAAATCTAAGTACACCATTTAATTTTTGTGTCCTCCAAAAGTCGGGAACGCAATGTCTCCCTTGGGGTTCTCCGCCATGCTTTTTATGGATATGGGTCTTGTTGTGAATACAGGTTTATTTTATGATCCTTACTTTGTAATAACAGGTACCCGAATGTAATTCTAAATACATTTTTGGTTATCTTTTATACTAATATAATATTAGGTTTGCAAAAAACAGGAAATCTTTACTAAAATAAATTGAATAAAAAATCAAAACCAACTTAACAATTTTGATTTGAAAGCGTAAGAATACTTAGTTTTAAAGAGGAACTTTGTAATGTTAAAATGATATCCTCATATTATCCTAAAACTTAGACATTAAGAAGTTCTAATTTTGAATGAATATGAGAGGGAGAGGGGATGGGAAAGGGAGAGATTGATAGGCAGTACAAAGTTTGCCGGGTCAGCTAATATGCAATAGAACTGACATAAACGCTGGCCATCTGGACACACCTGAAAAACTGGAACCACACCAAATTTTCAAACTTAAATTATATTAACTTATGATCGCAAAATGAACCAGCGCTCATCTATAACCAAACTACTTCCCTAAAATTTCAACTAGATTGAAAAACCCTATAACATAAGTACTTGAATTTCACCATGAACAAAAAAATCGTCGAACAATTCTCTGTTGAGGGCGGGCAATGAACGTGACACTGCATATTATAAGTTGAGCGACGATAACTGCTTTAAACGAGAGCTATTATCTCTTACATTAAACTGATATACTGGTAGAATCGGCTGCAGCTGTGTACGTGTTTATTTTCGTAACGTTTATGTGAATTTCCTTTTGATAGACTTGCAAATATTATAGTGACATTATTCAGGATGTGAAGTGATCGTTTTTAATGTGATTGGAAATTAATAAATAGTTTATTGTGTAAGGTTGTGGCTAGTTTTGTATTAATTGTCAATAATAATTGTTAGAGGCTTCGGAAGCATTGAAGAAGCAAGATATGAACTTGTTCTTATGGCATGTTAAAGAAGTGAACTAAGTTGGAATTGTGTTTATCGGACTTTCTCTCCATACAAACATTTAAAAACTGATAATAAACACTTCATATAATAGCTATAAACATTGTTATGAAATTTTCCCACACCCATAACATCGTTTTACGGTCGTATCATTATCCAAGCAGTAAAACGCAACTAAATGTCGATGTAAATCTCATACTTTTCACTTTTAGCAAAGTTTTTGCTATAAATATGGAGCTAAACAATGCACGATAGATAACGTTTATTAAGGTAACGTTTATTTAATTATACCCTTAAAGCTAAGTGCTACAAACGGTGGATTTAATGCTATAAGTATTCTCTGCCAGACGACCTTTGGTTTAAGAGACAACAGCGAAGACTGTGCGAGTATGCAAAAGTAGGAAAAGAAAATTATTATAATATAGAGACATATTATTTTGTACAAGGTTTTATTTTTAAATTTATTTATTGGTCGACAATGTATGGATAATACTTGGGTGTTACTGATGTAAGCGGTGGTTACTCCATTTACCATCTCTCAGGCTCTCTCTCTCTCTCTCTCTCTCTATATTTTTATTTAGCTGTCCTGGTGTCTATACGTATATATCGACGGGTGCAAAAGAGGCAAACGGCTACTTCTCAGGAGAGCGCATAATAGGAAAAAATGCTCCCATTTTGTTATTTTTAAACCAAGTTTGTTGAACTTTTTATCAGCACTTTATTATGGAACAAGGCATCTAGTCCATTGAAAAGTTACATTTGGGGTTGCGTTTTTTAGAGGACGCAATTTTATTTTTTTGATGTGTAGGGGGGGTCAGTGTAAAGCTAAAACCAAGTTTGTGGGGTCGCCACCCTTGTCCCACGGCCGCCATCTTGAAAATAGGGGTTGGAATGGTTTTTACGGTATATCTCTTAAACTATTTATTTGAGAAAAAAAATTTGTTAACATTTTTTGTTGCAAATTAAATTCTCTACAACTTTGGTCCAGTAACTTTTTATCGTAGAACTATAAATAAAAAAGTTATAAGCGAAAATCTTGTAATGTAATGTAACTTTTTTTTTATCATTTTACGAAAAAATGATATCTGACCACTTTTGTAGATCGTTTTTTGAGGAACAACTTTTATTTGCATCATTTTTTCATTAAGTCAATAGGTAAGGTTTTACAGCGCTCCGAAGTGAGTACTATTTTTTAGTACTCTTAACTATACCTATATTATACGTGTGTACTAATAATATGCCATCAGTTATTTTTTTTTATTTTGTTATTATAACTTTTTTAATTACAAATTTTGCAATATTATTAATAATTAATTATTGACTCTTTTTCACTCCATAACAGAATTTAACAATTATTGATTTTTAAAATAATTTTAAATCTGATAGCCGTTACCGAGAATACTGTTCAGGTAGAAAATACCCAAGTGAGCATGAGGGAATAAAAGAACAGCTGCCTGCTATTGTTATTATTATTCCTAACCTCTGTTATTGTAAGAATAGCTCTCAAACTCAGATTAAAGAAATAAAAGGCAGATATAACTTTCGCAAAGAAATGCAACGAATGACGTGAAGCCGCTTTTTCACTATGTGTGCATGACAACCATATTGACAGCTAGCAGTGGCATCGTAGAGACACATACTTCTTTGTGTGTGTAAGTTGCCACATTGAAAACAAAAAGTCGCAATCTCCCGCAATTTAGTAAATACTTTTTGTCATATGTATTTTCAATTTGAAATATTATGCATAATTAAATTGGCAAATTATTTATTATTATATCACTAGTTATCAAAAAGTATAGATATTAATTATGTCAAATGTTCTTTTAATATACAGTACTTAATATGTTGAATTGTTTTAATTTATGGTTTTTTCTCTTTTGGGTAGTTGTTTTTCATTGAAAAATATCAAAATTTTAATACATTTATTAAAATTAAAATACATGAAATATATATACTATACGTCATCTTCATTAAATTGCAATTAATAAACAAAGCAAAATTTGGATGGCCAATCATTATCTTGCCTACTCTGAGGAATAATAAAATCCCATTTATCTCGTATAATAGCATTTGTCGGCAATCTGCAAAATAAAATAATTTATTGAGTAGGCTAAACAGGAACTAAAATAGAATACAAACGTTTATCGTAGGCAAACGTGATATTTTCAATCAACCAGGTTTACCTATGTTAAAAAACTCATTTTATCCCTCTAATCCTTTGTACAATCTATCTTATGTTTGTAATAACCCGGCGACTGGTATTTATGCATTGGCTGCATTTCCTTATTGTTAGATTTAAATAAATACAACTATTTACTTTTAATTTTTTTTTGATATAAATTTATAATCGATGAGTGTTCAAATAACCCATGCATATTTCCCCTAATTTAGGGTAATCGATTTTCATATAAAGCTGGTATAAAATTGAATAATTGTCGAGGTTTTGTGTTCCGAGCGCACCTCAAAAATATTATTATAAATAAATAATAAAATAATGAACAGTTACCTGTGAAAAGATATCTAATCTTCTTTTGCTTGATTTTGGGAACAACTTTAGCAGTGTTTAAAATTGCAAGGCGGCATTTTATCTGGGAAAATTATTTAATAAATTTTGACAATTGTGACATGAAAGCTATTTGACGCTTTCTGTAGTACTGAATCGGGTTTGTATTTGCTTTTTTAGTTTGTATTTGCTTTGGTAGCTTCACATTTTAGTTGGATGAATATATCTGCCTTTTATTTCTTTAATCTGAGCTCTCAAAACATTGTGTTGAAGTTGTCGCTTATAACTTTTTTATTTATGAAGATTTCTGAAGATTTTCGCTTATAACTTTTTTATTTATAGTTCTACGATAAAAAGTTACTGGACCAAAGTTGTAGAGAATTTAATTTGCAACAAAAAATGTTAACAAATTTTTTTTCTCAAATAAATAGTTTAAGAGATATACCGTAAAAACCATTCCAACCCCTATTTTCAAGATGGCGGCCGTGGGACAAGGGTGGCGACCCCACAAACTTGGTTTTAGCTTTACACTGACCCCCACTACACATCAAAAAAATAAAATTGCGTCCTCTAAAAAACGCAAGGTAAGGCCTAAAAAATGTAACATTTCAATGGACATGTATATTAAATTTTTACTAATTATGTTTACTTTCGAACAAGCAGGATTCCGGAAAGGCTACAGCACCATAGACCACATACACACACTGCGGCAGATTATACAGAAGACCGAGGAGTATAATCTGCCGTTATGTGTCGCCTATGTGGACTATGAGAAAGCCTTTGATTCTATCGAGACCTGGGCAGTACTAAATTCTCTTCAGCGGTGCCGGATCGACTACCGGTATATCGAGGTGTTGAAGTATTTGTACTCATCAGCCACCATGTCCGTCAAAGTACACGACACAGCCACGAACCCCATCCAATTGCAGAGAGGTGTCAGGCAAGGGGACGTTATATCCCCAAAACTGTTCACCGCTGCATTGGAAGATGTGTTCAAGCTGATGGAGTGGAAACGACGTGGCATTAACATCAATGGCGAATACATCACACACTTGCGATATGCCGATGATATAGTCATCCTGGCAGGATCCCTGGAGGAACTAGGTACAATGCTCGGGGACTTGAACAGCGCCTCACAACGGGTGGGTCTTAAGATGAACATGGACAAGACGAAAATCATGTCGAATGTCCATGTCACACCCGTACCGGTTGTTGTTGACGGCGCTGCTCTCGAAGTTGTAGACGAATACAATTACCTGGGACAAGTGATCCAGATGGGTAAGTCCAACTTCGAGAAAGAAGTCACTCGTAGAATCCAACTCGGATGGGCTGCGTTCAGGAAACTGCGTCATATCTTGTCGTCCAAAACACTACCTCAGTGCCTGAAGTCGAAGGTGTTCGAGCAGTGTGTGTTGCCAGTGATGACATACGGATCCGAGACGTGGTGCTTCACTATTGGCCTAATCCACAAGCTCAGGGTAGCACAGCGGGCTATGGAGAGGGCTATGCTCGGTATTTCTCTACGTGATCGTATCAGAAACGAGGAGACCCGTAGACGAACAAGGGTGACCGACATAGCTCAAAGAATTAGCCGGCTGAAGTGGCAATGGGCTGGCCACATAGTGCGAAGGACCGATAACCGTTGGGGAAGAAAGGTCCTCGAATGGCGCCCGCGTCTCGAAAAGCGAAGTACAGGACGCCCCCCGACAAGATGGACCGACGACCTGAAGAAGACAGCGGGCATCCGCTGGATTCAGAAGGCTCAGGACCGGTCAGAGTGGCGCAAGTTAGGGGAGGCCTATGTCCAGCAGTGGACCTCCAAAGGCTGATGGATGGATGGATGGATGTTTACTTTACGATATATTTGCGGTTATATTTTAAACTAGGTTTTCGCGTGGGGCGCGCGCTGCTAAAGCAGCGCGCGTGCCTTTCTCTTTCGCAAAAGACAAAATAAATAAATAGTTTTTTTCAAAATTGTCATCGGTCTTGGAAATTTATTTTTCGATTCAGGGGTCTGTTTGCGACATATTTGACTTCAAATTACTATTTTTGGTTTGTCTATTTTTTTGGCAAGATTAACAGAATATGAGAGGGAGAGGGAAGGGTTGAGGGAGAGGGAGAAGGAAAGGGAGAGGGAGAAGGAGAAGGAGAGGGAGAGGTAGACGGAGAGAGAGTGGGTGGGAGAGGGAGGGAGAGTGAGAAGGAGGAAGATGGAAAAGGAGAGGGAGAGGGAGGGAGAGGGGGGAGAAGAGTGAGATGGAGAGGGTGAGAGAGGAAGAGGGAGAAGGAGCGGAAGAGGTTTTTTTTCATTTTCGTTGGCAAGGGGGAGGTAGAGGGGAAGGAACGCGATGGAGAGGGAGAAGGAGAAATTGATAGGTGGTACAAAGTTTGCCGGGTCAGCTAGTTGATAACTAATTATAACCCTTAATACTAATAAACGCCTCATACATTGTATTGACATTCAATGGACAAACAATCTGAAATATTCGACACAAAATACATTTGTATGAAAATTAATATTTTTATATGGCAACACTGCAACATTTTTCCTCCGATGTGTACGATCTATAAGTACCAACAACTTCCTGATATATTGTAATGACATAAGATTTATGAAATAGCCTGAAATATTACATACAAAAAGTACATTTGTATGAAAACTTTTATTTTTTGTATGGCAACCCTAAAATATTTTTTTACCATCATTTACGGACTATTGGAACCTACAATCGCCCCATACATTATAAGGTCATCAAATGATAACAACCGCCTCAAATATTTGAAAAAAGAAAACATTTGTATGAAAATTATTATTTTTTGTATGGCAACACTGAATTTTTTTTCGCCAAAATTTACAAAATATTAGTACCTACAAATGCCTTATACATTATAGTAGCGAAATATTCAATCCAAAAATTAATTTGTATGAAAATTATTATTTTTTGTATGGCAACACTGAAATTTTATTGTTTTCCCAAAGCGAATGATTTAATTAAGAAATATCTCCCATACATTTCTTATACTCCTGATCTATAGTTTAGGCTCAATTACTCGAAAAGTGAAAAAAATTCTGGACTCCAGTGTTGCCAGTTTATTTAGATGAAAATAGTCAAATGTCATTACAACGACCACTAAAAAATTTTCGGTGAAATATGTTGATCAAAAATATTTTTCCTTCTACTTTTCATGTTTTTGAATAGAAAGTCCAAAAAATTGTATGAACGAAGAAAATAAAAACAAAACACGGCAACACTATCGGTCAAGTTACACAACCGCCCCATACAAAGCAACCCCCTCAAGTGTTGCCAACCTACTAATTTTTTCCTTCAAAAAATGCCATTTTTCGTACATTTTACAAAATGGCCGCCACGGAGTCCGCCATCTTGTTGAAAAAAAAATTATCCCCAAAATATCAAAATTGAGGACACTTTCAAGGGAAAACAAAAAGAATATTACAAAAAAGTTGAAAAACCACCCCGATGCGACCCGACAAAGTCGCCTCTAAAATTTCAAAACTTTAAAGAAAAATATCTCGGCGGCCATCTTGTTTTTTAATTTTTTTCTAATTTCATCGTATTAGTCGTCCCAAAATTATTCGAAAATGACACCAATATTGGGCAGGTGCTCACATAAATAAAAAAGTTGACAATCGCCGAGCGGCCGCCATCTTGAATTTTCGAACGGTCGGATTTTTCCCATAGTGACCATAGATAGTCAAGCAACTTTTCGATACATCATTATAACATCCCACCAATACTTTCGGCTGGGCTACTCGAAATGTGAAAAAACGGGAAAAAAAAATCTAGCTCCCAGTGTTGCCAGTTAATTTAGATGAAAATGGTCAAATGTCATTACGACGATCACTAAAAATTTTTTGGTGAAATTTTTTGATTAAAAATGTTTCTCCTTCTACTTTTCATATTTTTGAATAGAAAGTTCACAAAAATGTATGAACGAAAAAAAAATCAACGTACCCTGGCAACACTTCAGACCAAGTCCCACAACCGCCCTATACAAAGTAACCGCCTAAAATGTTGCCAACCTAAAAAATTTTTCCTTCAAAAAATGCAATTTTTCGTACATTTTATAAAATGGCCGCCACGGGGTCCGCCATCTTGGCGAAAAAAAAAATATACCCTAAACGTCAAAATTGGGGATAGATGCAAGGCAACAAAGCAAAAAAATCGCAAAAAAGTTTAAAACCCAACGCAATCCGACCCCGCAAAGTCACTTCGAAAATTGAAAAATTTTAAATCAAAATATCTCGGCGGCCATCTTGTTTTTTCAAATTTTTCCAAATTTTTCGTAACACTTTTCCCAACATTAGCCGAAAACGACACCAATCTCGGGTAGCTGCATTATAAAAAAAAAAGTTGGTCATTTCACCTCTGCCGCCATCTTGGATTTTCGAAAAGTCGGATTTTTCCCATAGATCCGGGGGTGAACCAAAAATTCCCACATACATAGTATCTACCCCCCACCACTCCTTCTGGGAGATCAATTCGGGTTTTCGTAAAACGAAAAAAAAAATCCAGCAGTCAGTGTTGCCAGGTGAAATCGACGAAAATGGTCAAATGTCATTATGACAATCAGGACACGTTTGCCTATGCGATTTTTTGATTAAAAATATTGCTCCTTCTACTTTTCATGTTTTTGAATAGAAAGTCCAAAAAAATGTGTGAACGAAGATAAAAAAAATAAAACCTGGCAACACTTTGGGTCAAGTTACACAACCGCCCGGAACAAAGGGACCCGCTCAAATGTTGCCAACCAGAAGAAAATTGCACCCAAAAAATGTCGTTTTTCGTACATTTTTCAAAATGGCCGCCACCGCGTCCGCCATCTTGTCAAAAAAATAAATATCCCCAAAATATCGAAATCGAGGATACCTTCAAGCGAATGCAAAAAAAATATTGCAAAAAAGTTGAAGAACCTCCCCGATGCGACCCCTCAAAGTCACCTCTAAAATCGAAAAAATTCAAACCAAAATAACTCGGCGGCCATCTTGTTTTTTCAATTTTTTCTCGTTTTTTCATAATTTCCTCCCTAAACTTTACGAAAACGTCCAAAAACATTGGGCAAAAGGCCATAAACAAAAAAGTTGACAATCGCCGCGCAGCCGCCATCTTGAAAATGGGAAATGTCAGATTTTTCCCGAGGTGTCGGGAGGAGATGGAGAACTTTTGCCATAGACATCAAAGTTGTATCTCGACTCTTTCTGGGAGAACAATTATATAGTTCACTCCCCGTAAGTCTAGGATTATATATTATACTAGGTTTTCGCGTGGGGCGCGCGCTGCTAAAGCAGCGCGCGTGCCTTTCTCTTTCGCAAAAGACAAAATAAATAAATAGTTTTTTTCAAAATTTTCATCGGTCTTGGAAATTTATTTTTCGATTCAGGGGTCTGTTTGCGAAATGTTTGGCTTCAAACTACTACTTTTGGTTTGTCTATTTTTTTGGCATGATTAACAGAATATGAGTGGGAGAGGGAGCGGGTGAGAGAGAGGGAGAGGGAAAGAGAAAGCGAGAGGTAGACGTAGAGAGAGTGGGCGGGAGAGGGAGAGGAAGGGAGAGGGAGAGGAAGAGGGAGAAGGAGAGGGAGAGAGAGGAAGAGGGAGACGGAAACGGAGAAGTAGTGGGAGAGGGAGGGAGGGGGAAAGGGTAAGAGGGGGAGAGGTAGGGAGAGGGGAGGGAGAGGGAGGAGGAGAGGTAGCGGGAGAGGGAGGGCAAGGGGGGAGAAGTAGAAATTGATAGGCGGTACAAAGTTTGCTGGGTCAGCTAGTTGATAAGTAATAATAACCCTTAAGACTATTAAACGCCTCATACATCGTATTGACATTCAATGGACAAACAATCTGAAATATTCGACACAAAATACATTTGTATGAAAATTAATATTTTTATATGGCAACACTGCAATATTTTTCCTCCGATGTGTACGATCTATAAGTACCAACAACCTCCTGATATATTGTAATGACATAAGATTGATGAAATAGCCTGAAATATGACATAAAAAAGTATATTTGTATGAAAACTTTTATTTTTTGTATGGCAACCCTAAAATATTTTTTCACCATCACTTACAAACTATTGAAATCTACAATCGCCCCATACATTATAAGGCCATCAAATGAAGACAACCGCCTCAAATATTTGAAAATAGAAAACATTTGTATGAAAACTATTATTTTTTGTATGGCAACACTGAATTTTTTTTCACCGAAATTCACAAAATATCAGTACCTACAAATGTCCTATACATTATAGTAGCGAAATATTCAATCTAAAAATAAATTTGTATGAAAAATATTATTTTTTGTATGGCAACACTGAAATTTTATTGATTTTTCAAAACGAATGATTTAATTAAGAAATATCTCCCATACATTTCTTATACTCCTGATCTATAGTTTAGGCTCAATTACTCGAAAAGTGAAAAAAATTCTGGACTCCAGTGTTGCCAGTTTATTAAGATGAAAATGGTCAAATGTCATTACGACGACCACTTGAAATTTTTTGGTAAAATATTTTGATTAAAAATATTTTTCCTTCTACTTTTCATATTTTTGAATGGAAAGTCCAAAAAATTGTATGAACGAAGAAAAGAAAAACCAAACATGGCAACACTTTCGGTCAAGTTACACAACCGCCTCATACAAAGTAACCCTCTCAAGTGTTGCCAACCTACTAATTTTTTCCTTCAAAAAATGCAATTTTTCGTACATTTTACAAAATGGCCGCCACGGCGTCCGCCATCTTGTTGAAAAAAAAATTATTTCCAAAATATCATAATTGAGGACACTTTGAAGGGAAAACAAAAAGAATATTACAAAAAAGTTGAAAAACCACCCCGATGCGTTTCCACAAAGTCACCTCTAAAATTTCAAAACTTTAAAGAAAAATATCTCGGCGGCCATCTTGTTTTTTAATTTTTTTCTAATTTCATCGTATTAGTCGTCCCAAAATTATTCGAAAATGACACCAATATTGGGTAGGTGCTCAAAGAAAAAAAAAGTTGACATTCGCCGAGCAGCCGCCATCTTGAATTTTCGAACGGTCGGATTTTTCCCATAGTAATCATAGATAGTCAAGTAACTTTCTTATACATTATTATAACCCCCCACCAATACTTTCGGCTGGGCTACTCGAAATGTGAAAAAACGGGAAAAAAAAATCTAGCTCCCAGTGTTGCCAGTTAATTTAGATGAAAATGGTCAAATGTCATTACGACGACCACTAAAAATTTTTTGGTGAAATTTTTTGATTAAAAATGTTTCTCCTTCTACTTTTTATATTTTTGAATAGAAAGTTCACAAAAATGTATGAACGAAAAAAAAATCAACATACCCTGGCAATACTTCAGACCAAGTCCCACAACCGCCCCATACAAAGTGACCCCCTCAAATGTTGCCAACCTAAAAATTTTTTCCTTCAAAAAATGCAATTTTTCGTACATTTCATAAAATGGCCGCCACGGGGTCCACCATCTTGTCGAAAAAAAAAATATACCCCAAACGTCAAAATTGGGGATAGATCCAAGGCAACAAAGAAAAAAAATCGCAAAAAAGTTAAAAACCCAACGCAATCCGACCCCGCAAAGTAGCCTCGAAAATTGAAAAATTTTAAACTTCAATATTACGGCGGCCATCTTGTTTTTTCAAATTTTTCCAAATTCATCGTAACACTTTTCCCAACATTAGTCGAAAACGACACCAACCTCGGGTAGTTGCATAATAAAAAAAAAAGTTGGTCATTTCACCTCGGCCGCCATCTTGGATTTTTGAAAAGTCGGATTTTTCCCATAGACTTGGGGGTAAACAAAAAATTCTCCCATACAAAGGACTCACCCCCCACCACTCCTTCTGGGAGATCAATTCGGGTTTTCGTAAAACGAAAAAAAAATTCCAGCAGTCAGTGTTGCCAGGTGAAATCGACAAAAATGGTCAAATGTCATTACGACAAACAGGACACGTTTGCCCATGCGATTTTTTGATAAAAAATATTGCTCCTTCTACTTTTCATGTTTTTGAATAGAAAGTCCAAAAAAATATATGAACAAAGATAAAAAAAATGAAACCTGGCAACACTTTGGGTCAAGTTACACAACCGTCCGGAACAAAGGGACCCGCTCAAATGTTGCCAACCAGAAGAAAAATGCACCCAAAAAATGTCATTTTTCGTACATTTTTCAAAATGGCCGCCACCACGTCCGCCATCTTGTCGAAAAAATAAATATCCCCAAAATATCAAAACCGAGGATACCCTCAAGCGAATGCAAAAAAAATATTGCAAAAAAGTTGAAAAACCACCCTGATGCGACCCCGCAAAGTCACCTCTAAAATGGAAAAAATTCAAACCGAAATAACTCGGCGGCCATCTTGTTTTTTCAATTTTTTCTCATTTTTTCGTAATTCCCTCTCTAAACTTTACGAAAACCCCCAAAAACATTGGACAAAAAGCTATAAACAAAAAAGTTGACAATCGCCGCGCAGCCGCCATCTTGAAAATGGGAAATGTCAGATTTTTCCCGAGGTGTGGTGAGGAAATGGAGAATATCCGCCATAGACAACAAAATCCCATCTCTACTCCTTCTGGGAGAACAATTATATAGTTCACTCCCCGTAAGTCTAGGATTATATATAATAATAATATATTCTCTTATATTGGGGAGTCACTTATGTACAAGACTTTCACCACAATACTAAATATAACCTTGACGTTAAAAAGATGGTTATTTTGAAGCAGGACAAGGAAATACATACAAAAGATAAGATTGCCCTTTAAGAATTGTTAGTCTGTAGTAAAATTTCTTGTCTATCTTCTTGTTTTATATTTTCATAGGCGATGTGAGTAGATAACATATTATAGTATAGTGAAAAATTGCGCTTCATATTGTAAAATAAAATGTAATATTGCGCTTAATATTGTAAAGATAATTTAGGAAGAACATTTCACATAAATTCAGTCATTCATTTTCCCTTCCTGGAAGTTATCCAAGGTCATTTGAACAGCCTTTCAACTCAAGGCTGTATGCACACTAGATAATGAACTTGTAAAGTAAGATAAACTTGTATTTGAAAAGATTTATTTAATAATTTATCCACACCATGTTATATGAAATATATACAGTAATATTTCTGTAATTCAAAAATCATATGTATAACTATAAAATTTAAAAAGAACCATCTCGATCACGCCAGCTTTCAAACAAAAAAACCACATCATAATCGGTCCATTCGTTAGGAGCTACGATGCCACAGACAGACACACAGACAGATCAAATTTATAACGCCCTTCTTTTTAATTAATTATATTTTTATTTGGGATTAAAAATACAAAATTTTATTATGATTTAAAACGTCTAGACAAGTGTAGTCACAGCCTACTTTATATATATTTTTTTTTATAGCCTGAAGGGCAGACGAAAAAGCATACGGGCCGCCTGATGGTAAGTGGTTACCGTCGCCTATGGACATGAGCAACACCAGAGGAATTGCCAATGCAACGCCGGCCCTGAAGGAGAACTCTTTTTACACCTTTTTTGAAGAACCCCATGTCATAGCGCTCCGGGAATACCTCGGAAGGAAGCCCATTCCACAGTTTGCACGTGCGTGGCAAAAAAGTTCGTGAAAATCGGACTGTAGAAGTACTCCACGAGTCCAATCGGTGTGGATGGAACTTCAATCCTCGGCGAGTGGTGCGATGATGAAAAAGAGACGTAGGCATCAAGTCGAACAATTCCTCGGAGCACTCACCGTTGTAAAGTCGGTAGAACACGCAGAGAGAACTGATGTCTCTTCTGAGACTCAGGTGCTCTAACCTGTGAGTGACTCGTGGGTCGTTGACAACTCGGACCGCTCGCTTCTGTATGGCGTCAAATGGGTTAAGCTGGTATTGTGGAGCCCCTGCCCAGAGGTGTGAGCAGTACTCCATGTGAGGCCTGACTTGAGCTTTATAAAGCATAAGCAGGTGCCTCGCAGTGAAGTACTGCTTAGCCCGGTTCAGGACACCGAGCTTCTTGGAGGCCAGCTTAGCCTTGGCTTCTAAATGACGCCGATACTGTACGTCACTCGAGATGTCAACTCCCAGAATCCCAACACTATTACTCACGGTGAGCGCGGTACCCTGGAATTGAGGCGCTATGACAAATGGGGTTTTCTTAGCGGTAAACGCGCAAACTTGTGTCTTCGCGGGGTTGAACTCGACCAGATTGAGTCGACCCCATTCCGAGACTTGCTCTAGAGAGTTCTCGACTTCAGACACAAGTTTTATTCTGCTATCCGCCATTTGCAACTGAGAGGCATTAGCGGGGGCTGTGTAGTAGGCATCCCCTGTACTATCATCTGCATAGCAATGAATGCCACTTGTATGCTGCAGCAAGTCATTGATATGCAGAATGAATAGCGTAGGAGATAACACAGACCCTTGGGGAACGCCAGCATTTATAAGTTTCATATCTGAGCAACAACCGTCAACTACGACCTTGATATGTCGCTCAGATAGAAAACTGGCTACCCAATTGCATAACCTCTCAGGGAGACCGTAAGATGGTAGCTTCGTGAGAAGGCCCCTGTGCCAGACCCGGTCGAAGGCCTTAGCGATATCTAGGCTGACTGCCAGAGCTTCCCCGTTGCGATCAAGAGCTTGAGCCCACCGGTGTGTAAGATAAACTAGAAGATCACCAGCCGAACGACCGTGGCGAAAACCATATTGACGATCGCTAATCAGCTGATGATCCTCCAGATATCCTAAGAGCTGCGTGTTAATCACGCGCTCCATTACCTTCGCAAGCAGGGAAGTAATCGCTATAGGCCTGTAGTTAGCCGGGTCACTAAGATCGCCCTTTTTGGGGATGGGATGAACGAGGGCAACCTTCCACGAAGACGGTACTACTCCAGTGGCATAAGATAGCGAGAATAAGCGCGTTAAGACGGGAGTCAACTCGGGAGCACACGTCTTTAACACCACTGCGGGGACACCATCCGGTCCACTCGACTTCTTGGTATCGAGAGACTGTAGAGCCCGTCTGACAGACTTTTGGGTAAAAAGTATATCATTCAACGAGCTCTCACACCGCGGGATGTTAGGCGGTGTGGTCCCTCTATCCTCAAGAGTCGAGTTGGCGGCAAAAAGGTTGGCAAGGAGCTCGGCTTTTCCTTTTGCCGTATGGACCACAGAGTCGTCCGATTTACGCAGTGATGGAAGAGATGACCGACAGAAGTTGCCTTCGGCAGCTTTAGCTAGCGACCAGAATTCGCGACTACCGGAGGGGTAACCGACCAGCCGCTCGCCAATCCTGCCGATGAACTTTGCCTTCGCCCTGGCCATTTGCTTCTTTGCTGACCGGGAGGCAGCGTTGAGCTTTGTCTTAAGCTCTGGGGTGGATGGATCCTTACGCGTGTATGCTGATACCCAGGCCTGGTAAGCGGCATGCTTTCGGTTAGATGCCGAATTACAGGAACCGCTATACCAGGGCTGTTTTTTACCACCGATGGATATGACAGAGTTGGGAATGAAACATTCCATGCCCTGCCGTATCACATCGGCTACCAAGTCAGCGCACACGTTCGCATCCCCCGAAGAGAAACAGAGCTGCCTCCAAGGGTACGAACTCAAGAATTCCCTGAGTCCGTCCCAGTCTGCTGACTTATAGTGCCATACTTGACGCTTTCCGTTGGGCCGAGATCCCTCCTGGCGCGTCAAGGGTACAGATGTACTTACCAAGCAGTGGTCAGATGATCCTAGAGGAGCATTAACCACTACTCGGTAGTTAGATGGATGAGAAGTCAGCAGCAAGTCTAACAGAGAAGCAGTATGGCTCACAACATCAGGGACTCTGGTGAAGCCAGTTACAACCTGAGTGAGCCCATAGGCCAAGGAGAAGTCAAAAACAGACCTTCCCGCGAAGTCAGTGATCTTGGACCCCAACCAGTCCGTATGGTGGGCGTTAAAGTCCCCCAAAACCACTAACTCCGCCGAAGGATACTGCTCCAGCACCTTGTCGGCCGATCTCTGGACGTGCTCAAATAGACGAGTCGTCTCCACGTCTCCGCTGTAGGACCTATAAAGACACGCGTATACACGGATGTGACCTGCAATGTCCATGCGTGTCCATAAAAGTGATAGGTCCTTGTCTTCAAGGCAGGTCAGACGGGAATAACAAATATCATCCCGGACGAACACACAAACCCCGGCACGCTGTCTAAATGCATGCTCTAACCTGTAGCCAGGGTAATGTAGATAAGATGTGTCACCCGGTGATGAAATCTGAGTTTCCGTCAAAAAGAGTAGGGCCGGCTTTACTGTCTCAAGATGGTGGTGGACAGCATTGAGATTGGAATGAATTCCCCTGATATTACACATGTCGACATTTAGTGTGGTAGGAGTGTCAGGGGTTGCCGCTGGGTTTAACCTAATTCTCTTTTTTACCTTGCCCATAGATTAAAAGAAGCAGAAAGAGGAGGAGAAAGGTAGGGAATACAGTGATCTAAAAGTGACCCCCGGGACAAGGTTTGATTTCGTGACACCGTACTAACATGGGCAGAGTGTGAGTTGCTGGCGTGGCGGACGGAAGGGCCCCTGGTCCCCCCCGAGCGTAGACACCGGGTACCACTCCGGTCTCTTACTCCGGCACGGCATCCACGCGACGGGATTATGCGCCGGCTGGTGAGACAGCCTCCCAGACCAGAGGTTAGAAGTGTTGTCTGGGTTCGGGTCCCTGTACTATCCGGCGGGCGGCCTGCGGCAGGTCAGCCGTTTCACCAGGTCTCCCTGGCCGCCACGCCAACATATCACGTCAACTCAAGCGTCGATGCCTCAAGAAATTCAAAGACCCAGGGATACACTGAAGAGTCACTGCATATAGGATGGGGAAAGGTGGGAAAGGGAGGACAACTGGAACTCAAGCCCCCAGCCGGAACACGACGAGTCGTTTGGCGGCTGACTCATGCTCAAGGGTGGTAGCTATCCAGGCGAACCCCATGGAAAAATAATAGAAGAAATAATGGTATTAATTAACAATTAAAATCAATATTACCAATATAATTCCTCTGAAGGGCCCTACCACCAGCTGCCGGATTTAGTCGCCTTTTACGACACCCTTCCGGCTTGGGATTGGGGTTAGTATTCTAAGCCGCCCCAATACGGCTAAAATATACGGCTAAAATACGGTATATAGAACAAGATTCGATCGAGCGGCTATGGGAGAGCAGAATATTTAGTAAAATGCTTATTAACAAAATATTCATTTTCGTTTCATCCCGGAAAAGTGGGTTCTGCAAAACAGATAACGTTAAATTGATTTCCTTTCTCTTAAATTAGGTATTTTCCAATATTATCGAAATACCATTTTTAAAACTCAACAAACCTCAGTGCTGAAATATTTAATGTAGCTAATATTAGCTATAATTGTGTAAGTGTAGAGATGACTGCTGATAGAAAAAATATTTATAATATCATATACTAAAATATGTTTATATAACATAGTATGGAAGAGAAAATCATTGTGACCCCAAATAAAATTAGGAAATTATGAATGGATTTAATTTATTAATTATTTATTAATAATTAATTCCTTTTGGAATGGCGGCTATTTTAATCTTTTTATTACGTAAGACGACTCTGCCGATAGACTTCGATTTCTCTGGACTTAAAGGTCCCATAGCAAAGCAAAAGCAAAGCAAAGCAACAACCCATAATTGTCCCACTGCTGGGCTCGGGGTCTCCTCTCACAATGTGAGGGGTATAGGCCATAGTTTACCACGCTGGCCAAATGCGGATTGGTAGACTTCACACACCTTCGAGAACTTTATGGAGAACTCTCCGGTGAGCAGGTTTCCTCACGATATTTTCCTTCACCGAAGCAAGTGATAATTAACTTCTAAAGGTCCCATAGATATGAAAAATCTATTAATTGAAAGGTAATGATACCATCTATTCATTACAAAAAAGATTGGATGAGTTACAAAGGTCATTAAAAAATATGATACTCAATATTATAGTCAAAATTTCCCTTATTTTTTAAAGTTTTTCTAACATACATCATACTTCAGAAACTAGCACATTAACACACCTTTTTTAGTACATGCATTGATTAACAAGGATATTATGTAAAAAAATGACTTATTGCTATTAGACTGATGACTATGCTTATTGCTGTTTGAATATGAGCCTTGTGCGAGTTTCCATACTTACGTGCTACATTGAAAAAAAAGATGGCTAAACCCCCTCGTATGGGTGGTTTTGTCAATAAAATTGAGTATATTTCATCTCCTTAAATTATCGCTATTTGGTCGCTGGACACACTGTATATCCGCACCGTACGCGTCGAACGCGCCACACATGACAGACAATGATATTATAAGTAAAAGAGGTAGATGTGTTACTGGCGCGCGAGGATGAAAATCGAAAGCGTAGTCAATTGACCACTGTGACCGCTCTGCTTCTCATAACCTATCTGTCACTGAGCTGCGTCGGTTGTGCATTACGTAAAATAAAATTTGTCTTAAACCACGTCAATATGCCTTACTGTGCGATTTTATAGTACAAGAATGATAGCAGAGCAAAGAATTTATTTAATGGCATTGTTCCATACCACAAATAAGCCTAGTTTTAAATTTATTTTGTAATAATTCAAATTCAAAACGTAAAATTAAAAGAAATAATATAATTTATGATCAAAAAGCTACTCAATCACTTGGCAATAAGGTTCGTTTTATGTTTTAGATGGTATTGCTACTCGGCTATCGTTTTCCAGAACATCATCTGCTACTCGGGGAGAGATGCGAATACAAGTTTATCGATATCGGTAGTTTTGTAATTTAAAAATATTTAGTTAAAAGTATTTCATATTAATTAAATATTACTATAATAATAATGTTTTTAGGGTTCCGAAGTAAAATCGGAACCCTTATAGTTTCGTCATGTCCGTCCGTTCATCTGTCCGTCTGTACGTCTGTCCGCCTGTCCATCTGTCCGTCCATCGGTCCGTCTGTTTTAACATTTTTATTATAAGTATATTTATGTACAGTTCTGCTATTTGATGTGCAATAAAGTATTGTGTTGTATTGTATCTAAATAAGTAAAAATGTATTAAATTGATATGAATTGATTTTTTTATTTGAAATCATTGGTAAATAATCTAGGATCCTTACGAGGAATATAACCGCATGTGCGCGACAGCCACAGCGTGCCTAGGAAATTTTCCACGAAAATAAATTCACCTTATTTGCTTATCTTGCAATCTCACATATATTTATTTTCGTCGCTTAAAAAGCCCAAGCGTGGTATTCCGTGACTCTTTACTTAGTTAATGTTGATAAAAAATACTACGGTCACGTCTACGCCTTGTAATGTTTGAGATATAAGCTTTAAAAAAAAATTAACAAGTGTTCACATAGGCAGTACAAACACAAGAATTTAAGTACCAACTTGACGCCTTGTAATGTTAGACTGAGGCTGCGGGCACGAGATTTGCGACGGGCGGCGCGATGGCGGTTGCGGGGCGGCGGCGATATGGAGCGATGGAATCAACAGTATGACATTCTATGGGACCGGGCACGAAACAGTAAAAATTTACACCATAAAAATATTCTCCAAAATATAAACAAAATATTTTGATACTTATTCTCGTAGTTATATATTTTTTTGAATGACACCTTTGTTATAAAGAGTAGAAAATTTTCCCAAACTACTTCTTCCTTGATTTATTGGATGAACACCATTTCTTGGTAATAATAATTCAGCTCTCATCAGAAAACTAGGCTTCAATGATTCTGTTCGACGTAAACTCATGTTTCACATAACGGAATAGATGACGCATGTACCTCCATCTGTATGAAAACCAAGCGTCACTTTTTGACCCATTATTAATAAATAAAATAAGTTTTTATTTGAAGTAGGTCTGTTACAAACGCTTTCCGAAAGTCACTTTACGCCATCGCTTCAACAATAAAAGTAAATTTCAAAAATATAAATAAACAGATCATAATATTGTCATTCTTCACAACACTACTTAAGCGCGACTGATCGACCCGACTGCCCGTCGCAGATCTCGTGCCCGCAGCCTGACAATAACAGTTTCGATATAAATATCGATAATTGTCGATAACGCGGCAAAAGCACCACGCACAACTCTAAACCAAAACCATGAATGGATGAAGTTGTTAACCAAAAATGTAACTTATCTCAATACTTATAAGGTTCCTTCACATTCAAGATTCTAGTTGCACCATCTAGCGTTCAGTAGGTGGAATTATTTAATTATTTTCCATATGGTTGACATTGTATTTCTCAAACTGTAATTCAATGTCAACCTTATTACTGGACGTTAAGACTAGAATTTTGCTATCTAACGGTGAATAGCAGAACTTCAAAACTATTTGTAGTCGACAAGTAACAACCAATTAAAATGTAAGTTTTTTAGTTGTAGTAAGTAATACGATTATGCATATACGTGTGTGTGTTGTAGCTCGGTCGGAACAGATTTTTTGGTTGATTTGTAAGGGCATAACGTATCTATTAATAAAAACATCTTAGATGACAGATGCTGCCACATAATATCTCATCCGCATCGGGCTCTCATATGATTTCATACAAATGCGGCGTCTTCGGCGCGTACGATGCGGACATATTATGTATGTGCGTTCAGCATAATTCTTCATATTCAAGGTTTACCTCACAAAAAATGTAATACAGAGACAGGGTTGATACTTACCACTAAAATTAACATATTGATTTAAATAGCAAAAAAGTAACGTACATATTTGTTTATTTTTAGTGGTTCGTGACTTTAAAAACGTTAAAAAGGCTTAAAATGATCCTTTACAATTTCACGTAATAATTACACCACAAACAAAAGTATTACTCGGGACTTTCGAAATGGAAAATTAACTTACGTAGAGAGTCGTGTACCAAGTACAGCTTGAGTCTGTTCTAAAACTAAACCAAAAACCAATATTCCGTGCCAAATTAGAGCGCACGAGATTACAGAAATAAACTATGAAGAAGAGATTGCAAATTGCAATATTACACCTCGGCTTGTATCACTACTTCTACATAAATGATTTTTAATCTTCTCCTGATACTCTTCATCTTCATAATACATAACTAAAGGTTGATAAATTGCTTTAAAGTTGACCCTGGCCAATGACACAAACACAAAGCTTTTTAAAGCATATTTTTAAAAGTATTTTCTATTTTTATTCCATTTCATTTAACTATCATGGTTATCAGTTTATTTAATTTATGAAAAAAGGTACTTTGTTAATTCACTTTTTAGATCCATCAGATTTCATTTTAAATTTTTTTTGAGGAAGTGAAATAAATGCTAATATATTCGGTCGTAAAGAAAATTTAGATATGTGTCATTTTTACCCAACGGCCAAGGAAGGGTTATGTTTTTCGCACGTATATTGTATGTGTGTATTGTATGTGTGTAAATATAAGCATGTAATATTATTTATTACTTCGTATCTTCCAAACTGCTAATTTTTTTAGATTTTTTGAAATCTCGATTATTTGAAAATCGAAAAAATTTTTTATCTGTACTTTGTTATTTTTAATAGTTTCAGAAAAAATATATAAAAAAACAATGAAATTTTTGATAAAAATTTTTTTAGACTTTTATTGAGGATGGTGGAATTAAGATTTTGAAGAAAAAAATTTTTCTTAACTAATAATTTAAATAATAGAAACATTAAAAAAACGATTATAAACAATTAAATATTATTATTATGAAACATTAAAAAAAATATTTTAAACAAAAATTCTTAACAAAAATTGAAATAGTCTATTTGTTTATTAAAAATTTATAAACAAATGAGAAAAAATATATTTTCAATAATTGAAAAAAAAATCAATAATATTATTTAAATTTTTCATTTTTTGTTCAACTTATAAAATTATTATAAACTAAGTGTTAAAATTTTTTAAACTTTTATGACGTGATCTCGTTAAGTATGTATATAAGAAGGGTTCCACAAAGCGAAAAATTTATACGACAATTAGTTAAACATTTTTTTTCATGTACAATGAAAATGGAAGTTCGACAAAATTTAGTTAATTAACAATCTTCTAACTTGTTGATAAATTAACTTTACGAAATATTACCTACGGGAGCAAATTTTTTGAAGTGTTCCCAATACACCATATTTTTTTTAATAATAATTAATACCTTAAAAAAATTTTTGAGTGGGACGTACTCGGTTTTGGCGCCACGCGCGCAACCTAAAAATGCCGCGTGGAGGCCCATTTTCAGCGTTAAATTAAAATTATAAATAGGGGAGATAGAGTTCCGGGAGTCCAGAGTTATTTTTTGAAAATTTTCTCTTCTTTAAGAATCTTACTTTGAAATTTCTTAAATATTAATAGTTTCGGAATAATTAACAAAAAACTAAATACCTTTTTTTCAACTTTATTTTGTTAATAACTTTTGCAATTTTTTACGTGTTGGTAAACGCTTCCAAAACATTTTTCTAGACATCATTTCGAACAGAATGAGCTATCGCACGTATTTTTAAGAGCAGTTTCTCTATTTTTCACCATTTTGAACTTATTGCTTAGATCATGGATGTTTGTCACACAATCACGCAAAAACGGCGGATCGGATATAAATGGCACACAGATAATTTAAAAGTACAATAAAGTATAGGATACTTTTCATCCCGAGATATTGATCTGTTCCCGAAGGAGTTTTTATAAACATTACAATTTATAGTCTTAGGGAAACGGTTTTGTAGTTTGTCATTACACATCACAGTGACACTAGAGATCTACGAAATGGCTATAATGCATCTACATGGCTATAAATAAAACCATTTTTTGTAGTTCATACATTTTGTTAAACTTTCTATTCAAAAATATAAAAAGTAGAAGGAGCAATATTTTTAATCAAAAGTCACACAGGTAAATGTGTTGTGGTTATCCTAATGACATTTGACCATTTTCATCGGTCTCGACTGGCAACACTGGCGGCTGGAACTTTTTTCGTTTTACGAAAAGTCGAATTAATCTCCCAGAAAGAGCGGTGGGGGTACGTGTCATGTGTGGGGGGAATTTTTGATTTGCCTATGTGTCTAAAGGAAAAATCAGACCTTTCGTAAATCCAAGATGGCGACCGAGCTATTCGGCTAATGGTTATGATGAAATTGGAAAAAAATTAACCAACTTCAACCTTTGTATATTCACCGGTTACTCAAAGACAATTCAACCGATTTGGATGATTTAAACGGTATTTAATAGGGAATTTCTTCAGGTCTGTGTGTGAGTGCAGTGAATTTAAAGCCACCCCTATATCTAGCTGTCTTGTGTGCGGGTGGGTGTCTGGAGAAGCATTTGTATGTTAAAGCGTATACTTCGATGAAAGATATCCTTAATCCAGGTAAGCTTATCGAATAGATATTCTGGCATTTTATTCCAAATTACCTTTTGAACTAAAATATAATTATGTTTTCTAAGTGACTTGTAAAATTTTTATTTCTCTTGTTTTCAATTTGCATCAAATAATAAAATATAATTATCATCTGTTTATCATAATTCGCGAAAAAACATTGAATTCACATCACTACCTACCTATATATTCAGCTCTAGCACCGCCACTACCTGGGGGAGTACTACTCCCGGAGTAGATCTAATATCTTTAAACGAGCAATTCTTGTATATATAGGTATATAATTGGAATCTCGGAATCGGCTCCAACGATTTTCATGATATTTAGTATATAGGGGGTTTCGGGGGCGATAAATCGATCTAGCTAGGATTCATTTTTAGAAAATGTCGTTTTATCGGTGTTTTCAGGCAGTGATAAACTTCTACAATATACTCTTCCTGACATCTATTGGCAAGTAGCAATACTAAAGCTACTTCAGTAAATGGCGTTGATAAGCAACACTAAACCGAGCAAAGCTCGGTCATCCGGGTACTATCAATTTATTGGTGGTCTATTTAGTGGTGACAAATGGGAACAAAATCATACAGTGGGTACGTTTATGGTGGGGACCGAAAGTTTTAACGAAGTGAAATGAGTGCGTTTTTATAATATGCGTTTAATAATGTACTTCAACGAATTTTTTTTACATTTTATTGTGCAACTTAAGAATATCCATATTCTATGAAGAGTGAAAACAATCTGCAAAAAACAGCAAAGAATTGCTAAATTGAATTTTAAATATTCTTTAAATAAGTATAAGTATAAATTGAATGCTTGTAGATTCCATGAAAGAATACCAAAACCCTTAGCTAACGATAATATTTCTTATGTCTTCTTTGTTTTTCCTGGAGTTTTTTAGCTTCTTTCTGGTCTATTATGTATATAGTCTGAAACAAATAGAATGCAATAAGTACTTAACTACGTGTTAGCCGGTAATGGTGACTTTAATTCTTGGACAATAATGATTACACATCAAATAAAAACATAACATTAAAGAAAAAATTAATAGAAGAACTTTTAACTTTCGTAACAAAAAGAACACTATATAATAAGCACATATTTAATTACAACTCCATCCATCCTATCCTTTGGACGTCCACTGCTGGTCATAGGCCTCCCCTAACTTACAACAATTTGTTCGGTCCTGACTCCTGAGCCTTCTGAGACCAGCGGATGCCCGCTGTTTTCTTCAGGTCATCAGTCCACCTGGTCGAAGGGCGTCCTATACTCCGTTTTCCAGGACGTGAACGCCATTCGAGGGCCTTTCTTACCAAACGATAAGTTCATAAGTACTTTATTGCGTCATGCTTACAATAGAATAGGTCTTAAAATAGGTATACATAGTATGAGCATGAACCCTGCTAGGGGGTGGCATATGTATTAACAATTGAACAATATTCTATGTCAATTTAAAATCAATATTTAAATATTAACAAAATTATTATTAATTTAAAAACATAAAATTTAAATACATAATTCAATAATTATTTGTCATAAGAATTTTACACGTAAATAATAAATATATCTATAAATTGTCAGTCCATGAATTCTTTTAGGGCATAATAGAATTTATTAATTATCGATTATCGGTCCTTCGAACTATGTGGCCAGCCAATTGCCACTTCAGCTGGCTTATCCTTTTGGCTATGTCGGTTATCCTAGTTCATCTACGGATTTCATCATTTCTGACGCAATCGCGTAGAGAAATACCGAGCATAGCCTCTCCGTAGGTCTCCATAATTACTTCTACAGTAAATCAAAATAATTTCTTTCAATTGGGGTAACTTGAATCGGCCTGTAACTTTGAACAAAGTTGCGTTAAAGATTTAATATTTTTTTCTATGGCAATATTCTGTATTTTAGCTTGTATCTGCGTAAGCCAGAACGTCGTACCGTTAGACGATGGTTTAAAAAAATTGTGTGTCTCAGCAGCGACGCACGACTGGAGTTTACAAGTTTACTCCTTACGAACCATTATAAAATTTTCAGATTAGTAAATGAGGGTAAATAAACATTTTTTATAGTACTGAAATCATGCTTGATACATTCGTTAATATAAATTTTATATTTTGTATTCATCAAAATATATTACATACTCATGGAAACAAAATTGTGTTACGTATTCAGTTGCGCAATTATGTAAAAAAAAATATATTTTACTGACCATTAATTTTAATACCCTGGGCTTATATTAAATGAAAATCGATTCTTAAGGAGTAAACACCAAAAACTTACGTCAAATATTTACGCACCTCTTTCGTGGTGTTGGATTTTTGTTGTGTGAAGCTCTGGTTTGAAATCGATATTAATATATATTATTACTTTTAAACAAAAAATTAAACGAACAAAAAAAACTGAAAAGTGAAAAATAAAATAAACCATTTAGTATTATAAATTAAGATCCTAAATTAACAGTAAATAAATAATTTTAAGACAGCGCCAAACGAACAAACAAAATTAATTAAATAAAGCCTCATAAAGTGTAAAATGAGGGCAGCGTCGTACGATACACACGGCAGCAGCAGCGCAGCGCAAATCTTTTCACCGTTCGTTTTTCATCTGTTTGGCACCACCTCAAAATTATTTACTTACTGTTAATTTTGAAATAATATTATTATTTTATTTTTCGCTTTTCAGTTTTATTCGTTAGCTTATTTTTTTGTAAAAAAGTAATTATTTTTTAATTTTTAGTTAAGGGGTAAAACTAAGGGGTTATAAATATTTAAGAAACTACGTCATTTTTGAAAAGGGTGTGCAAGTTTTTCCAGAACTTCGTCATTTCAAAAATCAGAAATCTGAAAGTTAATATGGAAACTTATAGTGAGAAATAAAAAATGAATGTAACTTTACGGACTGGGTATATCACAATTATATACACTGGGTATATAAAAATTGCCGATTTTCGGCGCAATATTGTGTATTCAAAAATTTTTGTTTTCTCGAAACTTATTGAGTGGGATATCGTTGAATATTCAAAATAATTTTTAGGTTCCTCTCATCATTTTTTACTTTAGCTAACAGTTTAGGATATAGGTATAACGATCTAAAATAGTTTAAACAAACATTCTCGCCAATTTTTTCGTCTAATAAAGAAGTCAATGAATCCTAATAGTCTAGTCAACAAGTGCTTTTTTGGTCGACTTTTTCAGCAATTTCGGAAAAATATAAATGAGGTGTTATTCGATTCGGTATGACATGTAAATGATTTTGGAAAAAATTCAAGTTCTGCTTGCAAAAATTGCAAAAGTTACAAACAAAAAAAGGGGTTTAGTTTTTAACAAATATCTCAAAAACTAATTGAGATTTTTCAAATCTAAAAAAATATTTATAAAGACAAGGAAATTTCCTCAGAAAAATCTTGACTGCCGTAATTATAGGACTTATATTTATAATTTTTCAGAGGGTTGAAAATATGGACGAAAACGGGTACTCTGGCTTACGCAAGCAACGCTTACTTCGGACATTCTATCAATAAAAATGGGGAATAATAAGTCAAGCCGCAGATTTTTTTTGGCCACTGAGACCAACCTCTGATTTTATAAGTAAGCCATGGTAAAATGAGAAGGCTTCTAATAAACTATTTCGCCTTCTTTTTAATGCCACCTGAACATTCTAAAGAAAGCGTCAAATAATAAATAACAATTATTTTTACTTGTCCCACTGATTTATACATCACCACTTAATCTACTAACTCAGCCACGGATTTTACAATTAACCAACATTTTACGTTTTACAGCTTGAACATGTTTTCCTCAAAAAAGATAGTTCAAGCTTTAGTTAAAAAACATCATATCTTTTAATTTAGCATTTGAAATAATACATTGTATTCTTTTATCATGAAAATAGGGACTGCATGATCTGTTTCACGACAGTCATCTATGGCGAAGCCCTCGCCATGTAAAAACAACTGAACTCAAATCAAAAGAAGAATAGGTTAGCTTATGGTTGTCTGATTTTATTTACGAAAATAATAGGAACCCCACGAAGCGGGGTACCATCGACATATATGGCGAAGCCCCTCGCCATGAAAAAACAACTGAACTCAAATCAAAAGAAGGATAGGTTAGGTTATGGTTGTCTGATTTTATTTACGAAAATATTAGGAACCCCGCAAAGCGGGGCTCCGTCGACATCTGTGACGTAGTCTTATTACAGCGTTACTAGAGTAGATTAAGTCACATATTTGACCGATACAAAAGTTTAATGTACCTTTTTGTCGTTTCTGGCGTTTAATTTCGAATATTTTAGTACCAAGGTTATAAAAGTTATTTTCCATTTTCTCGGAAATGGTGCGTCGCTCAGAGTTGCGAGTGGTATCGTTGTAATCAAGAGCAAATCCTTTATAAAATTATGATTAATAAACAATGAAATAGCTTGATAAATTAACTTGATATTTTTTTCAATTTTTTTTTTCTCGAAAACTAAGTTTCCGCAGATTGCGGTATTCAAAAAAGTGTTGTCCACAACCCAAAAAAAAAATTTCATCGAAATTTCCTGTTCTAAAGTGCTTCCAAAAGAGCATTAGGTATACTATAAAAATTATATGAAGTAATCATGAAATTAGGTTATTTCTTTTTATAGCATATGAAAATTATATCATATTAACGTCATTTCAAGTCATACTATACTATATTATATATGAAAATTATATCATGTGAACGTCATTTCAAGTCAATTATGATATATTATACTAACTATTACACAACTCAATTTTAGGTACGTTTTGATGACAATTCAATATATTTGGTGATAATTTTAGATATTTTGATGACAATTCAATATATTTGATGATAAGATTAGGTATTTTGATGATCAAAAGTAAAGGACGAGTTATAAATTATTAATGTTACAAAAAATTAAAAGATGCTGAGTTATAAAACTAGATGTAGATAAAGTTACTTTATTGGTGTCATATAGGGAATGCAATCTCGTTCGAAAGATCTCGGCCTTTTTTAGCGAGATTGATCTCGGACGAAAAACAGGGCGAGATCTCGCGAGTTTAACGAGATTGCACTCGAGCACAAAATCGTCTTATTCGAAGCGCGGACTGACACGGACTGAGCTGCGATTTGTCGGCTTCGTTCGGTGCGTGGGAGGAGGAACAAATCTTTTATTTGATTGCTATATTTTGTTAATTAATCTCTAATATCTAATTGATCTACTGAGTAGATATAGTTTTATTTAATCGATAAAAAGTCAACTCAACTTAGATAATTAGTTAAATTTTTTTTACTTCTCGTTATTTTGTTTGTTATGAAATAACTGTTTTATTACTAAAAGATTTTTGATTAATATTAGAAGAGAAGACTGGTTGTTTATTTCATTTGTTATTTGATAGCTACGTACGTCAAAGTTTACTATTAAGAAGTTTATTAAAAAATTATAGACAGATACGTCAATCAATGTTTGGTACATAAAAGTCTATTGAAAAAAAATCATGAAAATAAATGTTTATCTTGTAATACTTACAATTTTCATTATTTTTTTCCTAATTTATTCAAATATTGTGATTATTTGCAAAGAAAACACACAAAACTGCCAAACTCGCGAGATCTCGAAATTAGCGAGATCTCGCGGTATTGTTATTCATCAACTCGCGAGATCTTGCTTGAGCCCCAATCTCGCGAGATTTGCATTCCCTAGTGTCATATTTAAATATTTTAGAAGTTTACTACTTGAATATATGTTACAAATGTAGATGCTAAAAAATAACTACCATGCTAAGTTGTATTTACAGTAGCTTACATTGAAAATTTATAGTGGCTAAGAGAGTATTTTTTAGACGCCCATAGATGGTCGCTGACTTAGTAATATAGAGGACAGTGTGGATTTTAGAGGGCAATAATGCTATTAAATAGAAGTCAGTTTAATTAAAACCCAATAAAAATTATTTAAATATATTGATTAAATATAAAAAATAAATGAAAAAATTCAAGGGCCTACTGGATAGATAAATGAACAATAATCTGCTGGATTTTTTTTTAATCACAATTTTTAATTACTTATGCAATAGTTGATTAAAATTTTTTTGCTGCTTGAACATGAACATTACAAGTGTGATAATTGCTAAATTATCGATATGAGATTTTTCTCTTTCTTGTAACTATTCTAATTAACTATCTAATTGTTCAGCTTTTTAATAACCATTTTCGTAGTTGTAGTTTTACTTTAATTTATCCACAATTTTTTTTTTATTTATATTATTAATGTTCCATTTTTTGTTATCAGAAGCTGCAAAGAAATATATATATATATATATATATATATATATATATATACGGGTCCACAAAAGGAGATAAATATATATATATATATATATATATATATATATATATATTATCTCCTTTTGTGGACCCGTTTAAATTTTACAGGGCTGCTCGGAAAAAACAAACATTTGATTGGTTGAAGAATGGGTATCAACTAGTAATCCTTCTATGGTTAAGTTGTTTGGTATTGCTTTTAACAACATTCTAAACTACTGGGCTTATTTTTTAGTTTTTTTACGCATTCGGGCTTATTGTTTTTTTATTGTACACTTAAGGACCGTAAATATTATATTTCTTGAATTGAAGGGTGACTAAAATAGTGGACAAAATAAAGCAAAAACTTACGCCACGATGCTCGAAAGTCGGTTTTTTATAGTTGGGTTTTAAATACGCTTTAACCTCTTCAGGCGTCATGTCTGCAAATGGATTAATCACCAGTTCTCCTTTCTTTATTGTGGCAATGTCAGGCATATTCTCAAAATTCTTTTTGAAAATTCTAAATCTATAACGATCTTCCTGTTCCGAATATCTTAATTTTTTTGTTGCTTTAAGAGCGTGAAATAAGTGAACTCCGTCTATTAACCATCTAATTAAACCCATAGAATGTACAACACCTATAGCAGCAAAAATTATGAAAAGCACCTTCATTGTTACAATGTCTTTCAAAACTGCCTCAACTATTAAAACTATACGTACTTCAAAGTGACGCTCGCTCGTTAATGGGTATATGATTGAACAAGCTATTTTAATTAAGTAATAAATTTCAAGTAAAATTAGAAAATCTGAAAGAAATCTATCTGGAAAATGCATATCTTGGAAATTTAAGCCTTGTTGTGGGTTATCTTAATAAATGAAATTCCAAGTGATTAACACAATCGTTTTTAATGCAAATACTTAAAGAGGACTACTCGATTTATAACTAAATACATCTAGCTTAATATTTTATTTTTGGACGCCAGGAGAGTTTTTCTCTTCTTTCAAAACCAAGCCTCGGCTTCTTCAGGGATATAAAATTGTCAAATCGTGCGTCTTCAAAAGGGCGTTTTAGGCTAGAACAATAAATAACAAAATTTAAAACATTGTTGCACCTAATTAAACAAAATACAGTTATTGTTCTTGAATTTAACAATAAAAACTTACCTATTCCTTTTACGCACAAACACCTCACTAACTAATTTATATGGATTTCCGTAACAAAACTTGTTTAATCACAGTAACAGCACAAGAACTTTTGTTAAATATGAGGCATATACTTGATAAAAATACAAGTAATAAGAAACATAACTACTATAAAGCCAATTATAAGGCTATAAACAAATGTCTTTCTGATACAAACTGGCTGGAATTATTTTCTAAGTGCGTGATGACATTGTGAACAAATTTTACGGCGTACTAAATGATCTTATTAGTGTACATGTACCTGTTATTAAAATTAGGTCGAACAAATATCCTCCATGGGTTAATAAATCACTTCTGCAATTACTACGAGAAAAAAACAATCTACGTCGCAGGTATAAAATATATAACAACCCTCTAGATGAGATAGAACTCAAATTACTTAGTAAAAGATGTGAAAAATTGGGACAAGACCTTTATAATAATTACATTGGAATTACAGAACAGAGACTTCAAAAAAATCCTAAGTACTTTTGGTCGTTTATAAAATCTAAAAAAGATGAGAGTAATTCATATCCAAATATTATGACCGATGGAGTGATTTATGAATCCGATGGAACAGCCATATGTAACTTATTTCTTAACTCATTTTCAAAATCATATATTATATCGGACTCAGGTAACACAAATGTAATTAGCCCAACTACTAGCTACCTTAACGAAATAGCTCAAAATAGCTTCTGTTTTGGCAATCTATGGATATCTCGCGAAACTATACTAAGAAAACTTGAGGCACTCGATGCAAATAAAGGTGCAGGTCCAGATGGAATACCACCAATTTTCATTAAAAACTGTGCTCATTCATTGGCTACACCCCTCCATTATATTTTTAATAATTCATTGGCCACAGGTGTCTTTCCAACTAATTGGAAGTTAGCTAAAGTTGTCCCAATCCACAAATCTGGTGACAAGAACTCTGTGAAAAATTATCGACCAGTTTCTATTTTGTCGACGATGGCAAAAGTATTCGAATCAGTTGTATGTCCCGCAATACAAAGCCACTTTCAGCAATACGTAAGCATTCATCAGCATGGCTTTTTAAAATCTAAATCTACTTGCACAAACCTAGTTACCTTTGTCGAAGGAATTGCTGAAGCTCTAGATAAGCAAGATGAAGTAGACGTTGTGTACACAGACTTCAGCAAGGCCTTCGACAAAATTCCCCACTCACCTCTCGTCGACAAACTTGCTGTTTATGGATTCACAGGCAAATTTAGTGATTGGATTCATTCTTATCTCACTAATAGGTTTTTCTTCGTAGTTGTAAAGGGCTATGAATCTAAACCGCATATGATAACATCAGGGGTTCCCCAAGGATCCCATTTGGGACCAATACTATTTAATATATATGTTAACGATATGCCCCACAGTTTTCTTTCATCAACGCCCTACTTATTCGCCGATGATTTGAAAATTTCCCGAACAATAAAGTCTGAAAACGATGTTCTTATGATGCAAGGAGATTTAAATAGATTATACAATTGGTGTTGTGCTAATGGAATGGAACTAAATGTAGATAAATGTTTTTTTATAAAATTTACACGCAAACGCAATTCAACAAAATCTAAATATTATATTGATGGTAAACTACTGCGAGAACTTGATAAAATTAGGGACCTGGGTATAATACTTGATAGCAAATTAACATTTGTTCCTCATATAGAAAATATTGTTAAGCGCTCATCTAACATGTTGGGTTTTATTATTAGGAATAGTAAAATGTTCAAGAGTTCACAGACACGTATAACTTTATACAACGCTCTAGTTCGCGCCCTTCTAGAATATTGCCCTGTTGTTTGGAGGCCCCACTATGCCACCCATATATTAAGAATTGAACGGGTCCAAAAACGATTTCTATGGCATTTATCTTACTCTTCCAAAATTTCAAGGAAAAAGTTATCTTATTACGAAAAACTTAAATATTTTAAAATGTCCTCATTAAGCAAGCGAAGGATCTTGTTGGACCTTACCTTCTCATATAAAGTTTTTAACAATCACATTAACTGCCCTCAGCTTTTAGATTTGTTTAAATTCAGGACCCCCAGTAGGATTCCTCGGCAACCCATTTTCTGTTTTACCCTCCCTTGCGAAGGACTGTGTTTGGTAAACAATCACCAATACATCGTTTGTGTAACACATTGAATACTTGGTTCGCTAACGAACCCAAAGATGTTTTCTCCCTTAAATTTCACCAGTTTCGTGCACTTTTGTTAAAAAAGATCACTGATTAATTTTAGTTCACTCAGTTGTTTTTATATTTTAATTTATAAGTTTGTTGAAATGTAACAATTAAATAATGGTACTTAAGTTTCATGTTATATTTGCATGCAGTGTTTACCTGTAATTGGTTGTGCATTTAGTTCTTTATACTATCCTATGTAACTACTTTAGATTTATATAATGTAACAATCGTTGGTAGACCAAATAAATAAATAAATAAAGAACGCGTCTAGATCACAAGTGCATTTGACCCTCCATGTCCTGGACAGATTCAATAAAATTCCACACAAAAAAAACTAAATTACAAAAATAAAATTATCCCTTCGCCAGGATTTAAACTCAGGTATCGCAGTTTGCAGTTCCTATCATTTCCCAATACGCCACCGTTTCTTATTTTGAAGTTGCGAACATGAATGTAGGTGAAATATGTCTCGAGTTGTGATGGGGTCAAAAGTAAGTATTTTAATTTATATTTGTCAGAAATCAGTAAATTGAAATCATAAAATGGAACGTCAAACTGGACCTAGCTTGGATATATTCAAAAGTTGAAGATGGCAGCACCGTGCAAATTGTCTACTGTCATTTGAGTACAAGCGGTGGCGGGGGTCACAGAGGACAGCTATTTGACTTGCAGGGTAACTATTTTAGACCAAGCAAATACAATTACAAAGCCACATTTAGTAAGTCTATACCCACAAGTTGTTATTTTAATAATACCATTGAAGACAATGATATTATATGTATAAAGAGGTAGATGGGTTACTAGCGCGCCGACGGCGAAGAGCGAAAGAGTAGTCAATTGACCACGCTTGCTCGCATTACTCGCAGTCGCTCTCTCAATACTCTGTGGATACGCACGCTTTTATTTTTGTCAGAAGTGCTGGAGATTTGACATACAGCGTTAAGAGCCATTTCGCAAAACTCGGTTGATAAACTATAGGTATTTGAAGCGGCTCCGCGGCGTGATATTGCCTCGCGCGGCTCGCGTCGCGCTTGACCTCAGTTCTGTGCGAGTAATCTTCTTGATACTTTCAAACGTAAAAATTTTAAAATTATGAACATATAATTTTAATTATACACTTTGTGACCACATACATGTATCTGGTTTGTGACAATATAAGTTTATATAACAATTAAGAGTACAATGTAGTAGTACCATTATCGGTAACTTATTTACATAATACATTTTAGGTACCTACTTAGGTACATCACAATAAAGATGTCCAATAGATGCATATTGCAAAAATCAATATTTTGGCAAATCAACGTGAAAAATTAAAAATCACGTTTTTTCGAGGTGATCTATAAAATGCAATATGCGTCCATTTTGCCTGCGATATTCGCAGCGCGTCGAAATACATAGGTATACCTAAATTCAAATCAATCGGAGGGTATAGAACCGGGAAATCCCGGAACCGAAAATCCCGGGATTTACAAAGGAATACGGTACTTTTCAAAAGAACCAGGAAACAAAATAAAAGAACCGGGATTTTCTGAACTTTTGGGAAATAAAAATATGTCGCGTCGTGATACAAAAGATAACGTAAAAATAAAGGTAAATACAATCCATACACAAAAATGATTACAGCTTTAAAAAGAAGATATTCAGAACGTCGGCTACATGAAGCAGCTATACTAATATAATATTATTTACACAACCCAGATCGATATTTTTCTAATATAAATGAAGATGATTTAACTCTTTTTTCTCGTCCAAGCAGTGCTGAATTGTGCAATACAATTGTGTTGCTTTCATACAATTAATACGAAACTTATGTTTGCATGTAAGGTATAATAGTATGATGGTTACTCAATCACGGCAAACGACTATACGGATTTGGGTAGAAAACAGTTTTTCCCTATTTAATGCTCCTGAGAGATAAAATAGGAAACGCGATACTACCTATTTTCACGCGGGGAAAGCCGTGGTAAAATAATCCCGAAAGAACTGAAAATCCCGGGAATCCCGGTTCCAGCATAGGCGAGTACCGAAAATCCCGGTAATTTAAAACAGGATCGGTTTTCGATACCCTAATCATTACCGTGATACAAAAGATAACGTAAAAATAAAGGTAAATACAATCCATACACAAAAATGATTACAGCTTTAAAAAGAAGATATTCAGAACACTATTCTTTGAATGTTAAAAACGAATTCTTTATTGTTTTCTGTTGGTTTACAAAACAAAATATTGACAATAGTCTAGTATAATAAATTATGAGAAACGAAATTCGCACTTTCCTCCCAAACCACTTGCTCTACAAGAAAAATGTATGGCACATAAAATGTCAATCTTTTTATGGGCTACAACTTTTACTCGACTCTTTTACTTTTACTCCTTTCGGAAATCGTCTAGGACGCACCGTTTAGGAGATATAAGGAGTTTTCGGAAAATTTGGGAGGGGGGGGGGTTAAGGTTGGGCCCAATAAGGTTGGGCCCAATAAGGTTGGGCCCAATAAGATTGGGTAATGTTGCAAGTATGAGTTCCACAGGGCGGATGGAAATTCAGTCGGAAATCGTCTAGGACGTACCGTTTAGGAGATATATGGTATTTTAGGAAAATTTGGGGAGGGGGGGGGTAAAAGTGGGTTCAGTAAGATTTAGCAATAAGGTTTGGGGGTTTACTAAAGGGGGTTGAAATTTCCGTCTAAACTTGTCTAGGACGCACCGTCTCCGAGATATCCGGGATTTCCGGTTTTCCAAAAATCTATATCCCGATATCCTGATCTGCCGATCTGCGCCTACCTGATGAGTGCGGTATTTGCCCGGATGCCTCCCAGATTATCACGACGCAAAATTCCACTTTTGGGTGAACAACTGAGGGGGGGGGTATAGGGGGAGGCGAAGGGTTGTAAAGGGAAAAAATGAGAGGGTGATTTGTATTTGTGTTGTGTATTTGAGATACGTGAGTTTTGGGGAGTTGACGGAACTTGGGTGCACGAGAGTTTCCAAACAACGAATGTATTATCTTTGACTAATAATAAATGACTATAGCTGACTAATGTCGGAGCTTCTATCATTCCAACATTTTGGCTTAGCAATAGGGTCCCGTTGACACCGTTTGGGTACGGAACTCTATAAAGTACAGATTGATCTAAAAGTTGTATAAATAAAGGGTATGTGTATACAAGTTATAATTATTTATTATTTTTTTTCTATGTAAATATGTAATTTACACATATAACAAAAAACCTAAATACTGTAAACAGTAACTAATGTCTAAAAACGGACAATGTTTTATTTCAAATTACAGCAGTGACTTCCAACCCAATAGGGGTTGAATTTCCAAAAATCCAATAGCCTAAAGCCTTCTTCGATAAATGAACTATCCAATACAAAAAGAATTTTTCAATTCAAACCAGTAGTTCCTGAGATTAGCGCGTTCAACCAAACAAACAAACAAACTTTTCAGCTTTATAATATTACAATAGTAATAGTATAGATTAGTATAGATATAGTTATATTTTGTACATATGTATGTTCGTGATTTTCTCCGTTACTACTTACACTACATAAATTGGAAAGAAATAGTTACTTAATTTCTATTGTTTTCTTCAAACCAAAGATGTTTAAAGCAGAATATTACGCAAACGGACCCCTGAATTGAAAAATGGTCTTTTGAAACCTATAATATTTTTGAAAGACCTTTTCAACGATACCCCACATTAAGGGGTAGACGAAGAAAAAATCATACGGAACGGACAGACGGACGGACGGAAGGACGGACGGCCGGACGGGCTAGCCGGCCGGTTGAAATAACGAACGGACTAGACATGATTCCGATTTGACTACAAAACCCTGAAAATTATAGAAAACTAAAAATAATACAATTGACTGTAACTAAAAATTCTCACGTGATCAAGACTGTTCAATGGCAATATAATTACGTTACTTTTACGAAATCTATTCCTTAGATGGCTAAAGCAAAAATTGACATAGGTCCGACGTCCAAGAGTGCTGCCGCACGACTGATTTGATTTCGCGCCAGTTCGTATCTTTATATGGTAAAGTAAATTCGTTTTAATAAATTATTTTTTGCAGTAAGATAAAAAAAAATTAAGTGTCATATTCGACAAAGACCATATTTTATTACTACATAAATTTTTGATGGGAAATACGCTTTATTGAATACAAAAATCGATGGTAAAGTCATGGCATAAACCATGAAAATTGGTAATGTTATTGAATTAATTTTGAAACGAATATTATAGTAATCGTATATCCCTTGTAATAAATGCAAAATATAATATATGAGTGTTCTCTAGACATTTTTTTTTACTCAATTTAATAAAACTTAATAAAGAAAATCAGTGTATGAAATTGACTCTGTCGTCCTTTTGCTGAAAAATAGTTATGCTAGATTGACAGTTACGCAGAAACAAATTAATATTTTCAAAATTCCGGTAAATGAAGATCCAAGATGAAGGATTGATCTATTTTATGAGTTCATTTCCCAGCATTAATATCTTTCTTATGATACTAATTTTTGACATCAAATTCTTCATTCCGCGCGTCTAACCGCGAAATGGCTCTTAAAATGCCTTCGTGTGTTATGCGTAAATGCACTAATTACTTACGTAAAAAAAATAAAATTCATGGAATAACATACCACAAGTAAGGAATCATGATATATTGCATTTTATTTCATTTCAGTAATTCTCTAACAAAATAAGTATGGCGGCATGACAGCGCGCCAGTTTGGCGCCAGACGAACGTAAGGTACTTGTGACGCGAGCGACAAACACTAGCTGTCTTTTTCACTATTATGGTTTTAGTAATGCTATCCCTTTTACATAATTTAACAAGCGCTGATTGGTCGCAGTGTGTCGTAGCTGTTTTCGGAACAGATTTTTCGTTTGATTTGTAAGGGCATAACGTATCTTTAATAAACATCATTGATTGAAGACAATAAAGTGCTTAAATTACTTAATTTACAGTCAAATCAATGCATATGATGATGATCTTTAAAACTTATTACTATTTTGACAACAATTGAGGTTAATATTAAATTTGAGATAATTTGGGTAACCGAGCGGTACTTAAATAAGCTAGTAATAATACTTCATTGTAACTAAATGATTTTTTTTGCGTTTGTAAGCTTTAATGATGGTAAAGTAAAAAGGACAATTACATGATCATGAATAAAGGCCAATAGGTAGTTCGATGAAAATCAGAACGGTACCTACAATATGCCAAGAGATAGTTCGATGAAAATCGGAACGGTACCTACAATATGCCAAGAGGTAGTTCGATGAAAATCGGAACGGTACCTAAAATATCCCAAGAGGTTATGGAAATGAGAACAAAACATTATTTATACGTGGGTATAATTAATCGTTTATACTTAAATAAGTATACTTTATTAATTATGTAACAAAAGTGCTGCCAGATTTGTGCAGAAAATGTTGTAAGCATCAAAAATAATTCAAATATCTTATATTGAAGGCCATGGAATTGAATTATTCTATTTAAATTACATTACATATTTTTATGTATTTTAAATCTTTAACACAAACAATATTAATTGTCATTACGAAAAACTCTTTAAAAAATATTTTTAATATTAATAATAAAGAATTAAAAATTGATAAAATTTCAAAAAGAATCACGTGACTACGAACGCGCCAAGTTTGATCGCCATGTTGGTGACGTCATAATAATATAATATAATTAATAACCTTACGTTACACTCAGTGATTTTTAATTTTATCGTGATACGGAAAACAAAAAGCCGGGAGCAGATAAGGATTTATGACGCAATATCCCGCCCACATTGGACTGCCTCCAGGCGGTCTATTCAAACATATAGAAGGAGAACAAAAAAATTAAAATTAAATATTTTTATGTATCTTTTAGTTATCACGAAAGACATGTTTGGCCATATTAAGCAATGGCGCACTAGCTAGTAAGGATTGGTAAAGTGACAATTCCGAGGTTACATTGTCAAAAGGGTCTCGATTGAGTATACTTGACAAGTTTGCAGCGGACTTGTCGCAGCATCCAGTAAACTTGGTGTATGACCACAGTATGGCTATCTGGCTATATAGCTATCTCATGCAAACTAGATGCCGCATCAATTCAAACTGCAAACTTGACAGATATACTTGATTGTGTTTGGCCAGTTTTAGATGACAAAATTTGAATACTTTGAAAAGTATATAGAAGAACTTCATTATTACGACGTGTTCGAGCAATGAGGAAGTCTAACTAATAAATTATTAGTAACGGTTTTAATGGGTAAGGTAAACGCGCCTATTACCGCCAGTTTAAGCCGACTTTGTATGAACTTCAGAAAATTAGATATATGCTGTTATGCTAGAAAAGGTGTTTTAATTTATTCTTTAACATGATTAAATATCCTATGATATTGAGTACGTAAATTCAGTATTAAATAACACAATATTTAATAAATAATAATTGAATCTAAAATAGCGATTGCTTCTATTACCGACGCATGGATGATGTTTGTTTCTAATACCGTTTTTTTTGTTTCTATTACCGACTACTAAACTAGTATAAAATTAAAAAGCTGCCTGCCATCAAAAAAGGTATCATGATATTATACCTTTTTGAAATCCTTATGCTGAGCTCTTTAGTTTGATACCCATATTGCATTATTCGATTTATTTTTATTTTTTGATACTTCAAACAGTGACATCTCACAGCCACCATTTTTTAATGACACTTATTTAAGAATACTTGGGTTATCAAAACGAATCTAACGATATCTTAATTGTATTATTTGATCCAGCCGTTTGGATGATCACTTCGGTGATCGGTGGATAGGGCGAGGAGGACCTGTACCATGGCCGGCGTGCTCCCCGGACCTCACACCGATGGATTTCTATTTGTGGGGGGAGGTTAAAAGTGTTGTGTATGCTACGGAGTATTCGAACAGAGATGAATTAAAATTAAGTATAGTGACTGCTTTTGATAAAGTTCGAAGTGAAGTGTTCTTGTGCTAAACCGCGTAAAGGACAATTTGTGCAAACGTGCTGAACTCTGCATCACTCGAGGAGGTGAGCATTTTGGACATCTGTTAAGGCTTGTGTAAATAATAAAATCAATACGTAAAACTTCAATCATTGTAAATAAACATCAATTTAATCATTGTAAATAGGTATGATTCCCCCGTGTGGTGCCGGGTCCACTTTGTAGAATAGCATCACTCCTACTTCTTCCTGGAATGTCGTAAAAGGCGACTAATAGGATATTCCAGGAAACGGGCAGCAGTGTCTCCCTGCGGACTAAGAACATCTACTGCGGTCACCAACACGCACTGGCCAAGCGTGGTGACTACCGGCTAAAACCCCAATATGATAACCACAACAAAGCCTCGGCCCAAAGTTCCCGGCAGCCCCGCTATTCCTAGTTACGGTAGCGGCTATGGTAACGGCGGGGCAGGGGGTGTTAAGAATCGCCGGCAGAGATCAGGCTACCAATCTCAAAAACGACTTCTGCACCTGGCAACATATAACACCAGAACACTGAGGACCGACGACAAGATGAAAGAGCTGGAAGAAGAGATAGACAAGTTAAACTGGAGTATTGTGGGTTTATCTGAAGTCCGAAAAGAGGGTGAGGACACGATAATACTCAAATCCGGAAACTTGTTCTATCACTGGGAGGGCGAACATCTGTCCCAAGGTGGTGTCGGGTTTCTCGTTCACAAGTCCCTCGTCAACAACATTGTGCAAGTTGGGAGCGTGTCGTCCAGGGTAGCGTACCTTACACTCAGAATATCCAAACGGTATTCGTTGAAGGTTGTACAGGTATATGCGCCGACTTCAACACATCCTGACAATGAGGTTGAGGTTATGTATGAGGACATAAGCAGAGCCATATATACCTCTAAAGCTCATTTCAATGTTGTCATGGGGGACTTCAAACGCGAGACTGGGCATGCAAAGCGGCGCCGAAATGAAAGTGGGTCCCTACGGTCCTACACATTGGACGACGGAACCACCGAGGACACTTGCTGGCTAATTTTTTGGAGAAGGAAGGTCTCTTCATGATGAACTCCTTCTTCAGAAAGAAGCTGCAACGCAAGTGGACTTGGATTAGTCCTGATAGTTCCACGAAAAGCGAGATAGACTTCATTCTGGCAGACAAACGGCACATATTTAATGATGTCTCTGTGATCAGCAGGTTTAAAACCGGAAGCGATCACCGACTTGTAAGAGGCACATTAAATATCGACCTGAAGCTGGAACGGTCACGCCTGATGAAGTCTACGCTTCGCTCAACACCTATCCAAATCCAGGGATCTGAAAACTTTCAACTTGAGCTGCAAAACCGTTTTGCGTACCGAGAGTTTGCGTCAGTGGACGAGTATAATACCAGGATGGTAACAACTGTCCACGAGGTAGGGTCGAAGTATTTCAAGACCCACCCTAGTGGTAGATCTCAGGTTCTCTCAGAACAAACGCTCGGTCTTATGAGGGATCGACGAGAACTATGTGTGCAGTCTCCAACCTCTATGAGGGAATACCGAAGCTCAATGAACAGATCTCCAAGTGCAGGCGACGCGATTTGCGAAAACACAACGCAAATCGTGTAAAAAGCACTATTGAGCGAAACCAGGGCTCAAAAGTGTTCGCCAGGGATCTGTCTATTGGGCAAAGTCAGCTTACGAGGTTGAAGACCGAGTCCGGCACCATGGTGTCGTCGAAACCCGAAGTTCTGAGGGAGACTGAGAGATACTACGGACGGTTGTATGCCTCCTCCCAAGCTCCACCTCCTCGCGAGGAGAGCGACTAGCGAGCTAAACTGACCCGACACTACACCGAAGATATCCTGGTCGTCAGCCTGTATGAGATTAAAAAGGCTCTCAAACAGCTTAAAAACAAGGTACCGGGAGATGACGGAATCACAACCGAGCTTCTGAAAGCTGGAGGGAAACCCTTTCTAGTGGCGCTCCAAAAACTGTTCGATTCCGTCATCAAGCGTGGACCAGAAGTGTGGTGACGCTGTTCTTCAAGAAGGTAATAATCTCTATAATCTCTCAATAATCTCTATGCCGGAGATCCGCATTACAAACAAAGAAGTCCTTAAAACCTTGCGGTGTCTAGACGTGAATAAAGCCAGTGGACCGGACGGTATTCCAGCGATAGTGCTCAAGACATGTGCACCCGAGTTGTCTCCTGTATTGACACGTCTGTTCCGTCTTTCATTTGAGACTGGATCAGTGCCTAAATCCTGGAAGCTTGCCAACGTGCAGCCCGTACCCAAGAAAGGTAGCCGTGCTGACCCCGCCAACTATCGGCCTATCTCAATTACCTCCATACTCTGCAAGATTATGTAGCGTACATTGAATAGGCGCCTCATGGCATACCTAGAACAGAATGATCTCCTTAGCGACCGGCAGTACGGGTTCCGCCGAAACCGGTCAACAGGAGATCTTCTAGCGTATGCCACACACATATGGGGCGAGGCCCTCGATAATAATGGGGAAGCACTTGCTGTCTCCCTTGATGTTTCGAAGGCCTTCGATAAGGTCTGGCACGCTAGCCTTCTAAGCAAGCTTCCAGCTTATGGCATATCCCCTGGGCTTATCCACTGGGTAAAGGACTTCCTGAGTGACCGGTCTTTCCGCGTTGTAGTCGATGGTTGTTCATCGAGAACGATGGCTACAAATGCTGGAGTTCCTCAGGGGTCCGTTCTCTCCGCCACTCTATTTCTGCTTCATATAAATGACCTGCTTATGCCCGGTATTTATGGGTACGCAGACGATAGCACAGTGGTAGAGAGATACCTGCCAAGTTCCAGGGCCAGTCAGGACGAAATTCAGTCTCAAAGAGAGGCCATGGTGGTTCGTGTGAATCTCACACTTCGGGCTGTGTCCGAGTGGGGCGAAGCCAATCTTGTGAGATTCAACGCCGCTAAAACGCAGACGTGTCTATTCACCGCCAAGAGGAGCCCGCTTACCTTGGCTCCTACTTTTCGGAATGTGTCCTTGGATTATACCGACTGCCTTCAGTTGTTAGGAGTAGAGATATCCTCGAAACTCAACTTTGGGCGGTTCATTGAGACCAAGGCTAAGGCTGCTGCAAGGAAACTTGGTGTCCTTGCAAAAGTGCGGCGGTACTTCACACCGAGGCAACTCTTAACCTTGTATAAAGCTCAGGTTCGGCCGTGTGTGGAGTACTGTTCGCACATTTGGGCAGGTGCAGCCAAATGTCACCTTTCTGCCTTGGACTCGATGGAGAGGCGTGCGAAGAGGCTCATTGGTGACCCAGATTTGGTTGAGACCAATCTTCAAAGCCTCGAACACAGGCGTAGAGTAGCCAGCCTCTCGGTTTTGTACAGGGCACATTTCGGAGAGTGTGCACAGGAATTGTTTGATTTAATTCCCCCATCTCCATTTCGCCATCGAACGACACGACGCATGGCGGGTATCCATCCTTTTGTTGTGAACATCCCGCCGGTAAGGACGAGGCGGTTTGGTTCGTCATTCGTTATACGCACCGCCAAGGACTGGAATAACTTGCCTGCGTCGGCGTTCCCGCCTGCCTATGATGTGGATGTCTTCAAGAAAAGAGTGAATAGGCTTTTACTAAGTTAATGTGCTCACCACCTTGGACCACATCTCCACTTACCATCAGGTGGGATTGTGGTCAAGCATTAAGTTATTTGTGTAAAAAAAAAAAGAAGGGCGATAGTGCCCTTTTAAAGAACTACAGGCCCATTGCACTTCTGAGCCACGTTTATAAGCTGTTTTCGAGGGTCCTCACAAATCGCATTGCACGCAGGCTTGACAACTTCCAGCCTCCCGAACAAGCAGGATTCCGAAAAGGCTACAGCACCATAGACCATATACACACACTGCGGCAGATTATACAAAAGACCGAGGAGTATAATTTGCCGTTATGTGTTGCCTATGTGGACTATGAGAAAGCCTTTCATTCTATTGAGACCTGGGCGGTACTAAATTCACTCCAGCGGTGCCGGATCGACTACCGGTATATCGAGGTGTTGAAATGTTTGTACTCATCTGCAACCATGTCCGTCAGAGTACACGACACAGCAACGAGCCCCATCCAATTGCAGAGGGGTGTCAAACAAGGGGATGTCATATCCCCAAAACTGTTCACCGCTGCGTTGGAAGACGTGTTCAAGCTGATGGAGTGGAAACGACGTGGTATTAACATCAACGGCGAATACATCACACACCTGCGATATGCCAACGATAGTCATCCTGGCGGGTTCCCTGGAAGAACTTGGTACAATGCTTGGGGACTTGAACAGCGCCTCACAATGGGTGGGTCTTAGGATGAACATGGACAAGACGAAAATCATGTCGAATGTCCATGTCACGCCCGTACCGGTTGTTGTTGTTGATGGCGCTGCTCTCGAAGTTGTGGACAATACAATACCTAGGACAAGTGATCCAGATGGGTAAGTCCAACTTCGAGAAAGAAGTCACTCGTAGAATCCAACTCAGATGGGCTGCGTTTGGGAAACTGCGTCATATCTTGTCGTCCAAAACACTACCTCAGTGCCTGAAGTCGAAGGTATTCGAGCATTGTGTGTTGCCAGTGATGACATACGGATCCGAGACATGGTGCTTTACTATTGGCCTAATCCACAAGCTCAAAGTAGCGCAGCGGGCTATGGAGAGGGCTACGGTATTTCTCTACGTGATCGCATCAGAAATGAGGAGATCCGTAGACGAACAAGGGTAACCGACATAGCTTAAAGAATTAGCCAGCTGAAGTGGCAATGGGCTGGCCACATAGCGCGAAGGACCGATTACAATAAGAGATTTTTATAAATAAGACCGTATGGGTCGGTAATAGAATTAAGTATGAAGATTACTTTATTCTATTAGCGACAGCAAAAATAAACAATAACTGGCTAAAATTTCTGCTTTAATGCAAACGTGTTTTGATGGATATCATTGCTATGATTATTTTTCGGTATCAAAAAGTTTCTTAGTTTTGATATGAGATATTATTTAAAATACATTGCCATACATTACTAAAAATTATTGCTTATGTCGAATCTCGTTTAAAAGAAAATCTATGTGACAAAATGTATGGCGTTAATTGATCAAATTATGTAATATACTCTTAAGAATCAAACAAGTTAAAAGAAACATCTAAAATAACGTATTAAAAGAAATAAAATCTAAAATACTAACTGTTGTGAAACATCTAACAACGCCATGAGGCGGTATTAGAAGCAACTTATGAATATTATGTTTCCATTACCGCTTTAAGGTAAAATTCGAATTAAACCACAAAAAATAGTCAGAACGGTAATATTAGATGTGAATCTAGAAAACCAATATATTATTTATTATATTTACACATTTGCCTGCAGGTATACACATTTTATTTAAGTTAATTTATCTTAAGTAATAATTATGTTTACTTACGTAGCCGGGAGCGCAACACTATGAGACGGGCGTCCGTTGCGGGCGCGTCTCAGTTATTATCGAATTATTCTGTTTGCTGATTATTTACGCACACAAACTTTATTATTTTTGTTTCTCAATATACATACCTAAAATATTTTTAGGGTACAACTTTCATGAAATGTATAGTTTGCCTTAAAATAGTGATTAAAAAAACTGTCGGTATTGGATACAGATTTTGGGGTGGCGTTATTGGGCGCGTTTACGTTACATGATTAAAACAAGTCATTTGAAATGACGTTTTCACAGTTCAGAGGCAAAGTTAATAAGTAATAAAAAGTACATAAAAGCATTTTATTTAATTTGAAACCAAGACTGCAATCGGCGGATTCAAGTTTATTCATTAAAATTCCTTTACCGAGCTGATTTTGTCAGTTCTACTCCTAAGGTACTACCATATAAAGTTTTAATTAATAATATAATAATTAATTCATAATTTAATGTAACAATCCTCATAGATCAAAAATAGAAAAAAAAACAAATCTTATTCCTACTTACTCAAATACAAAAAATATACCTATGAGAAACCAAATTCAAACAAATAAAAGATTTCGCAGTGCTCGAAGTCTTCACTTTAGTAAAATATAAGACCAATTTGCAACGAGTTTAAGAGGTTCTACAGCTACGATTAAAGCTCGATAAAGGCTTACAATTAGGATCGAATCGGGATTAAGGATTAAGAATTTACTCGGTCTCAATCCTGCGGAGCGTTTAATGAGGATTGCCATAATGACAGCTTAGTGCCTTTTACTAAACATTTAATGATTGTTGTCGCGTTTTTTCGAACTTTTTCTATTAAGGCATTTATAGGTTAAACATAGTTTTCATTGAAAATTAAGTTTTATCAAAGTTAAATAATTTGGGTTTTTATTACTTTAGTATAATTACCTATCTTGTAGGTATGAGTTTTTACAAGTGACAAGTGAAAAACAAAGGTATATTTGCGTCTTTTCAATTTACAATGGAATTAGTAATATCAACATAATTATGCAACTTAATTTAACTACTCAAATAAACAAAACTTTTTTAAATACCAAGTAACATAGTCTGATTGAGATTAATAAATATATTAAAGCTAATTTAAACATCACATTAATTTTATTAAGCGAGAATGTTCTTAAAACAAAATTATCTCAAGCAAGGAAAAGGTAGTCTACGATTTTAAAATTCCTGGATTTCTTGAAGAAAACACATTAGGATGCAAACATTTATTCGTGAAACACTAAAGAACAGCGTTGAATATTGCACGAATACAGACCGTTACTCGAGTGCAGGTAATGGCGCCTGCGATTAAGCAAATGACCCTCTGTCTCGGCTGACTCTTTGAACATTTACACCTAATATCTTTATTAAACAATATTTACTAATACAAAAAGAAAAATGTTACATAGGATTCTTTATTTAATATCAATACTTAAGGATTAAGTGAAAATATAATTATTACTGCTTTGTTTTAATTGGCTGAGTTAATTATTACCCACTGTACCCACCATCCATCCATCCATCAGCCCTTGGAGGTCCACTGCTGGACATAGGCCTCCCCTGAGCCTTCTGAATCCAGCGGATGCCCGCTGTCTTCTTTAGGTCGTCGGTCCATCTTGTCGTGGGGCGTCCTGTACTCCGCTTTCCGAGACGCGGGCGCCATTCGAGGACCTTTCTTCCCCAAAGGTTATCGGTCCTTCGCACTATGCGGCCAGCTCATTGCCACTTCAGCCGGCTAATTCTTTGAGCTATGTCGGTTACCCTTGTTCGTCTACGGATCTCCTCGTTTCTGATACGATCACGTAGAGAAATACCGAGCATAGCCCTCTCCATAGCCCGCTGTGCTACCCTGAGCTTATGGATTAAGCCAATAGTGAAGCAACACGTCTCGGATCCATATGTCATCACTGGCAACACACACTGCTCGAACACCTTCGACTTCAGGCACTGAGGTAGTGTTTTGGACGACAAGATATGACGCAGTTTCCCGAACGCAGCCCATCCGAGTTGGATTCTACGAGTGACTTCTTTCTCGAAGTTGGACTTACCCATCTGGATCACTTGTCCCAGGTAACTGTATTCGTCTACAACTTCGAGAGCAGCGCCGTCAACAACAACCGGTACGGGTGTAACATGTAGATTCGACATAATTTTCGTCTTGTCCATGTTCATCTTAAGACCCACCCGTTGTGAGGCGCTGTTCAAGTCCCCGAGTATTGTACCTAGTTCAGGGATCCTGCCAGGATGACTATATCATCGGCATATCGCAGATGTGTAATGTATTCGCCATTGATGTTAATGCCACGTCGTTTCCACTCCATCAGCTTGAACACATCTTCCAATGCAGCGATGAACAGTTTTGGGGATATAACGTCCCCTTGCCTGACACCTCTCTGCAATTGGATGGGGTTCGTGGCTGTGTCATGTACTTTGACGGACATGGTGGCTGATGAGTGCAAATACTTCAACACCTCGATATACCGGTAGTCGATCCGGCACCGCTGAAGACAATTTAGTACTGCCCAGGTCTCAATAGAATCAAAGGCTTTCTCATAGTCCACATAGGCGACACATAACGGCAGATTATACTCCTCGGTCTTCTGTATAATCTGCCACAGTGTGTGTATGTGGTCTATGGTGCTGTAGCCTTTCCGGAATCCTGCTTGTTCGTGAGGCTGAAAGTCGTCAAGCCTGCGTGCAATGCGATTTGTGAGCACCCTCGAAAACAGCTTATAAACGTGGCTCAGAAGTGCGATTTGCCTGTAGTTCTTCAAAAGGGCTTTATCACCCTTTTTGAAAAACAGAGTCACCACACTTCTGCTCCACGCTTCCGGGGTAGTTCCAGTATGGATGACGGTATCAAACAGTTTTTGGAGCGCCACTAGAAGGGGTTTCCCCCCAGCTCTTAGCAGCTCGGCGGTGATACCGTCATCTCCCGGTGCCTTGTTGTTTTTAAGCTGTTTGAGAGCCTCTCTAATCTCATACAGGCTGACGTCCGGAATATGTTCTGTGTAGTGTCGAATTAATTTAGCTCTCTTGTCGTTCTCCTCACTGGGAGGTGGAGCTTGAGAGGAGGTATATAACCGTCCGTAGTATCTCTCAGTTTCTCTCAGAACTTCAGGTTTCGACGTAACTATGGTGCCGGACTCGGTCTTCAACCTCGTAAGCTGACGTTGTCCAATAGGCAGATCTCTGGCGAACACTTTGGAGCCCTGGTTTCGCTCTATTGTGTTTTTTACAAGATTTGCGTTGTGTTTGCGCAAATCGCGTCGCCTGCCCTTGGAGATCTGTTCATTGAGCCGTCGGTATTCCGCCATAGAGGTTGGAGATTGCACACATAGTTCTCGTCGATCCCTCATAAGACCGAGAGTTTGCTCTAAGAGAACTTGAGATCTACCACTGGGGTGGGTCTTGAAATACTTCGACCCTACCTCATGGACAGTGGCTACCATCCTGGTGTTAAATTCGTCCACCGACGTGCATGATTCTAGGCACGCAAAACGATTTTGCAGCTCAAGTTGAAAGTTTTCGGATCCCTGGATTTGGACAGGTGTTGGGCGAAGCGTAGACTTCATCAAGCGTGACCGTTCCAGCTTCACGTTGATATTTAATGTGCCTCTTACAAAACGGTGATCGCTTCCGGTTTTGAACCTGCTGATCACAGAGACATCATTAAATATGTGCCGTTTATCTGTCAGAATGAAGTCTATCTCGCTTTTTGAGGAACCATCAGGACTTATCCAAGTCAACCTTCTTTTTCTTCTTCTTGAGGCTTCTTCTTGAAGTATAAGTTCATCATAAAGAGATCTTCCTTCTCCAAAAAGTTAGGCAGCAAGTGTCCTCGGTGGTTCCGTCGTCCAATTCCGAAGGGACCCACTTTCCTCTCGGTGCCATTTTGCGCGCCCAGTCTCGCGTTAAAGTCCCCCATCACAACTGTGAAATGAGCTTTAGAGGTATGTATGGCTCTACTGATATCCTCATACATAACCTCTACCTCTTCGTCGGGATGTGTCGAAGTCGGCACATAAACCTGTACAACCTTCAACGAATATCGTTTGGATATTCTGAGTGTAAGGTACGCTACTCTGGCCGACACGCTCCCGACTTGCACAATGTTGTTGACGAGAGACTTGTGGACGAGAAACCCAACACCACCCTGGGACAGGTGTTCGCCCTCCCGGTGAAAGAACAAGTTCCCGGATTTGAGTATTATCGTCTACATACAATCTAGATCATTCAAGTAAATTCTGGATCATTTTAAAATTTTATAGAACAATTCATTTTATATTAATGATAATCACACATTTCTAAAAATCACATGTTGTTAATTCTTTAGATGAATTACTGGTTGTTGCAGCGAATAATTAAAACTTTTTCGAGAGCACACATTTAATTTTTGTAAGAAAAGTACCGAGAGAATGAATGCATTCAAGCGACGGTCGACAGATAACAAATCATAATTTTGCTTGGGTAGCTTCCTGGTCATCTACCAGCAACGCGCGACTCGTAAACATTGCTCCCATGAAAAAGTATGCGCTTCAACACGTTTCAACCCCGTATCTTCTACACCCTAATAGGTATCAACTTGCAACCACCATAGTACACGATGGGAGCCTTGTACCTATTGCGACATACAAACACTATGCGTCTGCGACGTGCAGTTTTGGCTGCAAAGTGAAATACCAAAACACAATCTTCTCTTTTATATATATATATATATATATAATAGATTTATGAAAGAATATGACGGCGCGTTCTGTTGTATTTTGACGAAAAAACTACAAGGCAAATTGTAACGTGCTCTAAAACAACACCACACCACAGAGTACTTATACACTATGTTTTAAACAACACTAAACACTAAATGCTAAATGTCATGGAGTATCTCTATGCCGAATGTGTAAAGCAATTGACTCAGATTAGGTAAAGATACTAGGGATTGTTTACCGGGAGAATGGAATATAGAGGTAATAACTACTCTATGACCGGAAGGAACAGCGATCTGGCATCGTGGCTACCTGCTACATATCTAGTGGAGTGTTTTGGAATGATATAAGTACACGTACGTGTATGTACAAATACGTGTTGTAGTTAGAGGTATACTTGGTGTAATTAATGCCGTTAAATAAATAAGTAACATTTTGACACACGTTATGTCAGCCAAGTTCGAAGCAGCTGTTTTTGCATATATGTATGCGCAGTGTGCGTTCACCCCCTATGTATAAGTTACTCTATGTTAGTTACATTACAACGACAACCAAATGTAACATACTGGAAAACTGGTATTTTAATAGAATTTCTGTAACATGAATACGTCATGCCATAGGGCTAAGATGTCTTCTGGGGCCGAGAATATAACTCAAGACTAGCCGGTCGAATTTTATTAATTGTTACAACATTGGTACTTTTTGTTACTTAGCGGTTACTATTGTGCTTTAATCAGTAGAGGCATTTTTTGCTTTGGTAGGTACATTAAGATAATATGAAAGCGTGTATTAATTTTAAACTATTATCCTGTATCTGATATTTCTGCACAAACTCCTCCTACGACGTACTAGAATTTGATGCAGTAATTTTGTTTTCCAGACTATTTAGTGCTACTATTATCATATTCACTAAAATTACAGCGGGGAAAATTGTCCCAGAAACTTGTGGTGGGCATTGTTGTCCTTACGAGCCTGGCTTAAATTCAAAACAGTATGTGATATAAATTACGCCACTGCTAGTCTAGATGTAGTCTATATTCAAATTTTGTTTGGTATACACAGGTTAGTACAGGAATTAAATGTAAATATTATGCACTCGCAGTCATTGCGATGTCTTTTGCGAAATTGATACAGTTACACATTGCAGTGTGTATAAGGGTGAAATTTTTTGATTTTAGACGTATTGGGGCGGCTTAGAATACTCACCCCAATCCCACGCCGGAAGAGTGTCGTAAAAGGCGACTAAATCCGGCCCGCTGGTGTTAGGGCCCTCGGAGGGATTATATTGGTAGTATTGATTTTAATTGTAAATTAATACCATTATTACTATTATTATTTCTCCAGGGGTTCACCTGGATAGCTACCACCCTCGAGCATGAGTCAGCCGCCAAACGACTCGTCGTGTTCCGGCTGGGGGCTTGAAAGCCAGTTCTTTCTTTCTTTTTCTTCTTTCTTTCTTGGCCGGCAACGCATCAGTGACGCATTTGGTGTTGCTGATGTTCATGAGCGGCGATAGACACTTACCATCAGATGGATCGTCAGCTCGTTTGCCGGCTATTTCCATAAAAAAAAATCTATAAAACGCACTTGGAATTAGAACGTGTTCAGACAAGATGACTTATAATTTGTGACTACGAAAAAATTAAAAAAATACATAAAACGGCTTACATTAAGATTGATTTAAGACAATTATTTTTGTTTACATTAAAATCTGAGCAAAACCCTATTCAAAGCGACATACATAGGTTTGATTCCCAGCAGACGTGACACATCTAAATTGTCATCTAATTGTCATAAGTATCAAAATTTTTATTAACTAATAAAAATTAGTAAGAATCTTCTTATGTTCATGTTTATTTATGTCACCAAAGGAGAATGCCCATTCAGTATGGAGAAATGTACTGACTTTAACATTTTTATGTCTTGATAAAAATACCTTTATTTGATTATGTTATCTTAATAATATACACATACTAACTTTAGCCAATGATAATACTAGGAAATAAGAGATTTTAAACAAAATTAATTTGTATTTAGGTCATAGTAAACTCACAGTAATATGGACTCTATGAAGGCGTATTAAAGTCCATTGCGTATGTAATGTAGATCTTTTAAGTTTCAAATTCATTTGACAGTCCCCAATCACCATGTAGTTTGTAATGTATTATAATCACAGAACACTATTACTCCTGGCTGATTATAATAATTTTCTAATTCATTTGACAGTCCCCTTACGTCATCTAGTTTGTTGTCATGGATATAATAAACTATAACTGTTGTATCATAATTATAATCGAATCAATGCAACCTATTGGCCCGAAGGATCTTAAAAGATTCCTGATTGGCCCTTATCCAAACATAAATGACCCAATGGTTTTCTTTTGTAAAACGGAAGTAAAGTTACTTATTAATTTCAGAAAATTATTCCTAATAAGGATTTTTCAGGAAATAGGGTAAAATACTTGATATATTTTAATTAAATTTTTTGTCCAAAAATCATTGTGACAATTATTTTTTTAAGAGTACTGGCTATGGGCATTCTCCTTTCCTAAATATAATTTAATTTATTTATTTTAATATAACTGAAATATGATTAAGATGTAATCCATACTCACAACTCTTGAAGCTAAGAACATACTAAAAGTGGGTTTGAAAGGATCTACAAATAGTTGAATTGATTAAAGTTTAACCCGATTGAACTCGAAGCAAGTTTTAAGGCTGTACAAAGCTAAGGCTAATGATACCTCTCCAACTGAGCAACGGTAACGTAACCGCACTCGCTTTGGTATTAGTAAATCGATATAAGCGACTCTTGGTTTTACATTTTTAACTACCAAAGTAATGAATGTTGAAATATTAGTCTTTCGCAAAAACAGTTTCGGAAAGTAGAAAAACTCATCACGTTTGAAGTGACTACAAAAAGGAAGACTCAATTTGATTTATAACAATAATATGTATGTAATAAATAATATTATAACTACAAAATATTCACACATTATAATCTATTATTGCTTATAAACAGACTTACACGACACAGCGACTCCTAGTGTGGAGATGTTAGTGTGCTAGCTTTTATTATTTATTTATTTATGTAATTTTATTTAATTTATTACTAGAAATTATCACAAATGTACTAAACTCGTAGAGTCTCGTAAGACAACTTAACTAAACTTTATCAAAGCAAGGTCAGGTCAGATCATAATTTGAAATAATGAAAATTTTCCTAGTACCTAATTTTCGTCTTAATCACATTTACATCTAAAATCACAATTTACTCTTAGATCCCTTCAACTAAGAAATAAGTTCATTACCTCGCATAAACCATTACGTAGCTATTCGTAATATAAATTCATTTAAATAAAATATAATAAAACATGACCTAAAACGTTTACCTGTAAAACATTGGTGTGAGAGGCTCTTTGTGTGTAATGAGATCTCATTATGACCGGCCATTAGTGAGTCCGGTTCCGAGTGTTCGCAACCCTTAGTTGTCACCAACGCAGCACATTTAATATACAATCCATGCAGTAATTACCTAAGTATCTATTCGCATCGCAGTATAACCACAACGATAACTAGATATGTAGATATGTATGTATATATCTACGAGTATATCTATCTAGATATGTTCTAACTTCTGTATATCGTTGAATTATTATATTTTTATGTACATTGTACAGATTTAGCCTAGGTACAGTTTTATTAAAACTAGTGCCTACGACGTCATCGTTTCATCCTTTCTTTAACAATACAATGTAATGCTATTTCTATGTATTTCGCAGTACAGCTAGCAAATCAGCTGACTATCCACCTAATAAACAATATTTAATTAATAAACTGACTATCATCGACAATGGACATCAGCAACACCAAAGGCATCACTGATGCGTTGCCGGCCAAGCAAGAGAGAGGAAAAAGAAAGAAATATAGATATTTTTATATCTACTGTTGAAGAGTTTTAAAAAGGATTGTATATTCTATTAAAAAATATTCTGCTATACCGTGATCAGAGCCACTTGTTCTCATTAAAAGCATGCCGCCATTACAGCCGGGAGTGCTGTTCGCTATTACTCGTTCCTCCCAATGAACATTACCTCGATTTCTGTTTTCGAGATTCCTACAGTTTGCTATGTAAGGTTGGCAGATAAAGGTATATACAATCCTTTTAATATTATAAATGAAAAAGTTTGTATGTTTAGATGTTTGGATGTTTGTGACTCTACACGCAAAAGCAGCTGAACGGATATGGATAAAATTTGGCAAGTGGATAATTTTTGACCTAACTTACCGGATAGGATACTTTTTATCCCGGAAAATGGACCTGTTTTCGAGGGATACAATACAATACAATACAATACAAAACTCTTTATTGCACACCAGAATAAAACGCACATGTACATAACAACTACAATGGATAGCATACAATAGGCGATCTTATCGCTAAAAAGCGATCTCTTCCAGATAACCCAAAGTGGAAAACTTATCAAAGTTGACAAATAAATTGCTGGTAGAGGTGTACAAGCACAACTATTATAAGTATGATGTTCATGAGGTCTGCGAAACTAACATAATGCGAAGAGAGGGAAGGATAGAGTAAGATTGCGATAGAATAGACTAGAAAGGATTATAATTTACACAGGATAACAGGATAACAGGGATAACAGGTAAAATTTGGTTTCCCTTAATAGATTCGTTGTTTAGAAAGCAAAGTCGATTATTTTTTATAATGTTGGGAACTTCGTCAATCAAATCCTTCTTAAATTCATTGAGGATGTGATGATGGGTTCTGGAGATAAAGAATGGAACTCAATGGTAAGGAATAACGGAAATATGAGACAAAGTCGAAAACTAATAAAAAATAATAAGTATCGTGTGTGTGTGTGGAAATTAAATTTCCCTCAAATTCAAGTTACAAAATAAAGTTTTCAATTATCTAGGTTCATTGACCATCATCCACCAAGCCGGGAAATAACGCATAGAATTTGCCGTTCAACTAACTGCCTTTTCAAATTGATATTATGAACCTAAAATCTTCTTTTTTTTTCGAATTTGACTTTCTTCGGCCAATATGCAGGCTACTACAACAATTTTTCCATAGCTGAATCAATCTTAACCGTCTTCACCGTTTTTCACTAGAGGTTGGAAAAAACTGCTAAAATTGTTGGCAATACTAAAAAATCCGTACGGCGAATCCGGACATATGTGCGAGGGTATCCGCATACGGAGCGTCCGGGGCGGACGATGCGGATATATGTGCGTTCAATAGTTAACATTGCAAAACCAGTGTATGATGGTTCGTTCAATTAAGGGTCTCATGATGTGTCTTGGAGATCAAATATGTTACTCCTGAATGGTTGGGAGTAACTGAACAGGATTAAATGTTTTTGGTGTTGGTAACGTTGACACTGCAAAATCATGATTGACAAACTTAGGGCCTGATAGTGCATCTTGGATACAAAATATGTAATTTGTAAACGGATGGCAATAACGGAACCGTTTGTTTTTAATTATTTGCTGGTGGTAACTGTAGTGTTTGTGATCGATACTCGAGTAAACATGATGTAGTGTTTGTGATCGATACTCGAGTAAACATGACGTTGTCTCGAGCACACGGGGGTGGGGTAGTCAGTCACGTATTAGCCACGGGCGAGAACGGACGTCTACTTGCGCACTGGTGTGGTAACGAGCCAATTAACGTACCTTTTGTGACACGGGGTACTACATGTGGCGACGAGGTAAAAGGTTAGTGATAATATATTTTTAAAAAAAAACGGAGAGAGGAAGGTTGAATAAGTATGCGAGTACATTAATAAAATCGAATGGTCTAAAAACTTTATGCATTGGATGTATAATTGATTGTTAAATTACCGGAGGGTCAACATAAAATATATATACTTCTATCCTAAAAAATAAATAAATAAACAATAAAGTGTATCTAAACACTACCTGTACACTAACTATATTAAAAGAATATATTGAAGTAAAACATTATATTTATCTATGAGCTTACTTTACCAAACAATATCTAGGTACCTTGTTTTGGTTATCACTGCACTTGCATTTTATAAACCTCTCTTAATGATCCCGATGAATCATCGCGTCGCGGCATCGCCATGCGGTAGGCAGGTATCGCATTGGATTATTGTAAACAAGTTATTACAGTTTTCTACTACCACCAAGATCTGCACCGACGCCGCGACGGTGGCTCCAGGCGGGCTCACGCCCAGACCCTTCTGAGCACACCGCCGCGCACGTCCTACTCGTTACGGCATAATGACGTCGTCCGAAGACTACGCACTTGCCTGTAACGGTAGTGTAGTGTATATAGGCAAAACGCTTCAGCGCCATCCATCTTCAGGGCTAGTTGCGTCGGCAGGTGAGTCGTTGTACACTCCTTAGCGGATTCCGACTTCCATGGCCACCGTCCTACTATCCATAAAATTGAGTTCAAATTACTAGTTGCTTAGTAGTTATAGTTTCGTCAGTAATAAATAGTTAGGATATATGTATTTAAAATCTTATTTTCAGTAATTTTAATATTTTTGTTATTTGATAATCAGCTCATCTTAACAGCATCATTATGTATACGCGTCTAACGTATCGCACTCAGCGAACATTTAGATACCGTACGTACCGTATATATGTTAAGATAAGTACCGTATATATGTTACAGTTATTTGTTTCACATTACATTACAACTCTTTACCATGAACTGTGTAGTGGTTTTCTTTTGCCTGGACAAAGTCTTGATTAATATAATACCTGGACAACAGCGGACACACTAGTTACGCTATTATTTATCCGATGCTATGACTTTAGTAATTAATAATTTTATTGGATTACAATTAAAGTTTGATAATTTAATTAGCTATAACGGTGCTACTAATTATTGACGTACTTAGGTTGATTTCTTGTGTCATAAACTCCTTAATAGGTATTTATCTACCTGAAGGATTGTTCATGTGGGTGATTTAATAAACTTAATAGTGTCATAAATTTTAGTACATACGTACTTATTGCAATAACTATAATGTGTGTTAGGTAGTGCGAACCTACATGAAATTGTAAATCGTACGTGATCTACGTGATCGTGTGTATTAAGGTAGTGCGAACCTACATGAAATTGTAAATCGTACGTGATCTACGTGATCGTGTGTGTTAAGGTAGTGCGAACCTACATGAAATTGTAAATCGTACGTGATCTACGTGATCGTGTGTTAGGTAGTGCGAACCTACATGAAATTGTAAATCGTACGTGATCTACGTGATCGTGTGTGTTAAGGTAGTGCGAACCTACATGAAATTGTAAATCGTACATGATCTACGTGATCGTGTGTTAGGTAGTGCGAACCTACATGAAATTGTAAATCGTACGTGATCTACGTGATCGTGTGTGTTAAGGTAGTGCGAACCTACATGAAATTGTAAATCGTACGTGATCTACGTGATCGTGTGTTAGGTAGTGCGAACCTACATGAAATTGTAAATCGTACGTGATCTACGTGATCGTGTGTGTTAAGGTAGTGCGAACCTACATGAAATTGTAAATCGTACGTGACCTACGTGATCGTGTGTGTTAGGTAGTACGAACCTTCATGAAATTGTAAATCGTACGTGATCGTGTGTATTAGGTAATACGAACCTTCATGAAATTGTAAATCGTACGTAATCGTGTGTGTTAGGTAGTACGAACCTTCATGAATTGTAAATCGTACGTGATCGTATGTGTTAGGTAATACGAACCTTCATGAAATTGTAAATCGTACGTGATCGTGTGTATTAGGTAATACGAACCTTCAGGAAATTGTAAATCGTACGTAATCGTGTGTGTTAGGTAGTACGAACCTTCATGAATTGTAAATCGTACGTGGTCATGTGTATCAGGTAGTACGAACCTTCATGAAATTGTAAATCGTACGTGATCATGTGAATTAGGTAGTACGAACCTACATGAAATGGTAAATCGTACATGATTGCGTATTAGGCAACAAATGCCTTATAGTATGCCGTATAGTACTACAAATGCCTTATAATGCCTAGTTGACCGTATGTAGATGTGGGGACGAATTAATAGTGTATAAATTCCTATATTACACACTCAGTAGTTAACTTGTGCTCACCGGGAGCCACTTTTGAATATTTATTAAAACAGATTAATCCGAAACATTTGGATATAAACGCTTCAATGGTTTTGGTGATTGGTGACAGCCTGAACATTATCAGGAAGCAATTGGTAAAATATATCGGAAAGTTATTGTTTTAAATAGAAGTGCCAAGTGCGAATTTGTGATGTGTGCGTTTCCTTATTCGAGTGATTTGGGTCCGGAAGAGGATGACCACATTTATAGATTGGATCGGACGGTGTATGGCTAGACAAATCATCATAGCTGTGTAGTATTTTGTTTTGATATAAATAAATTAATTTAATCATAAATTTGAATTGGTTAGGGGCAGTATGTGCCTGCCACTAGGGTATAAAGGACGGTTGGCTGGGTTGTTAGCTTTCGATTTGAATGGTGCTGTTACAAGTAGGGTAACAGGGTCTACTGAAGCATTTATGGATTGTGGTAGTATTGCCACTGTTTCTTTTTGAATAATTGTACTAATATGGGTACAGATAGTTATTTGGACTGAATAATGAGACAATGGAGAGGCCCTTTTCTTTAAACATTGTACATCGGAGCATACAAGGCTTGTCCAGCAAGGAATTGGAAATAGAATTATTTATAAAGTGCTTTGATGTACATGTTTTATGTATAACGAAACATTGGTTTCCAGGCACTCGGAATCATGTTAGTATGGGTGATTGTAGGTTGTCTGGTGCATTCTGTGGAGAGACTGCAATTCATGGTGGATCGCTGGTGTTGGTGCACAGCAATGTGTCTTGTAAGGATCGTAAGGACATTGGTCTTTCTATTGAGCGCACTGTTGAGCTGGCCTGTGTGGAGCTGGAGCGGTTTGTTGTGGTTTGCGTGTATCGGCTCCCCTGTGGTGATTTTGCTGTTTTGAAGATACATTGGAGGATGTACTTAGGCGGTTATGTGTTTCTAGAAAGGATTGGTGGTGTGTGGCGGCCTCAACGCGGACATTTTGTCGGATGGTGCTATGGCTGCTGGGCTGCTGGGTTTGTTTAAGTGCTTTGGTTTGAATCTATTATTAAATGAGCCAGCCGGAGTGGCTGAGGCTACAGCTGCTTGTTTGGATGGTATCTTTTGCAATTGTGGGATTTGAGTGAGGAGATGTTCAGTGGGTTGGGGTCGGACCACTGCGGACGGAAAGTTTCGTTGTATGGTTCATTCACTGAGAAAAAACAATTGGTGGAATGTGGACCAATGGAATTGAATTTCAACTTTCAAAGTAAGAGGTTCATTCGAAAATGCAAATGCAGTTGACATTGCAACGGGGAGATCCAATCGAACTATATAAGACATTGTCTAATAACATGAATGGCGAATTTAATCAAATAATCAAGTTTGGGTATGTGTATAGCTAAAAATGGTAAATTTGGTGATTGGGCTGCTGTAGGTGTTTGTAAGGGTAGGAACGGGATGTATGACCTTTGCGCCGAGAAACAAACTTTTCTCCAGCTTTCCAGGAGTACGTGAGAAATTATGCTAAAATCTTTGGATTTGTTTGTGTTCGGACGGAATCGGTGTACATGGGGAACAGAATTGTTAGTTCGGATAACGGGATGGAAGCGACTTGGAGTATGGTTGGCGGTGAGAACGGTAACGCAGGGTCCTGTGATTTCTATTACGAATTGTTATAGACGTGGCAGGCGAACTTTAGGATCGCTTCCGTGATGTTCCTATGGCATTGACCGGTTCGCTGGCTTCTTCACCGACGAAAGCATTTTTTTTTGTATTGAGGGGTCATATTAATAAAGGTAATATTTTGTTTGAATTTGAACATATAGCCACTAGAGGCTTAATTGAGGTCTTTAGGTCTCTGATGGTAGAGAGTACAGGTGGCTTATGGGGCGTCTCAGTGAAAATGATGCAGCATATTATGGTTGTTATGGCCATGTTTGGTCGTAGTTTTTAATAAATGTATAGATCTGGGTATCTTTCCAGATCTTGTGAAGTGCAGCAGAATCATTCCACTTTTAGAGCGGGTGAAAGGGCCGATCTTAATAACTATAGACCGGTGTTGAATCGGGTGTTGACCCATTTCAGCAATAATGTGGTACAGCCAGGGGTTGGGCTGTTGAAGCATGTGTTTGAGACATGGGAGGCGTCGCAGAGTGCCATAGGTGTGTTTTGTGGCTTGTCTGAGGCATTTGATTGATGTTGGGCGCGAAACATTGCTTTTTAGACTTGGCCACTATGGTGTAAGGGACGGGGCCCTTGGCTTGATCGCGTCTTATTTGAGTAATAGTTTGTGCTACCTAATAAAAAAACCTACCTAGTAAAAAAAAAAAAGTCTCTTAAACTGAGTAGTGAGACATTGCATATGGAGGAATCGACGGTCTTTTGGGGGTGACCTTGGATAGTAGACTTCGGCGGGGCCCACATTTGGCGGGTCTCTCGACGGGGCTCGGTAGGGCTGCTTTTGCTGTTGGGAAAGTGAGGCAGTGTGCTGACGTCAAAACTGCTGGGATAGTCTATCTTGCTTGTTTCCGCAGTGTTATGTCTTATGCCATCTTGCTGTGGGGCAATGCAGCCAATGTGGAGCAAGTATTAATATTCCAGAAAAAGGCTGTTAGGGCTATTTGTAGACTTGGGTCTCGGGAATCTTTGCGTGAGAAGTTAAGTGCGTTAAGTTAAAGATTTAAAGATTTTTATTGAACATAAAAACAGATGTACACAATTGAGTTTGTTCGTAAACAACTGCTATAGTTAAGAAGTTAAGTAAGTTGCGTGTGATATTGAGTTATTCGTCCATTTGTCGCGCGCATACTTGATGCAAATTTGAGACTTTCGATTGAAGGAGGAGTCGTCCAGGTTGGTTCACCCAGTTCGGGGTTCTGAGGTAACAAACATTAAAGGAAATGCAGTCGAATTGGGAACCTCCTCTTTTTTTTGAAGTCGGTTAATGAAGAAATAAGCGCGTATAAACAAAATTTTGATATTGGTGAAAGGGGTGCATCAATTGGTTACGCCTTTGTTCCGCCTAGGTGGAGTGCAGTGATCTTTCATAGGGCTTGGTATTCATTTCTGTGATAGGGTCCCAAAATTAATGCGTGACTTGCCGATGGAAGCTTTCAAGGAACGTGTGAGGACGCAGTTGTTGGGCGAGGGATGTTATGGTGTGGACGAGTGTTTGAATGACAAGGACAAGGCAATGAAGAGGACAAGGCTCTGCAGCCGGTTCCGCCCAGAATGGTAAATACTTTTGTGTTATTGTCTTTTTTGTAGTACTTTTTTAAAGGATGTTGTGAGGAGTTTCTTTGGGCTTTTCAAAATTGAGAAGGAGAAAGGAAAAGAGTACCGGAGATAGGAAACGGCACGCCGAATGTCCAACACTTGTGGAAGGAGATAAAGTATATACTTGGTACTTGTACTAGTAAGGGTTGATTGTGTTGTAACCAAGTACTTTCTCGATTAATAAATTTATAATAAGGAAGGGATGTAGTGTTTGTGATCGATACTCGAGTAAACATGATGTAGTGTTTGTGATCGATACTCGAGTAAACATGACGTTGTCTCGAGCACACGGGGGTGGGGTAGTCAGTCACGTATTAGCCACGGGCGAGAACGGACGTCTACTTGCGCACTGGTGTGGTAACGAGCCAATTAACGTACCTTTTGTGACACGGGGTACTACAGTAACGTTGTCATTGCAAAACTTCTACATAATTGACTAACTAAGGGCCTGATGGTGTATCGTGGAGATACACCTATAACGGCTAAACAGATTTAGATGAAATTTGGGTCATTGATATTTAATATTCAGCATTAAAGTATACGATGTTTTTATAGTGGGGATGGACCTGTTCCACTGTAACGAAACAGTCCGAAAGTAACAAAATGCTTTTATGTTTTTTCTTTCTGTTTTGAGGGATATACACAGAAAATTTAAAAGTTTTTACAACCAAAAGTAAATAACAAAACTTAGTTACGAGTAAGGTAAAGAAGGCCTTGAACTAAAAATCTAATTCTCTTTAGCTAAAATCAAAACTTGTCACTCGCTCTTTACCAATTGTGTCATCTACTTATAACGTAGGTATATTAATCAACAAAATATGAAATAATCTAATATTTTTATGGCTTCAACCCATTAATGGCCCGCTACTGGGCACATGTCTCTCCTAAACCATACTCCACCACGCTGCTCCAGTGCGAGAAGCCGAGTGTCGGAAGTTTTCAAACCGCCCGAGGGCCTCCGACATGGCTTAACGACTGTCATCTTATGATGACAACCGGGACCGACGGCTTTACGTGCTCTCTGAAGCACGGAAACGCTCAAGAATTTTTTGCCACTAGCGGTCACCCATCCAACTACCGACCCCCTACCCCTACCGCGCCTGCTGTTGCTTAACTTTGTCGATCACTTAGGATCGACGCAAGCCGCTGGGCTATGAGCGCTTCAATATATAATATGAATATTTTTTGATATAATAAGTGAATTTCCGATATTAAGCAAATGTAATAGCAACTGGTTCGAAATATCAATGTACAAAATAAATATCATGAGTATCCGTATAATAGTAAAAATGTGTTCAGTCCACAATGTGTTAAGTTGAAAATCATAGATTCTAATAATTTTCAATCAGACCTGTCACTAATTTTACCAATAATCGACACAAACAAGACGGTAAATTTGGGGGCTTTAAAATTTGGGCTATAAATTCGAGGAATCCTTGTTCGAGGGTAATTTATAGCGTTAACCGCGTCGACGAGCCCAATACAAACTCATTCAGATACCACAGTTAATCGGCTGCGTAGTGGGCTCTCATAAATAATCTGCCAGTAATGATAGATGAAAGGCAGTATAGCACAGTGGTTTGAAAATCGTACTCCTGATTGGAGGTAATAGGATTGATCCTGCACACACCTTACGTTATTCGGAATAATGTTTTGAAGTGTGCGTGCGTTCGTGATTAGTGTGGTGGAACATTTTAATAATATTGTCTGCTTAGTCTAACCAGACTTCTTTAGCAGGCCCCTATTGTTTCTGTAAGAAAACTACGAAATCTCTTTTCAGCAAAATCTCAATCAAAAACAATGTAATACAGTGCAAGCACTCTCTCTGTATTATCTTGTATTTGATTGAGTTGAGGTCTTTAATTGTTACCTACCGAAAAGTATCTCCTACTTTTCTTTAAAACTTGAAATTATTTTTTACTTATTGCGATTGCAGTTTTGAATAACCAGTAAATAACAGTTTAAGTAGAATTTGTCGCATGAGCAACAAAATACAAGGAAACAGTATATAATTACAGAATACAAATTTTGTGACTGAATAATTTAATTAGTACTTAATTTGATGTTTCCATATTTATTTGCGGTTAAATACCAATTACTGAAACGAAGAGGTAAATAAGTAATAATATTTCAGTTTGTCAGCAGAATTAAATGTATATTCGCGCAGAATATTATTTTGCATGAAACCAAACCATCCGAAAACATATCAACAGATTGTAATAAAGTAACTCAAAGGTGACTTGACTTTAGCGTAGGGTTGACCGGGTTCAGTACAATAATAATAAATAACATCTCACTTAGATGTCTGTTCATTACACTATCATAGCCCCACTAGGATTCCCTGTGTCGTAAGTGCCATGTGAGTGCCATAGATAGCGCACAGAGATAATAATAAAAAATAAAAAAAAAACCCGACTGCCTAAAATAAACCAAAAAGAAAAAATAAAGCCAACTAGTTAAGAATGTCGTTAAAAGGACTGAACTACCACACCATAGAAAGATTTACAATCGGGGCCCATTCTTCAGCCAATCAAATCTTGTTTGGTTTTTCCCAAGCAGCTCTGTAAAATTTAAATGGGTCCCGACTGTTAATCCTTCTATGGTGTACTTATTCAGTATTACTTTTAACAACAGTCTAAACTACTGGGCATATTTTTTCTTTTTAGTTTATTTTACGCAGTTGGGTTTTTACCCCGTTGGGGTTATAACCCTTCTTTGGCAGTCGGTTAAAAAATAATAATAATCTTTATTGTACAATTAAATTGTATGTATTATACATACAAAAGTAATATACATTTTTTATGCTTGTATTTATTACATCTATAGCCGACGCGCGCGACGTACTGTGATAGTCTCTGACGTAGTAAAATGGATTTAAAATTAAAATAGGATTGCTTCATAAGCACATATTAAAACCTATCTTTTTGTTCTTCTTCTTCAATATGAGAAGCCTTACTAGTTGTGTAAAATACAAAATATTATGTTATCTTTTCAACTGGCCTAGTGCCTATGCCTTGTTCTTTGAACGGCAGAGATTACCTCGTACAAGAGAGGTTGGCTTAGAATCCAGAGGTGTTTCTAAACTTCAAATAGATAATGACCAGTGGAAAATTTAATCAAAACCTTTTTAACTGTTACCTGTAATAAGTACGAATATTTCAACTATAAATGGATGAAGTAGACTCACAGAAATCTACTTAACACTTACATTGTTTTATCACTACGGCATTATACTACGTATGGCATTATATACGGTATTACCTACTTAGGGTATAATACCGTATATAGGGTAGGTATTTTACAATTTCACATACGATAGTAACGAAATTGCTGAAATCATAAAATTCAACCATATTTTTAATAGAATGAACCCCAATAATAACAGTTAATTAAAGAATATTCGCTGAGCTTTACTTTACAGCAAAACAAGGGTTATCGAGGTAGCAAATACCTATTAAAATAAGATAAATAAAGGAAACTTACTCGCGGTACAGGTAGGGTACCTGATCAATATTATACCTACCCATTGACAACAAGTCAGTTTTAGGGTTCCGAAATAAAAACGGAACCCCCATAGTTTTGTAATGTCCGTCCGTTTGTCTGCCTGTTCGTCTGTCCATTCGTCTATCCATCTGTCCGTCCGTCTGTCCGAAGCAAAGCGCCAATGTAGTACAAAAATATAGTAGGTACTCGTCTACCGCACGCTCTTTCCTACCGTGAACCTGCGGACTGTTCAATGGCTTTCCACTTAAGTTATTTAGTATCCGGACGCCATCTGCTTTAGCTTTAGTGTAGCTACTCGCCAATAGATGTCAGGAAGAGTCTATTGTAGCCGTTTTTCATTGCCTGAAAACACGGATAATGACATTTTTTAAAAATGAATCCTAGCTAGATCGATTTATTGGCCCCGAAACCCCCTGCATACTAAATTTCATGAAAATCGTTGGAGCCGATTCCGAGATTCATAAAATATATATATATTGCTCGTTTAAAGGTATTAGATATCCTCCACTTTAATCGATCGAGAAAATATAAAGATTTTTAAAGAAATAGATTCTTGAATGCCAACTTCTTCATATTCATTGCGTCATTGACTTTGATGACGATGACAACTTTTACTTACCTTCAAGTAAGTAGACTCTACGCCAGTCTGCGTGCCTCTCTTATAAAAGAGAAGCGACCTGATAAATTAATCACGGAGTAAAACATGTTCGATGCTAACACAATTTTATTTTACCTCCCCGGGAGTATCGCAACGTTTCCATTGTTTAATTGCGTTTATTCGTTCCCTCGACAAATCTTATTATCAGTCGGGATGTAAAGTACTTTCACAAATTTGTCTTGTTAAGGGATTTTGCAGCGAATGTATCACAATTACCTCCCAATTTCTTACCCTTCGAAAGAAAAGGTAATGTAATGCGAAATAAAAGGATCCGATTTAACACTGTAACATAAATTCCTAACAATAATAAGTTTAGTCTAAGTTTATACACCGTGTTTTGATCGTTTCATTAGAGATATTTTAATGCGATATAATGAACAGGATTGTTAACATAGAGATAGTTATTACTGGGTCAAAATATATTAAAATTACATGTTGAAGTAAACATGTTATTGTTCGAGTTCAGATAAAATTATTGTAATTGAATTGATTACCTTTGTATATAATTATTGAAATATAAAGGAAAATTTCGCACAATTCCATGAATGATATCATGACTGAGTAATTAATTATTATAGTGTATGTGAAATTATCAATTTATTATTGCTAGGTTTGAGCTGATATGCAACTACCATATTGTTTTATTTTATTCAAATGTTCATCAACGACTGATAGATACTTTTAATAATGAAACAAATCTATAAATCAAAAGTACACAAAATGCATTCTCACAATCTTATCAACATAAACTTTAATTTTATAAAAATTAATACAAAATTTAAAAATTAAAAGGATAAAACAGTTAACTCTGCCCTCCTTATGATAAACAACGTATCTGCATTTCAGCAAGTTCCGAGATAAACGCGCCTAAAGTTTTTTTTCTTATTTTTGTTGTCACGACTACACTAATTGAGATATTTTCAAAATTGTTAAAATTAATTGTTACTATATGTGTGTATTTTATGACTCATTACATTTTTCTGTTTTCTAAATGTTTTCTGAGTTAATAGAACCCAAAAAGTGTTAATTTTTAAGCAGTTGCATTGCTTATACCTAGGAAAATTATTCAGTTACGTTAATTATCACTAGGAAAGTGCTCTTACGTGTTTATGCCTTGTATTTCTTTCATATAGTTTAACGAAATCCTATAAATAATAATCGCATTGGCTCCTTGTGCCATTAATTAATCAAATTAATGAAATGTACGTAAGTATATTAGTTCATTGCGTCAAATAGACGAGATTTTTGGTATAACTTACCTATTTAATTTAGTAAGTTAATAATATATAAAAACTAATATAACTCTAAACGTAATGGACAATACGTTGTTCTTCATAAGGAAGAGAATGAAAATTTTGCACATACGTTGTTTATGCTTACCTTTATTTTTATTTCTATAATACATACGAAAAAATAGATAATAGATCTAGATAGATCTAATTTCGCTGATTACGAATATGCTAATAACTCGTTTGCGCCAAAAATGTCAGATACGTTGTTTATCATAACGAGGGCAGAACTGTACAAAGACTATAATACGTTTTATTATTTCTTTGGATAGATTCAAACTAAAGTTGGCACCAATTATTTTTAAAGAACAATGGCCACTTCCCATAAATAAATATTTAAAAAAATCTTTTTTTTCACTGCCCTTCTTTGAACATTGAAATGTAATTAATATACAATTCAATTAGCTGAATTTTAAGATTCATTTCATTTCTATACATTGTCAAGTGAAAAATGACCATTATTCTTTGGACAACAGTTCACAGTTCAACAGTTTCTTGTAACAGTTTCGATATCTGTTTTCGGTGAACCTCTACGTTCGTTGTATGTTTTAGGCATTCTAGAAATGGGAGAGTTGGATCATGACTGTTCTGAGACGTGGAGGAATAAAGAAATAAAGTTGTTTTTAAAAAAGTTACTCTATGAAAATTATTAATTACAGTTAAAAGTATCTAAATAATGCTTATAAACTGTTCAATAAATAGACGAGCTACGTCAAATCAAATAATAAACACCAATCTTTTGAAAACCCGTTTATGTGTGTGGGTCAGTACATCCATTAGTATTATTAATATTTCCAAGGTTTGCAATGATTTAATAACGTGCGCTATTAATAATATTTTTTTATCTTCGTACTATTTATTACCTAATGTTTATTTCAAATGCTCACAGTTACTTTAGCACTGAATGAATCGTGAGTTAGAATTAAGAAACTTACCGCGTAATAAACCTACATAAAATCTAATTATTACTTTTTATTATATCAATAATAGCAGTATTATATTGTATAATATATAATACTATTATTTGATATATATAGTATAACCCGGGTGTAATATATATGTATAGTATAAATAGTATTATATGCCCTTGGATTCTGTGTAAGTTTGAAACTTTTATTATAGTTAAACAACAAATAGTATGAAGTAAAAGCAGAATATTTTATTACGTAGATTGCCGCCGGTGTTACTAAGCAAAACTTAATCGATTAAGAATGACCTTGTGTTTGATAAGTTCAATATATTTAACTAGATAAGTTTGAGGAAAACCATGTCTGCGATCACCTGGCCGCTGCGACTTAAAAAATGCTCAGCATATTTGAATGATAATTTGTATATTTATAACTTACATAGATAATTGCAAACATTTCTTTGTTTACATATAATTATGTTGACGCATGTATTAAGAACTGGTTTGATAAGTTTTTTTCCTGAATCATAAAGATATATAAAGCGATCAGCGCATGAATCATGGCATTACATTGTTGTATCTAGTCCAGTCAACATGCGCTTACTCATTCTAAGCGGTTGTGTCGCATTCGTTGTGTTGATCACTATGGCCTCAGGAGCTCCTGTTGACTCCAATCCACCCAAGCCCATATACAACATAGACGAAGCCCCGATATTATTCGAAAAATTCATCAAGGATTTCAACAGAGTGTACAAGGATGACGCGGATAAACAAGTACATTATGAAGAATTTATTAAAACTTTGCACCTTGTTAACAAGCTAAATTCTGATCCGAAACAAACTGCTACGTTCGATATCAATGATTTTGCCGACAAAACCAAAGAGGAGCGAGGTTTGAGCCGTGGATTAAAAGTGAGTAAATGCACTAGAATCTATCAGTTTTATGCTAATTTAGAGGTTCTATAAGAGAAGCCATCTAAACATAGTCGAAGCCAACATTGCCTGTTGGCTAAGGACGGTATATTAATATGCGGGTAGAGTATCTTTTCTGACTTGTCATACTAAACTCATTCGGCTATTTAAATTAGTGCCAGAATTAAACGTTCAGTAATTTTGAGGTCCCAGAAATTTACATGCCTTTTCTAAAGTGATATCTTAGTTCTAATAAGTAATAACTTAAATACAGAATTAAACAATGAAGAAACGGTACCTAAGCAACTCTAAATAATGTAATTAACATTTTCCGTTTTTGTTTCAGCTTCATTAATAAATGTTTTCATTTGCGGTCTTCGTGATGACAATTGACAATTGGAGTATCTAAAACAATTCCCTGATTATAAGTGATGTAAATCAAACGATACTTTTTCTCCTAATAATTTAATATCATGAAATTTTTTCCACTCTCAGATTAATTTATATTCAAGTTTACATTTATTAGGTGTAAGCATTACATTTATTAGGTACTAGTTATTGTAAATTAAATGTGTAACTGTTGTGTTTTATAGATAATATAATGACCAAACAAGATAAACACGTACATTATTACTACAGTTGCGATCTCATTCCGCTTTCAATGTTTATATCGCAGTTGTGTTTGTAATATTGTTACTACAATATTTACATATATGTTTTATATAAAATAGACCATATCCATTTACACAATACTATTGAAGTAAGTAATACATATTTGTAATAATTGAAATACTTATTATCGTAATACTTTAAATATGTCTTGGGAAATATGAAAAGGAACGATACTCATTGAAGTATTATTACTAGCGTATAGAACCGACACCGCGAACACCATTTGTATGTCCCAATGCATTGGCGCCTCGTGGCTTCAAGCTTCAATGGATTCGTTCGAGTTTGAAAGGAGAACCGGGGCTCAATTTTGAAAATCGAACCTCCCGGGCGGGACACACATTTTGTTGGAGATGTCTGTTCTATGGCATTATACTTCAATGACGATACTGCAGAAAACTTTTGTTACACTTTCAAATATTATTTGGTAATACCATATTATTATGATACGAAGCGCTCATAGCCCTGCGGCATGCGTCGATCTTAAGTGATCGACAAAGTTAAGCAACAGCCGGCGCGGTCGGTAGTTGGATGGGTGACCGCTAGTGGCAAAAAATTCTTGAGCGTTTCCGTTCCGTGCTTCGGCGGGCACGTAAAGCCGTCGGTCCCGGTTGTTATCATATGATAATAGTCGTTAAGCCATGTCGGAGGCCTTCGGGCGGTTTGAAAACTTCCGACACTCGGGTTGGCCACTAACCCCTCCACCAATCCGCACTGGAGCAGCGTGGTGGAGTATGCTCTAGGCCACTTCAAGAGGAGAGACACGTGCCCAGTAGTGGGCCATTAATGGGTTGAAGCCAATACCATATTATTCGAGAAATAATGCATGTGAATCCGTCTAAATATGAGCAGTTACTTGTTTTGATAATTGAAAAAATTGGCGCCGAAAATCAACCAATGACATAACGACACTTAATGGTGTCACTTCCGTCGTTTTTGCTGATTAGAGAATGAGTTTTATTTACAAAGTAAAAAGGATTATTTTTGATCGAGTGGTGTACTTAACTTAAAAATTTAAAATTTTGAGTTGTGACGGTATTCATGCAAAGCAGCAAATAGGTAATTACTGGAGGTAAATTAAATTATTTTATTAAAAGGTTTAGGTTTGGGTCCAACCCAAGGATCAGCGGAGGCCCTCTGACTACCCCATAAGTCCTTAAAAAATATTACAATAAAATGTTATTTTCGTTAGCGATCAACATCAGTCACAGGTTTATGGACTGGTGTTACGATTATTGTATTGAGAACTTGTAATGGATACATCGCACAATCTGGTTGTCATCGAGTACATTATCAACATGACGTGTGTCGTTATGCATAGCCAATACCTATTAGATTGTTTTGTTAAATGAATAGCTACTATTAGTAATAGATGTTTTTTATTAGAAAGGTGACATGATAGAGATGGTTCTTAGCTACAATTTATCAAGATCAGCCGATTCAAGGTCATCAGCTCTTTTTTGGTTAAAATAATGGGTTGTTGGGGGATTTTATATTTTTTTATTAAAGTACTACACGATACTTAAGTTCGATATACAGGGTGAATTTTACAAGTGTGCGTGGATGGCCAAATCCGAAACTACAAGGAATAGCGAAAAATGCTCAAAGGAGTTTCGGGCCAATGTCATTAGTTTCCAAAATTTGATCTTTGTTAGTAATTATCAAATGGTGTAATAATACAGGATGAGATTTTTTTTAATCAATGGGTTCGATTCCTGGCCAGGAATATTAATTTTTCAAAAATCTAATGATGCAGTTTTAGTTTGCATCAAAATCGGCCTCGAGACTCTTTGACTATTTTCGCTATTTCTCATAGTTTAGAATTTGGCCATCCACGCACTTGAAAAATTCATCCTATATACGATACATTATTTTTATAATGTACAGTTATTAGACGCTACTAGACATTATATAGCATGGAATGTTGAATGCCTATAATTACTATGCTATTAAGTGATAAATGTAGGAAACGCAGTGCGGATTGGTTGCCTTGGGCAAAACTAGACTCGTCTGAGTCACTTTGAGTATCGTAAAGTCCCTGTCTCCCATCGGCTGAGGGAATAATGAAGACATCGATGAGAGCCGTTTAATTAACTTCAATAATGAGGCTGCGGAACCAACTTCAACCAAGTTTTGCGAGGAAATATCGACATTTCACCCACAGGACGGGTACGAAGTGTTTTCTTGTCAAACTTTTCCTGTATATGCTTTATTTGAAAAGTTTCATATTGAATTAGAAAAATATTAAATACCTAGAAAATGGAAGCGAAAATGTTTGTAAAAACTGCAGTGAAATTTAAAGCATTTTGCTTTGTGAGTGCAGCTCTCAGTAACTAGTTAAGAAGATTAAATTATGTTCAGAAATGGTAAATATACGTAACAATATCAGTACACGGATAAGAGAAATTCTATTGCACTTTAGTGAACCTTCAAAGGAGATGGAGATAGAGTTAAGGGTTATCATGCAACCCTTTCTATAACATTAGCTTTTGACTTTGTACTAAAACTTTATTAAATAAAAAGTAAATAATATAATATACACGAATAATCTTCTAAATGTAATGGATTTAAAACCTTAATTATCTTAGAAAGAAAATATAATAAGTACCTACAAAATATGAATTCGTCCCACACAAGATTACTTATCTTAGGTCAAGCAAGTTAATTAAAAAAAGAAACGAATCATGAACCCTAGAAAGCAAATAGTGTATTAATGCACTGGAACACCGTGGTAGAACACGCTCTCACCCTGGTCAATAACGTGCGTACCACCGTAAGTAGTTTGGATTAAAGCCTGATGATAATAGTGTGGTAGAACCATACATTACAGTAAATTTTGCAACAGAATTTTCTGCATTTTAAGAATCCTTTAAGTGCTCTTGTTCTACGATTAAAAAGAGTCGTCAAGTTTCATTAGCGAATGCTCACATCAACTTTATTGCGGGGTTTCTGCGCCAAAAATGTTCACTCCTCGAAATTTAAGATAAAACGACGATAGTGTTGCCAAAAGTTCATAGCACTCCAAAGTTTATGATAATTAGTGGAGCGAGCTAATTTCAAAGATCAAGCCGCATAGAATAGAAGTTCTCGTGCAAAGTCATATCGTGCCAGAGTGTGACAGTTGAGGAATTTGGGGAGTTGTAGTTGGGAACAACTAGTTAACTTTGGTATAAAGAACCTGGCTTAATTGTGTCCGTACCGTGTTGACATTCGTTGCAACAATTTTCATTTTAGTCACGTCTCGTGTACACGTTTAATATGTTTTAATGCATTAAAGTAATTTAAGTTTTGGAGATAAGTTTTAACTTAAACAGCAATGCACTTAACATGAAGCTAAAAAGCATATAACTAAAATGCCTGAGTGAATAATCTTTAATTAAATTTTAAAAATCCCAGATAGTTTTATTTACACTAAACATTTCCCTTAATCTTCCTTATACTTATTCTTCCAATACGCAGTTTTTTGATGTTTCTCCTTTTTCTCCTCGCTCTTTTTTTCTTTTGTTTTCCTCTGCCTATCTCTGCTATGGTATAGGTATGTAGTTTTTTATATTTTTTGTTTTTCTGTTTCGTTGTGTTCGTTCACTTACGTTCGTTGACGCCGATACCCTCCTAATTATTACATGTATGTTCTATTCTTTTGATGGATTGTCTGGAAGAAATCGCTACGAAGCGATAAGACCGCCTGTTGCTTTGTACATTTTTCTTAATTTAATATCTTTATGTGTTTTTGTAGTGTAAAAACAATAAAGAGTTTATCTATCTATCTATCTAAACATTATAGCTAAGAACAATCTCAATTGAGTCACCTTTCAAACAAAAAAAAACTAGATCAAAATCGATTCATCCATTTGGGTGTTCCGATGCCACAGACAGCTACGTATATAGATCCACAGATACGCAGATACACAGACAGATATATACAGATACACAGACACATATATACACAGATACACAGGCACGACAAACTTATAACACCCATCTTTTTTCATCGGGGGTTTAAACATAAGCAGTTACGCAAACAAAATATCGTTATTTCACGTAGACTGACGTGAATACGTGTTAAAGAATAAGTTTTATAAATTCTTCACGTGACGACCATAAAATATAGAAGTTTCTATGTAAACAGTATGAATCCAATTAAGCCCTGACGTAAAAATCTGTTGCAGCGACACGTTCCCCATTAACACGAAACCGATGAGATTGCATCGGGTTAGTTTTTGTTAAATAAAACTAGCGCTCGGCCCGCAGCTTTACTCACTTTTCCTGGATAACAAGTACTCTGTACTTTACTCCAGCTCATGGTCAGCCAGTGAAAAGCAAAAGCAGTGATAGCCTAGTGGTTAGAACGTTGGTCTCCCGAACGCAGGGGCCTGAGTTAAAATCCTAGCACGCACCTCTAATTTTCAAATATTATGTGCGTATTATAAGTTAATTATCACTATTATAAGTTAATTATCGCTTACATTATTATAAGTTAATTATCGCTTCGGTGAAGGAAAATATCGTGAGGAAACCTGCACACTGGAGAGTTCTCCATAAAGTTCTCGAAGGTGTGTGAAGTTTACCAATCCGCATTTGGCCAGCGTGGTAGACTATGGCCGGTACCCCTCACATTGTTAGAGGAGACCCCGAGTCCAGCAGTGGGACAATTACGGGTTGTTGCTTTGCATGGTCAACCTGGGTCCTAAAAATAAAAATCCGTTTTATAGATTTTGCGTGAAGGAGTACCAAACATCCAAGCTTTCATATTTATAACATTAACTAGGACACACATATCATCATTTTTAACAGACTTCAAAAAAGGAGGAGGTTCTCAATTCAACTGTATTTTTTTATGTTTGTTACCTCAGAACTTTTGACTGGGTGAATCGATTTTGATGATTATTTTTCTAATCCAAAACTGGTACTTGTCATGCAGTCCCACTTAAATTTGAGCGAGATCTGACGAGTTACTTTTGAGTTATCCCTAATTTTGAAGTTGGTTATTTTTTGTCAAGAATTATTATTTCTCATGTACCTTTACTATTATAGTATACTACATATTGACACCTGGTATTTTTTATTAATTAAAATAGCTGAGAGTATAAGGTGGAAATAAATATTGTAATAATTACTTAAGTCATGAATAGTAAAACTGATTCTACTGCCCATCAACTATAGGTCCAAGGAAAAACCAATATTACAGTTTACGGTACTAAAGTGGTTCATATTAAGTTGTGCGTCAACGTAATTAAATCGTGATTGAAGAAAATAAGTATTTTTGTGAGGTCGGTAGGAAATATAGTGGACAAAGTTCGCAAAGGCGTAATTCTCATGCGATTACGGCGGCACTAAATCTTCGGAACTCGTTAATCGAAGTTTCTCGAAGCACTCGGTGCCGCTGACGCCAACTGCCTTTGGCAGAATCCCGTCCTTCCACGCGACGCCAATTTAAATGATAAAACTGAGATTGCCAAAGGATAAAGCCGGATAATTTCACTCTAAACCAAATTAAAAATTGGTTTTCATTAAGGAATTTAGATAAGTAAACAATTTAAAGCCCTGTAGACTAGATATGGATAGATAAGTTAAATTAATATGGATTTAAAGATCTTTTTAGGAAAACCTGAATACTACTGAAATGATCGAGTTATTATTTCAGAAAGAGGTACATTGGCGGTACATAGTTTTAATGATAGGTAGGACCGTTAGCAAAACAGAGTTACTATATAGGTGATATTTTTAATAGACCTTTGTTATTTGAGAATAAATATTAGCAAGATAATTAAAAACCCGACCAAGTACTCATTGGAATCGCGAACCGCGGGTTCCGTATTTTTGTGTAACGTATAAAATCTAACGCCTAATTAGGTTGAGTATGTAATTAAATGACATTCTATTGAATATTGGTTGAAATCCTTTGGGAGAGATAACAGTTTAACAATGAATTTAGAAAGAACGGAGCGCGTCTAAGCAGCAGATCCAAACTGATAATATTTTTTTACATGCTGCACCGATGTTTGTGACTAAAGACATGAATAACGTGCGAGTGAAAGGGAATGCATAGTGTCGCCATTTTAGATTATTTTCTTTATTAGCACGAATAATAAGTCTTTTTAAATCTTCAAAATCCTAATGTCTTTGCGCCTAGTTTTTCACAGATCACAAAACTTTTTCATTTGAAAAAAATCAAAATGTATTCAAAAGATTAATAGTAATATGATTGTCGTATGTCAATCTTTAGTTTTAAAAGAGCCAAATTGAATTGTGAAACTAAGTGCAAAATGTCTGTCTTAGTTTCACTAACACAGTTACTGCAAGTGATTCCGGATCTATCTCCCGGGAAATGTAATGTTTGAAATGTTGGCGTGAAATCTTTGTATACAGAAAGCCGAGTTGTTTCAAGAGTCAGTGTGTATATGAAAGATTCACAAACATCATACTTTGTCTTATCTCGGAATAAATATAATTATAATCTATCAAATGGAAACTGAAAATCGTTTAATTAGTTATTTAACAATACATTTATGAACTTAAATATTCTTCATGACGCTTCATCATCCCTATTCTGAAATTTCTATCAGTTTTGCTCTGAAATATTTTTTATTAAAGAAAACATGTTTTATTATTTTTTCAATTGCTAATAATACAACTTCGGAATAGGTGAGCAAATGTATATAAAAATAAACTGGCAGTCAATCTCGCCATGGCATTATTTTCATTCGAAACAAAACAGAGGCAAGAAAAATCTGTCAGGAAAAAAATGTACGGAAAATTCATACCCCAAAAGAGTGCTGAAAAGGCTGAAAGATTCGGTGTTGATATAGTTCTGACGATTTAAAAGTAATAATTATTGTTGTGGAAATTACCTTTGGAATATTACCTGAGTGGAAGTGGTAGTCTTGGCTTCAGCAACAACACCGGTGCTGGTTATACTCTGTTCGTTGAATCGGAGGTCACGCGATGGAACACATGTATCCTTTAACTCCTTAATTTAATATTGCCTTAGTTTTAGAATATTAGTTTCCACCCCCTGGGAACCTCAAAATCCTTAGACTTGTACAGACTGACAAGTGACTCCTTCAGCATACCTACTATAGCTGGAGCGTGCAAGTAAGTCGCTAGCCTTTCACTTACATCCTATTTACGTCCCCGTTTTAGGGTCTGTGTTGTGGGGCCCACCGATCCCCTTTTTACGATACAAAGTTAATATAATAACGTCACTGTAATACGTTGCCATTGCAGATCGAATAAATAATTAGAAGATTTGTAACTAGAAGATCGCATAGTTGTAATTTTAAATTAAGTTGTAGAAGAGTTGTAATTAGAAGATCGAATAATGTTGTGTAAACGGAGAACCGTTATTCTTCATCGAACGACCCAAAGAACGGCGACTGTACCGTCCGTACTTTCGTAAGCAAACCAAAAAATGACAGCCCGCCAGACGACACGTCGTTGGCTGGGAGCTTGAGATCCAGTTGTTTCTTCCTCTTTCTTCACTTTTTCTAGGCCAGCAACACGTCAGTGATAGGTTTGGTATCGCTGAGTCTATGGATGATAATAGCGACTTACCATAAGACATAGACATAGACATAGACATAGACATAGACATAGACATAGACATAGACATAGACATAGACAGACATAGATACTAAAATGGATCGTCAGCTTTTCAACAACAGCTTGTCAATTTAAAAAAAAAGCTTCATATGGACGACGCGATTTGCATCGTCGTACACACATGTCTGTGATCGTACACTTACAGCACCGTATAAATAATACTTAGTACCTTGCTTACGGTAAGGAATGGCTTACCTGCGTCGGTATTCCCACCCATCTATGATGTGGGTATCTTCAAGAAAAGAATGAAAAAGCTACTTCATCGCCACTTACCATCAGACTTACTACCAGAGGTTCAGTAGTGTTAGTTAGTGGTGTTCATCAGTATCATTCAACTTTAGGTTGGTAGCGACTCTACCTGCGAAGCAAGGGATCCCGGGTTCGATTCCCGGCCGGGGCAGATATTTATGTGACAGATAAATATTTGTACTCGGGTCATGAGTGATATTGTGATGTGTTATATGTGTTGTCTATGCTACGCGCGACACATGTACCTACTGCGGGGGTAAGAGTGTGTTAGCGTTTATTATTATATTATACCACAGATAATATAACTAAAATAAAAGCAATTTGAATCCAGTTGTAAAACAGACAGAGGAAGGGAGAGAGGGTCAAAGAGAATTTTAGCGCAGTTTGCTCAAACTTAGTCTAACTTCGACATAGAACTGAAGAAAATCGTTGGCTTCGTGCCAGCCTTCTGCTTATATTCGTAGTGCAAAAGTGAACACAGATCAAAATTAAATCGCTTTTATTGAAGTGCTTGAGTTAAGAAATTCTGGTTTTATTAGTTTCCCTCTAATAACCTAGAGGCGATGAAAAAAATTGCCCGTCTCATAATAATTGGAAAGTGTAGCGTCCATAATCCATGTAAGAATCACTGAAACAGTAAATAAGAGTTGTGTCTACATTTTAAGGTTGAAATGCCTTTAATTTAAATACATTTATTCTTAAGATATGTTATTCGGGTATAGAAATATACGGCTTCTCTATTATTATGGGTTTTGTTGTTTCCTTTTAATGATAGCATTGAAGTAAATATAGGCAAATAAAAGGTCTGAATATTTATCGGCGCCTCAAAGATTTTTAAAAGGCTTCCTTCCAAAAACCGTGATTTGATCTTACTTTGTAGGCATATAAAAGTTCCAGGTACATAAATAAAAAAACAGTATCTTAACAATGTTGTTTAAAAATTTAGAAAGTGTAAGCAAAAATTCAAGTTCAGCATGAACCATAGTCCATAACATGTCCATGTCACGCTTTTGTCGTGACAAAAACTTCATCCGAAATAGGAGCATAAGATTAATTCCAAATATCGTGGAATAAATTCAAAGTCATTTGCTTAAACATATAAAAGAAGATGCAACCATATGTTTAATGCAATGTGCAATGTTTAACCATAATACGTAGATTATGCTCAAGAATCGTAGTAAAGTAGATAAGCTAATTAGAGACTGCAATGTAATTTTAACAGTGAACATTTTAAATTTGAAAACTAAGTTCCCAACTTGGCATGAACGTTAGATACACGATATCCCAAGTGATTTGAATCTGATTCTGGGGTGTGAGATAGCACAAAGCGAGAATTTTGCCTCGCTTTCCTCAAAGTTAGCCTAACACTAGAGATGTGTTGGAATGGTGCCAAACAAAACGTCAATTGAACAGAGTGACGGAGAACATGTATAAAATTGCATTCATAGAAAATGATGGTTTTTTATTGGTATCGAATCGGAATAAGGTTTCGTGTATAATAGACGTCAGTGAGTTTTGTATATGTTAAAGTGTAATTTTATTGATGGCAATTGCGACAAAATGGCACATTATTTGAAGTATTATTCACGATTTGTAATATTTTTAACTAATGAAGTTACGAGCCAAATGGGGCGCAGAAGCGGCTTTACAGGATCGATTGACATAAAGTATCTTATTTATGTTAACCATCCAAATGAAGAGGGGTTGCCTCTACATTTACCAATAAGCTAATACAGTCCACTCCATGAAGACATTCTTACAAACTACGTAATCTTAAGCAGACATTCTTATATCAAAACGAACGCTTTACTTATTTAAATGATTTAGATGATGAGTGAAAAAAGTATACTTATGGGATTATTCACGCCAGGATCTTAAGTAATCACGCCGATGCATGCAACTCATTACAAGTACAATTTATCACCTTTATTTACTTAGTTTTGTAAAGTAGAACAATATCAAATATTGAAGCAGGCCAATCCCGAGCTAAGACAGAACTAAGTGGCCTAGTAGCACGGCACTCAAATTAGTTTACAAACTATTTAGAAATTATTAATTCGCTTCGATCGCTTTTGTATGAAGTTTTGACAGCGCCTATAGCGGAAACCAGCTGAAGTTAAACTTCATTTATCGTCTTCCAGATTAACTCGATAGTTATTTTCAGCCGTTTAGAGGCCTACTATAACACACGAGCCTCTCACATGGAGGCCTAGGTAAAAGCGTATTCACGGCGCTGCTCTAATGTGTTTCAGTGGAGGGGTTAATTAGACTATAAAAAGTACTTAGATTTTTAAGAGTAAATAACCGACATAGGATCACATGAAGTAAGATAATAAGAGATCATTATTGCTCATTGAAATGAGAAACTGCGCCAGCATTACCGACATCCCGATAGCAAGAAATAAACGCGTTATTTCTATTATTTATATCAAGTATAGGAGCTTACTTGAAGGAGCATTCCGCTACAAAACTCGGAAGGTCTCAAGAAACCACTACCGGCACCCATCTAGCTACCAATCACACTAGAAGTTTTACTCAATCGATCACTTAACATTGACACAGACGTGGCTGGAAACGCTTCAGTCGGCAGTTACTTTTTGATAAAATACATTTACCTGCAGTCCCATTCTTGTGAACATAAAAAGACAAATGGCCATAAAACAACTTAATAACATAAAGGATCTTCTTCGTATTTGTTTAAAGTAGTTCTGGAACAGCGCCAGTTATCTGTCCATGGCACCAAAGTATGGGGAACATGAATTAAATTGCTTTTGTTGAAGCGCTTGAGACACATGAAATACTGCTTATCCAGTATGCACCTTTGAGAACAATGTTGTTCAGAACTTGACAATCTCATATTATCAAACAAATAATTATTGTGTATAGTGTGTAATAATTATTGTGTTTTTTATAGTATAATAATAAATTATATGCCCCCGTCTATGACACTCTGGGACGATTTCGATGAAAATTGGGAGATAAGTGGTTTGGGGTAAAGGAATCAATTTATCAAAGTTTTGATTTCAAAAGCAATATGCATCGTGTATTAAAAAAAACATGAGAGGTGTCAAGGGACACCCGGATGGAACGAAGTTCCTTTCGATTTAAGTATTGTTTTGTTGTACAGCGCCATCACTGTAAAACTCTCTGAATCACTTCAAAAAAGTGTCGTCATTCGTAAGAATCAAAAAGTGTCGTAATTTTCCGTCTAGCCCCCTTTCAAAACGCGATATAAGGAACTTCGTTCCAAAACCGGCCAAGTGTGTGTCAGGCCACGCACAATGTAGTGTTCCGTAGTTTATCGACTATTACTCATCGTTATAGGCCTCCTCAAGAGGAGAAACCCGTGCCCATTAGTGGGCCATTAATGGGTTGAAGCTAAACTCATTAATTACTTAAGCTATCCTAGTGGTCGTTTTTCTTTTACGTTCCTAGTCATGATTTTTTCCACATATCCAAAATCAGCCATTTAGCTGTAGTAGAGAGAGGACACATGACTGTAACTAAATCTCACTTCGATAAATAACTAAATCGAAAAATGAAGATTTAATGAATACCTAGTCAAACCTAGGAGAGGCTAATTTGGAAAGTCAAACACCGAAACTCAATTCAATGAAATCGGGGTTTCGACTAGTTAGACCGAAATTAGGTAAAGAGGAGGATGTATCCCAAAGTGTGTAACTCCATATACTTAGGTACAAAGAAAAATTCGTAATCTAATGAATAAAGTTTCATTTCAGAGTGATTGTTCCACATTCAATATAATTGATCTGATAGGAATAATTGCATTTAAATAATGCCAACCAATTTACCAGCGAGTTTTATTATGAAGCCATTAATTTGAAATCTCAGTTCACTATCCATGATTTACTGATATTTACATAAACATGGGAATGGAGTTATCGAAGCATCGGCCGTTATAAAGTGTCGGCAACACGCGGCTACGCTATGAAATCTGCATAAATTTGCAGTTTTCTTGTTGTTTACTGGCATTACGAGACGAAAAATCCCTTATTTATAGTTTTATTTTAATTGCCGATTTATTTTAATGGCTGTCTTGTTATTAATTTAGTTGTTTTTAAAGCTCAATTTTTATTTCAATTTTGAAAATATTCATAACGAAAAATGTCGTCATCCCATGACCTATTGAACTTTTATTAACATCTTCTTTTAATGGAAATAGTCGGCAAACGAACTAACAATCCACCTGATAGTAAGTTGCTATCGTCACCCATGAACATCAGCAACACCAAAGGCATCACTAATGCGTTGCCGGCCTAATCCAGAAGCTCCAAGTGAGCTATGGTGAGCCATGGAAAAATAGTCTTCTGGCTATGCTCGGTATTTTTCTACGCGATCGCATCAGAAATGATGATATTCATAGACGTACTAGGATAACCGACATAGTCAAACGAATAAGCCAGCTGAAGTGGCAATGGGCTAGCTACATACTTCGAAGGACCGATAACCGATGGGGAAGAAAGGTCCTCGAATGCTCCTCGTCCTGAAGAAGACAGCGGGCATCCGCTGGATTTAGAAGGCTCAGGACTGGTCAGAGTGGCGCAAGTTACGGGAAGCCTATGTCCAGCAGTTAATTCTAAATTATTAATTGTCGATATGAATTATGTACATAACTTGCATCATTTTATGAAACAGAAGGCAAAGGTCATTAATTAAGAAGACTACTTATTATGAAAGGAAACGAAATTACTTTCCTACAGGAAGCAAGATCTTTCACGATATGCTTTTAGACTCTCGAATTAATTAAGCGAAGTTATGAATATTTTGTTAATTAAAAGGAATTAAATGAACCTTTTATTTTTTATTATTATTTATTTATTATAAAAATGTAATGCTTACTGTATTGTTTAAATACAGATTCTAACTAAGAATTGTGTGAATAATTATGTACATTTAAAATTATTAACCTCATAATATTTAATTGTCCTAATAATTTGTAAAAATAAATTAAAAGTAAATAGAACAGAAACAATCAATGTTCAAATAGGCTGTTTTGAAAATTTTACAAAAATATATTTTGAATTAATACGAAATGTTTGAATAAGCTTGAAAAATCCGGGCAAGTGGGTGTCAGGCCACGTGCAATGTAGGGTTCCAAAGTAGTAAGTTTATCGACTATTACTCATTAACTACTTATGCTACATAGCCGTGATGGTTTTCCTTTTAAATTCCATGTATAACCTATTTTTGAGAATTTTTTCACTTGTCCAACTCCAACCGTCTAGCCGGCAGGGGGTATGGACACTAAACTCTAACAAAAATTAGCACTTTAAAGCCAAATATTTCGCAAATGAACCCCTAAATCCAAGATCAATCTTAAAATTTTTGAAAGACTTTTTTAACGATACCTCACACTATGGGGTACGCAATGAAAAAAATCATCCTCACATTGCCTACAGGAGAGGTGCCTTGAAAAAAAATTTCAATATTTTATTCTACGATTTTGGAGTTTTAATAAGTATGTATATCCATGCCAAATAACAGTTTTCTAGCATGAAGGGTCTCGTCGCTATGCCTAGGACAGACGGACGGACATGACGAAACTATAAGGGTTGCGATTTTACTTCGAATCGTCCGTTCCGGAATAGTCCGTTTAGTAGGTTAAAAACTGTCTAAATCAAATGTAAACGCACAAAATTAATCTATTTGATTGACAACTATTCAATCAAACGTTTATAATCTTTATTTTCCCATATAATTGCTGCAGTAAAACAAATACGTGATGAAAGAATTGGGAAAAAATAGCAAGCAAAGCGACCGGGTTTAAGTGTTTCCATTTTACATTCGCCTACGAAACGCGGTTTGTTAAAATCCTAGTTCCAGCTAATGGGCGCCGGTAACTAACAAACGTAACCACGGTACACTTGAACCATTTCTAATAACCCTAAAAACTGAGAAAACATTAAACGTACTGCACACTATTCTAATTTCTTATGACGACCCTCCAGCATAGTTGGTAGCGACTTTGCCTGCGAAGCGAGGGGTCCTGGGTTCGATTCCCGGCCGGGACAAATATTTATGTGAGCGATAAATATTTGTACTCGGGTCATGATTATTATTGTGCTGGTTGTTGTATGTATGTGTTGCCATGCCACCCACGACACAGGTAAAAAGCTTCTGCGGGGGTATGAGTGTGTTAGCGTTTATGCAGATTAGTCAAGAAATTAACGGGCAAAAAAAATACATAAGAAGACTAAACGAGTACCTACATAGTATCTTAATGTAACGACTGCATTTAAAACTGCGTTCTAGTACATGGCATCATCATTAACTCAAGTTCTTTGGAAGCTTACATCAGGCACCAAGCTCTCACGAGAAAGATTTTTAAGAATGACTATCAATTTTAACCCTTATAATTACTAAGTTTATGTTCTGAGAACAAATAAATGGATTCATTATTTTTCTTACCAAAACTGTAGGTTGCAAATTAAAGTTACAAAAGAAAACATAAAGTTTTACATCAAAGAAACTGCAAAGTTATAATTTTGAGTTCAGATATAGTTAACACGCAACGCCAAGTTTTACTCATCATTGTAGAAAATACAATAAAAAAACTTAATTGAAAAAGAATGAAATTGAAGTGAAACTTGAAATTTTACTGGTATAGATACAATCGTTCTTCCCTTTTCAGTTTCTGCCCAATGTTCTGCTTAACCATTTGTAACTAAGGTACATCAACATACCTATTTTCCATTTCATTAAGCATACAAGTCAACATGACCTACTTACGATTTTATTAGCATTCACGGATACGTGTTACGAAGCACTAATCTCATAAGAGGCAGAACAAGAACAATTACGTATGCAAGACGTGGAGTCTAGCAAGAACGTTCCCGTGATTTCAGTATGTTACCGAGGTCGGCCGGTGATAATGGAGTGATAGAAACACCAATGGCTGCTGGTATGGCAATGTGAGCCTTTTAATGAGCCTTCTTAGTCAGATTACTGCTGCAAGCTTATCTTTTAAAGTACAGTACACGCTCTTTATCTAAGTGAAAAGCCTTTTTGAATTCTGCTTTATAATATTTGAGATATCCCATATACAACCAGCCTTTTAGCCGTATTGGGGTGGCTTAGAATATTAACCCCAATCCCACGCCGAATTTGTGTCGTAAGAAGCGACTAAATCCGGCTCGCTGGTGGTAGGGCTCCTCGGAGGCATTATATTGGTAACATTGATTTTAATTGTTAATTAATACCATTATTACTGTTATTATTTCTCCATGGGATTCGCCTGGATGGCTACCACCCTTGAGCATGAGTCAACCGCCAAACGACCCGTCGTGATCCAGCTGGGAGCTTGAGAGCCAGTTCTTTCTTTGTTTCTTTTTCTTCTTTCTTTCTTGGCCGGCAACGCATCGGTGATGCCTTTGGTGTTGCTTATGTCTACGGGCGACGATAGCCTTACCATCAGGTAGATCGTCAGCTCGTATGCTGGCTATTATTTCCATAAAAAAAGCCCAAATATCTGTTGTTCTTCTGCTACCTAAAAGCTTCCGACAAAGCGTAACGATTCCTATCAAATAATAAATTAAATAATTATGTCTGTCTAGGATATGGACGTTTTCAAGAAAAGAGTTAATAGGCTTTTACCATACTGAACTTCATCAGCACTTACAAAAAGTTGGGATTGTTGGGAATTTATCACATTAAAAAAAACATTTTTTTTTTATTTTTTTGTTATACATCTTCGTCACTTATTAATTTAATTTGTACTATTACTCGAATTATTACTTATAACAGTTATTGTTTTGTGTTTATAGTAGATACCATCGGATTGGAAGGATTCGATTGCGACCTTAGTTTGACTATTAAAACTAATAGTATCCGAGAAGTTTACTAAGTTAGAGGTGCATTTACAACATTACCACTATATTGTCATTAATCACCGAACATGGTTTGACTCAATTTAAGTTTGTACGTAAATGTCAAGTACTAAGTTAGGATCATCCTTTATGATGCTAGCTTATGGAAGAAGTTTAAGGATCTTATAAAGTTGAAGTACATTTATATTATACATTCTGCGTCTTTTTATCGTCACTGCAAATTTTAGATTAATTTTCAGTGAAATAAAGACTCCTATCTTACTTTCTACACATCATTGCAAACGTTTAAATGTACATGAGAGTTCTTCATTTTAATTATTCACTGAAGTAAGTAATACCTAATTAATCATACAATATTTCTGAATATTCCACTGACCTGCGGCTGACCCTTCAAATTGAACCGAAAACTTCTCAATGTTTTCGAATCGATGCACTTTATTCACCCTCGTTAATAGAACCAAACAAAAATTATAATTTTTCGATATGCTCGCTCACAATTTGATTCGAACAATTTAAATTTTATATAGGTATTTCTAGAAACGTTATACGCAGTTTTCGTGGTACTATGTTAACGTGATATACTAGAGCTATACATACTGTGATATCATAGCAACTTTTACGCATGTTCATTTCATACTGTATACATTACGAAGTATCTAACGTATCTAACGTTCAATATTTTCATTTATTTTTATGTCACTCCTAAAACACACAGGGGTCAATAAATAGACAAAGTGAAGTAGGTAATAGAAAATAAATAAAAAACCTGATTCTAAAATTTGACTGCATCTCTTTTTTCAGATTTGAGATGAAGTTATAGAGTCCTAAGCGTTTGGTAAGAAATATTTTAGAGCTTAAAGTTACGTTAATACATTATGAAATACCTCGTCACGAGAGCAAAATAGCAATAAAGCAATACAATCACTTTTACAATACAAGCAATCTTTGGATACAGAACCTAATGCCACGCAAGTCCGATTCACAGGTGATGGATTGATCATTTATTCCATTTTATTTTATTTTATTTTTATTAATGAAACTAATCCAATGAAATTTTCATTGGATTAGTTCACAGCTGTATTATTCGCGACACAGTTGACGCCTGTAATATGCTTTGGTTTATGAAAGCGATTTTGGCAAAGAAAAGGAACTCGAGTTTCAACGAAAACCATTTGTTTGTAAAAATATCTGTTATTATTCCGTACAATAGGACAAAATATTGCATATATTTTCTTTGAAAGTGTAATTAAACAGCAAGGAATTCACGACGACGGCAAAGCAATGATCTATGTAATTGGGTCGAGTGAGTATAATATGCAAAAATGTTAGCTTCTATTACTGACAGTTTAATTTAAAAAGATGAAGTGAATTTAAAATCATAATGTTACCGCATTGCAATTAATTATACTTTATTTTGCTGTTAATTCGCGACACAATTTCCACTTCTTATAGTTATCGTAAAACATGATCAGAATGCATTTAAGTATAGCTTTTCCTTTTTTTATGTAAAATAAATGGATTTTAAAAATAAAATTCGTTGTTAAAACATTAAATTTTCTTATTATTAATGTTTGCATTACACGAAATCATTCCCATTGCTAATATAACCGCCGAATTTTCGTTTTTTATTCGAATAACTTGGAATTTTAATTCAGCACTGACCACTAACAATACAACTCAAAATATCATCTTATACTGTACGTACCACGATTATTCGTATAGTATGAAATGTAAAATATACGATAGGCGAAATATATGTTTGGACTTGGTTTGGACATAAAAAATCAAATTAAAGTTTAGTTAAAAAAATATAATGAAGTTAGGTTAGAGTCACCAACCAATGAATGATGTACGTTGGGATATTTGTTCTTTGTCACCAACACATACGCAAGAACCAAATAACATTTAGGAACAGATTTTTGATATAATGCCATGACAATATGTATTCACTGAGAAACAATTTGTTTATAAACACTGTTTCACAAACATCAAGTAAATGTTTCACGGAAGAATGTTTCAGAGAATGTGCCATCCACATCAATATATGTATACCTATGTAGTTTTTTACAATATACCGCTTGAGGTTACTGTATACTACTGTATACTATTTTTATTTATATATTTAATTTTTATTGAACCAAAGAAAAAGCAAAAAAGAAATAAAGAAGAAGCAAGAAAGGTTACAATTGGCGGACTTAATGCTACTCGTAAGTAGTATTCCCTAACAGTCAACCTTCAGGATGTGCAGATAATAGTTGAAGGCGGTACAATAATCTTAGAAAACAATCATTTACATGTTAATATATAGTATTAACAAATAGATTTTTCTATTAATTTCAAAATTTTGTTATCACCTCATACTACCTCGATGTTAATAAACCACACACGTCCAAAGTCAAAGTCAAAATATTTTATTCATAATGGTATCACTGATACACTTATGCACGTCAGTTTTTGGCTTTTCGAAAAGGTGCTTTATCATCCACGTCTATAATCATTAAAATTTTCCTACAGTATATTCGGGTGTCCGTATACACAGGATAGTCTATGCGATAGATGCTCTAAATGTTGTCATCGCTCCTATTAGAGCACCTACTTGAAAGTGCCGATACTCGGCGTGTGTAGTTGAGTAGAACTGCTCGGAACTGTTCAACATTACTGAACAACTTGTCTTGCCTCGTCTTGTATCAGACACAGGCTACTAGTACATCTTCCTATACATTTGAACCACTCGTGACGGACAAGACGAAATTATAAGGAATCCGTTCTGACTATGGATCTCTAAAAAGTAAAAATAAAACATGATAAAACGTTACGGCAGCGAAGAGGTTAACAGTATTCAAATAAAATTTATTTTGTTTAAAAAGCTTTAAATGGTTTCCTACACAAACTATTTAATATTAAAACGTAATTTATACCATATTTGCCAGCAGTGTTTAAATAAGAGCATTCTAACGAGGTCCTCGATTTAATTTTAAGTTATAAAATAAGCTTTACCTTATTTTACCCTACATTTATCGTAGGTAATTATTTCGCGTTATTTTAATGAGTAAAAACAGATTTAAGTTATGAGGAATAAGGACGTAAGTCCCCGGTAATGCGAGTATGTAGAGGAACGAACGAGCAAATTTTACCAAATGAAGAAGATAAGTGAAATTTATGGGTAATGATATCGACTTCTGCCCTTTATATCAGTATGTTTGCTTCGATGGCGAGAGAGATACACACAGAATTTATGGGGGATACAATTTGTTCCAGTATTTATTAGATAATGTGCGGGTAACGCTTGGGGAATTTTATATTACAAGAGGCTCTTAAATATTCCAACCAATTGCCGTTCCCAAAGTATGCCTGGTTTGGATGAAAATTGAAGATGGCGGAAAGGCACTTAGTAGTAGGTAGATATTTATTGAGTAAGAATCTCCCTAAAGAACTTTAAATTCTTGTCTGTGTCAATTACTTTCAGTTCTTCACGAAGATTATTATGTTGTCGTTTGTTATTCATCTAATGGGCTTGTTTCATTAATAATGCCACTCAATAATAATTCCTGAATTAATGTTATAGTGAAATAATATTTACAATTTGTTATAATTTTTGTACAGACTAATTAATATAATATCGTTAAGATTATAGTTAGCGTTTGACCGATTTAAGACTACAGTATCTATAATACAAACTGTATAATAACCTTATAATAACCTTATAATAACCTTAAAACTGTGTAATCGATAACCTTAATATAAAGTAATCAACACAAGCATAATATAATTACTTATAACGACATTCCTTAGAATGTCACTCGCATTTCCTCAATATCTACAAACAAGGCTCGTGGAATGAGGATTGTCGAGTAAAATTCTTAGTCGCTATGACTTCTTTATGATATTTTAAATAAATAATACTACTTCTACAGACTACAGCCCAGTACTAGAATTCTCTATGTCGTGATAGCCATGGACAACACACAAAAATAAGAACACACACACTCAGACCGAGAATCGATATTTAAACTCATCATTCTTTATTTCTCGCTGGGAATCACAGACATATATCAAGAATAGACGACGCATGTACCTCGAATTGTATGAAAACCAAGCGTGTCACTTTTTTTTGACACATTGTGCTGTCACAAGAATATTTAGTGCTGAAATTCCCCATCCTAGCGATATCAATTCGAAACTGATTCGTTACCGATTCTCGACAACGATTAATGATTCTCAAAATCGATTACCGATAATAATTAGGTAAATAGAAAATCGTATGATCGTTTGTAGGCGTAGAATATGTAAAACATAAAAAATGCCTTTGGTTGGTTGTACATAATAATATAGTATAGTGCTTGAATATGACCGAATAAATAGTTTTGTGTTTTATTTAACTTGATTATTTGTTAATATAAACACAAGCTTCAAAAATGTAAAGATAAATAAAGAGATCATAAATATTATGATTGTTTATTATTTGCTTTCAAGAAATTAAATAAATGAAAATTAAAAAAATATTTATAAACATTTCTTTTATGAAAATAAAAACATCATATGGACACATTTAAACTTACCTAAAGTTAAACGAATATTTTTTTCTAATTAAAAATTCAAAATAAAAAAACAGTACATCAATATTCGGTATTGCGCTTGAAATCAGCCTTCGTTTCTTTTTGGAACGAAGTTCCTTATCACGCGTTCTGAAAGGGGGCTAGACGGAAAATTTCGACACTTTTTGATTTTACGAATGACGACACTTTTTTTGAAGTGATTCAGTAAGTTTTACAGAGATGGCGCTGTACTGTACAACTTTCTGAATCACGCTATTTTTTTTTTGTGAAGAATTTTAACTTTACACAAATTTTTAATGAAGTACTAGGACATCATGAGCGACTAGGAGGTTCGACTGAACGTATTCACTGAACACAGTCGCATTTAGTCGAACCTCCTAGTCGCTCGTGATGTCCTAGTAACTTATTTAAAATTTTTGTGAAGAATTTTAACTTCACACAAATTTTTAATGAAGTACTAGGACATCATGAGCGAATAGGAGGTTCGACTGAACGTATTCACTGAACACAGTCGCATTTAGTCGAACCTCCTAGTCGCTCGTGATGTCCTAGTAACTTCATTAAAATTTTTGTGAAGAATTTTAACTTCACACAAATTTTTAATGAAGTACTAGGACATCATGAGCGACTAGGAGGTTCGACTGAACGTATTCACTGAACACAGTCGCATTTAGTCGAACCTCCTAGTCGCTCGTGATGTCCTAGTAACTTCATTAAAATTTTTGTGAAGAATTTTAACTTCACACAAATTTTTAATGAAGTACTAGGACATCATGAGCGACGAGGAGGTTCGACTGAATCACGCTAGCGTGATTCAGAGAGTTTTACAGTACAGCGCCATCTCTGTAAAACTCATGGCGCTGTACTGTATGCTCTGTATAATGTATACATGGCGCTAGCATGATTCAGAAAGTTGTACAGAGATGGCGCTGTACAACAAAACTTAAATCGCAAGGAACTTCGTTCCATCCGGGTGTCCCTTGACACCTCTCATGTTTTTTCGAATCCGTAAAACAGTCATCATTGAAATGAATAGAACATATACGGCTATGTTTTGTTGGAAACCAATATCTATGCCCCGTCGCTATAATTCATTCTGCTTTAATATTGGGGTCACTTGAAAACCTTTAATTATAATGTTATCATGAATAAAATCACTATACAGAAACATTAATATTGTAATGAAAAATAATTTGCCTGTTAAAAACTGTCTCTATGTAAATATGATTATTCATTGGTTTTCAAAATCGATTAACATCGAGACCAAACCGAGTAAATGAACAACACTATATGCTATATTTTACAGAAACACGACAATATTCACCGTACTACGAAGCTAAGCGACGATTTATAGTAACGATTGTTTTACTTTCATTGCGTGTTCCAGTAAACAAGCCGTATAAATTTTGCTACCAAAATCAGCAATGTATTGAGTAGTATGCAGTACACAGTAAGTTAGTGCTATTCGTTGTAAAACGTGGTAGAAATGCAATAAATATGAAAAAAATTATTTTAAAATAAATTACTACACAATTTTATAAATAAATTACTTAACGATGAAAAGAAATATTTCTTTTACCTCTGCTAACTGTATTTGTAGAATTCCTACAGTTTAAAACGTTACAATTAGGCATTTTTCGTTATTTCAGTTGACATCTATTGCCAATAGCAGTAAAACGCCAACTAAATGACACGGCGCTCAAATAGGATTTAAAATCCTTTCTGTTACACGTGAAATGTATGAACATGCGGCATCTACTCTAGGTAGGTATACATGTCTGTGCTGGGAATCGAACCCAGGACCCTTGGAACGGCGGTCCAGCATGGTATATAACCGTTACACCAGATGGATCGTCAAACTTAATAAGTCCTTAATGTTTGTGCTTCATGGCTTCATGACGTGTAGAGACTGTTTTTCTTTCATTACAGCGTATAACCAGCTGCTGAGCATATACACGTACTTTCTTCTAAAATTGATAGCTTCAACATATACCACACTTATCTAGCATATATCAGCAAACACCTACGAGAAGTGCTTTCATTAATAATTTCGAATTTCACCAAAATATTAATTAAAAGTGTTACAAATGTAGCACATTCTACAGTCAACTTAAATCAGAAACAAAGGTTTTCGAAAGAAACGCGTTATGAACAGAAAATATAAAACAATAGAATGAATGGAAAGATTAAATCGTTCTTCAGATTATTATTTTTGCTGTTGAATGCAAATCTTTCATTCAAGATCTGGATCGACACCATTATTCACATGATTGCGACACGATGGAAGTATTATATTCCATCGTAGCAGATTAAGTCTTCGAATTCATTGCCAACCTAAAGTCCATGTATTAACAGATCACGTAATACCCTTCTAATATTATAAATGTGGATGTCTGTAAGGATATTTGTTAGTTACTTTTTCACTCAAAAACTACTGAACAGGCATGTAGTAATGAGAAAACTTTACAATAAAATGTTATAAGAAAATATGACCCTTACCATCTCACCGTATCACCATAAAATCTATCTATCAGCCCTTGGAGATCCACTGCTAGACATAGGCCTCCCCTAACTTGCTCTACCCTGACCGGTCCTGAGCCTTTTGAATCCAGCGGATGCCCGCTGTCTTCTTCAGATCTTTAGTCCACCTGCTCAGTTTTTTGCCTATCTCCGTTTACCGAGACGTAGGCGCCATTCGAGGTCCTTTCTTCCCCAACGGTTATCGGTCCTTCGATCTATGTGGCCAGCCCATTGCCACTTTAGCCGGCTTTTGGCTATGTCGGTTATCCTTGTTCGTCTACGGATTTCATAATTTCTGACGCGACCATGTATAGAAATACCGAGCATAACCCTCTCAATAACTCGCTGTGTGACTTTGAGCTTGTGGATTAGGCCGACAATAAAGCACCACGTTTTTTTTTTTTTTTTTTGTTTCCCCTCACGGGAGGGAGGCAGAGAATGCATTTACGCATACCAGCAGAGCCGTCTCTGGTGGTTATGTGGAGACTCAATCCAAGGATGATAGATAATAAATATTTAAGAAAATATCTATATCTATCGCCGCTCCAAGGATAATACCGCACTAAAAACTGCCTGAAATGGCTTTGGTCATACGACCTTTAAGCCTTCATCGGAAGCGACTCCGCTTGAAGAGACGGAGCGCTAGCGGTGCTCCCTAGGGAGCGTCCGCTGGGTGACTACACTTTGTGTTGTCGAAGGAAGGTTACTTGTGCCATCATTTGGATGAGCACTATCTGTGATCGAGTCGTCTTTTTCCTTGGAGGCGGCCAGGAGGCTTTCCAGGTCAGACGAGAGCTTATTGGGTGGGTCCGTGAGGACATTGCGCGGCCTTCGTATTTGATGGCCGGTGAGGGAGGGGGCGGTGTAGTCCGCTGATTCCCTAATCATGGGGTTGGAGTGTGTTTCTGAGGATTTGAAGAATCTCTCAGAGAAGTTTTTCATGACTTGTTGTATTGTGTCGAGCTCTAAGTCTCGGTGGAGATCGGCGTTCCGAACGCACCAGTGTGCGCCGGTCGCTTTTCGACAGAATAGATTCTGGACTACCTGTAGTTTATGGACTATATTGGGAGCCGCATGTGCGAATACAGGGGCGGCATAGAGTAGTACCGGTCGAATGCAAACCTTGAAGAGCGTTCGCTTGTTCCTGAGGGACATTTTACTTTTCCTTCCCAACATAACGTTGAGTCGGCTCATATAATAACGGGCTGTACTAGTCACCTTGTTGATATGGGGCCTAAAGGTGAGTCTAGAGTCTAGTGTTATACCTAGATATTTTGTTTGTGTCCTCCAAGGGACGGGTGTTCCCGCGAAGCGGATGGGGGGATCGCTCAAGCGTCGTTGCTTGTGCGAGAAGCGGATTGCGGCACTTTTGTCTGCATTGACTTCGATGCGCCATTTCTTGAACCAGTCTCCTAACTCGTTAACCGAGTTTTGGACTCTGGTAAGAACTGACGACATCACCCGTCCTTTAAGGTAAAGGGCGGTGTCATCGGCAAAGAGGGAGAGTTGGACCCCTTTCTTGGGTATCGGTATATCGTTGGTGTACGATATGAATAGTAAGGGGGCTAGCACTGAGCCCTGAGGGACCCCGGCCGTTATTAGGCGAGGGGACGAGAGGACACCTTCGTGTCTGAAACGGAAGGTGCGTTGATCTAGGTAGGAAGCCACGAGTCGTACTATACGGTCTGGAAGGCCAAGATAATGAAGTTTATAGATAAGTCCGGCATGCCAGACCTTATCAAAAGCTTTAGCAACGTCGAAGAAGACAGCGACTGTCTTGTCGCGTCGCGGGTAGAATCCACCAAGTATGTATTCTACTATACGGTGTACTTGTTGAGGACAAGAGTGTTTAGCACGAAACCCGAATTGGTGCGGAATGATCAAGGGAGGACCGTCCGATGGAAAGAGATGCTTTCTCATGCGGGACTGTATTATTCTTTCAAATACTTTACCCATTGCCTTGAGGAGGCTGATGGGTCGATGGTTAGACGGGACATTAAGGGGTTTCCCGGGTTTGGGAATCCCTATTACTATAGCCTCTTTCCACGCAGTGGGAAAGTGGCAGTGTTCAAAGCAGGCGTTGAATAGAATGACTAAAAGGGTAATAACCTGCTCTGGGAGGTGTTTGAGCGCCAGGTTGGAAATACCGTCGGCTCCAGGAGCTTTACGGGGTTTGAGTCCACGTATGATGGACTTGACCTCGTCAGTAGTTGTTTGAATGGGATCTGCGGTGATAGGGAGTGAATTCCTGTGACGGACTTCATCCTCCACCGTTTGAACATGAGACAGGGAATGGGGCTGAGTGCTGGGAGCACATTGCGTAGCAATACTGTCAGCGAAACATTCTGCTTTTTCGTCGTCCTCGAAGGCTATATTGCCGTCGGGACGGTTGAGTGGGGGGGTGTCTAACTTGGCGTCTATTCGAAGGTTTTTAGCCGTCTTATAGAACGCCTTGTGAGAGGGAGTAATGTCGCTCATGAGGGAGTCCCAATTGGAGTTCCTCAGTTCTGTAAGTAGGGAACGAACTTGACGCTGTAGGGCGTTAGCTCTCCTGCGGTAAGTGGGAGTGGGGTATAATGCAGCACGTCTGAGCGCTGCATTTTTCTTTCGAATGAGAAGCCTGGCTTCGAGCTGTAGTTTCCGGTTTGGAACCTTGACCACACGCTCGTTGTCACGAAGGGCTGACTGGACTGTTTTAGTGAGATTGCTGACAGTATTGTCTATTGTGGCCGAGCTATCGAAGTAGTCGGCTGAGATAGCATAAGGTGAATTGGGGGACTCGAACTCCGCTTTAAGCGTGTTCTTGTAACCATCCCAGTTAGTGAAAGTTCGGGTGACGGGCGGGGAAGAGTCGATAGGCCCTAGCTCAAGGGAGACCGGGCGGTGATCAGAACCTAGATCGTCGAGAGTGTTTAAAGCTCTCAAGTTGAGTGAGATTCCCTTGGTTAGGGCTATATCTAGAATGTCAGGTGAATAGTTCACCTGCTTCGGATAGTGAGTGGGAGAGGAAGGGGATAAAACATTTATTCCCAGTTTGGTAGTAAGCTTGAAGAGCTTCTTACCGTTTTGGTTAGTTTTGTGGCACCTCCAGTCGGAGTGTTTGGAGTTGAAATCTCCAAATAGTATAATGGAGTCTCCGAGCGAGAGCAGTGCTTCTAGGTCGCTACGAAGAGGAGTTTTTTGAGGTGGGTTATAAACTGAGGCTATGATCAGGGACGGGTGTCCTGTCATGCCTAGTTTAACTACCGTGGCTTCCATGTTGATGAGTGGAGGGGTTTCTATTACAGAGCAATGTAAAGATCTTTTGTAGTAGATGGCAGTGCCTCCGCCCTTGCGGCCGTCGGCTCTGTCGTCTCGTACAAGAGAGTATTTGGGGATAGACAAAGCCTTTTTAAGAGAGGGCTTGAGGTGGGTTTCTTGGATTAGCAATAGGTCGATATCCCTATTGCGAATAAACTCTTTAATTTCTAATATGTTAGAGTACAAGCCGTGCGAATTGAAAGAGATAAGCGAGACGCCTTTAGGCCTCACTCGACCGGTAGAAAGGGGAATTGCGTTAGGCGCTTTTGACATTATTGTAGCGAGTTAACTAACTCGCTGTGCTCAGAGAGCGCTATAATGCGCTCCATAGATGTGCGGGCCGCACGGAGCTTTTGGGTGAGGATGTTGAGTTCCTCCAAGTTAATACTTTGGATGATGTCCCTCACAAAGGCCAAGTCCTCACTGGAGGGCAAGCGGCTAGGTTGGGACTGAGAAGGGCGCGAAGAGGCAGCAATTGCCTTCATGGGCGCGGGCGCAGCCTTAGGTGCGGGTGCAACCTTAGGTGCGGGAGCGGGGGCAGCCGTGGAGACTGTGCGCCTCCACGGGTTAATGGAAGGGGGCGGAGGCCCTGGGCGGGCACTAGGAGTCCTCAATTGAGGGAAGTTCGCGTCCGTTACTGGAGGCGGGGCTTGTCTTGCCCTGTAAGGCTGCTTGTTAGCAGTTTTAGGCAAGTTGGGGCGGGGGGCTCGTGGGCAACCGCGATAATTAGCCGGGTGGCCGGTCTGGCCGCATAGGACACAAGCCGGGGGAGACTGATCGTCTTTGGTGCGCGAGCACTCCTTTGTGAGGTGCGGTACTAGGCACTTAACGCACCTAGGACGGGCACAGCAGTTAGCCGCTGCGTGGCCGTAAAGCTGGCAGCGGTGGCACTGACCGGGGAACCCACGTCTATGCGGGGGTTCGGCCCGGATTTCGGAGAGCCCACATATGGTGAGGCTCTCTTTAAAACTGTTGCGGGACGTGGGCGTGTTAGTCATAATGACTAATGCCAGCGGGAGTTGACGGCCGGTGCGGGTGTGCATCTTGTGCACAGCCTCCACGGGATGGCCCTGGGACTTGAGGTCCTCGAGTATAGCCTCGTTGGCTAGCTCGAACGGTACTCCTCTGAGTACCGCTTTGATTTTACGCTCTTCGGGGAGAGCGTACGTGTGGTAAGGTATTTTGTTTACCATCAGGAGCCTGGTAAGGTTCCGGAAATGGTCAACGTCCGGGACTTTCACCCGGATTGTCTCGCCCATATTGGTGGCGTGAGTATAGTGGATCTTGTGCTGAGTGCACAGTTCCACTACTGCGGTCCATTTGGACTTGTCCCGCAGGAAGACTGGAGGAGGGGCCTTGATGGCAGGGATAGTGGGGGCGCAGCGGGAGGCTGGCTTTGAGGACTGCCTAGGGAGGACAGCCTCGGGGGTGTTTTCAACTGCCATTTTTGGCGTGGGCGCGGGGGCGGAGGGCTCGGTGCCCGAAGAAGTTTTCGTGCGAGGCTTGCGCTTTTTGCGCGTTACTCGCTCGAAACCGTCATCACCGGTGACGGTTGAGTCGGAGCTGACTGAGGACGGGGCCTTGGTCCGTTTCCGGGAGCTAGTGACGGAGGCGGAGTCTGAGAGCTCCGACTCGTCCATGGATTCTTGCCGAGAGGCGGCAGAGGGACTGAGGGGAAGGGAGTCCTGCTGTTTAAGCGACTCGAGTCTGCGGCTATGGTGGGCCTGGAGATGTTCGAAAAGGTTAATCGCTTGGGGCGACGAACCTAGGAACGACTTAATGCCGTCATTGATGGCTTCCCACGACAGACCCACCGAGAGGGGGTCCATCGCGGGAGAGAATAGAGGGTGTTGGTACGTCAGGGCAAGGACACACAATGACACAAGAAAATACAAGAAAACAAGAAAATACAATAAAATACAATGGAGGGCGGTGGATATCCCTATTGGATTATAGTCCACCAACCTTTCCCCTTGGGAGTTCCCAAGTGCAATGGGGTCCGGTCTGCCGGTTTGTCCCAGGCCAGGAGGCCGGGGAAGCGCACCGGGTCAACGCTGACTGGTTTAGTTGTCACCGTTAAGTATCCACCAGTCCAAGGTATTATTCTCTGAAGGAGAATAAAAAATAAATAAAATAAAATCCGGTATACGGGCAGAACAGAGTGGGAGCACTAGTGCGACCGCTCTGCTCGGCGCGTAAAGCGGAACTACCTGCACTGCACACTGCACAGCACAGCACTGCACACGCGAGACACTCGGACTCACGCGAACCGGTTTGGCTTCTCTTAGAAAGAGACACCGATAGGACCGATGGGGACTATCGCAGGTAGCGGACGCGGGACGTCCGTACGCTACGACGGTCAGATCGGAACGAAGCACCATTTCTTGGAGCCTTACGCTATCACTGGCAACACACTGTTCACATACCTTCAACTTCAGGCACTGAGATAGTATTTTGGACGACAAGATATAACTCTGTTTCCCGAACGCAGCCCATCCGAGTTGGATTCTACGAATGACTTCTTTCTCGAAGTTGGACTTACCCATTTGGATCATTTTTCCCAGGTAAATGTATTCGTCTACAACTTCGTGAGCAGCGTTGTCAACAACAACCGGTACGGGTGTCGTCCCATTTTCGTTTTGTCCATGTTCATCTTAAGATCCACCCGTTGTGAAGCGCCGTTCAAGTCCCCAAGCATTGTTCCAAGTTGTTCCAGAGATCCCGCCAAGATGACTATATCATCGGCATATCACAGGTGTGTGATGTATTTGGTATTGATGACCCTTACTACTATGTCGATAAAGAAAAAGACTAGAAAAAAAGACAAAAAAACACTAACTAGTAAATAGTATAAATGTTAAAAGCATAAAGTAAAGATCTAGTATAACTGGTTTCAACAACCAATATACTATGCACGTACTACCATCCGGTACCGCGTCCGACCAGGAAATACGAGTAAGTGTTTGACTAGCGTATGTATTTTAAAAGCATCGTTAATAAAACATGCTGTTGAGGTAAGGTAAAAAGTATGTAATTTTACACGATAAAGTTTTTTCTTGGAAATTAGCGATACTTGTGCTCGTAGCGTAGAAAAACCGACGTAGAAAAACTACGGGGTTCAAAGTTAAACAAACTTAATTATTATAATTATTTTTGTAATGTAGTAGGGAAATCTAAATCAACCCAAATTACAGGATTCCCTTATCCACCTTCCAGTTCCATCTACAGATCCTCAACATCAAGTGACCTTAAAAGAGCTAATAACGTCGAGTCTAATGAGCCCAAACTCGGACCATCTTTGTTATTTTGTTACGCTTTGTTACGCTCAATGTCGCATCTAGTACCAAGTACTTCACTAACTCTGTGTATCAGTGAATAGCAAAGAACTGTACTACTAATATTTTTGTGTAACTACCCTCTATTATTTTATTGTACGCTATGCCCTTAACATGTAACTAATATGTTATGTTTCTCAAGTAAGTGAATTTGTAATTCTTTTTGAGAAATAAAGATTCTTAAACCTCAAACCTCATTTAACAAATATGATTTACTAAATAAATAGATACATTTTTGATAAGTGAACGCTAGCATCTTTATCAGTTTAATTCATTTCCCTATCACTGCTAAGTGATTTTCACTGAACTTCTGTAGTGAAATGATCCAACAAAGTAGTCATTCTATCATCTTCATCAGTTCCTTTGTCGGCTACTATTTCCATAAAAAAAGTTAAAATTGGTATTGACGATTACATTGTTATTAACGACACTGTAGCCTAGTTGGTAGCGATCCTGCCTGCGAAGCGAGAGGTACCCGGGTTCGTTTCCCAGCCGGAGCAGATATTTATGTGACAGATAAATATTTGTACATCATGGGTCATGGGTGTTATTGTGATGTGTTATATAGTCCATGACATCCTCGACACCGTTAAATAACCTACTGCGGGGGTATGAGTGTGTAAGCGTTTATTATTTTAATTTATTTACGGCCGGTCTCAATAATATACTGTCAGTACAACAAACTGTAGATAGGGCAAACATTAGTATGTTATCTGTCATATCTGTCAATTTTTGCGTCTCAATAACCTTCGGTGGATAGAAGATATCTACCGATGACATCGATCTACCGTTCGGAGGGCCTACTCATACCGGAGAGTATGGTGGTCTATACAAAAATGAAAACTTGTGTCTCAATAACGCTTTGACAGATACCTGTCGGTATTAGAAGTTACCAACTGTCGGAATTTTTCATATCACTCGATTTCGACGGATAATTTGTAGATTTCTCGTAGTGTAAAAAAAAATATCAAAGAATCATGGATTTATTAATCAGTGATGAGTGATATTGAATTGTGTGAAGCCTGTGAATTTGATTCCGCCTTTTTAATACCAAGATCGCCGAAATTATCCTCGTAAAAATATAATGACTGTATTGTCTGAATCCAAATTTGTTTATAAGTAGGTACCTAGATTCAGATTAAACAAAACGGCATTGAATGAGAATTGTGGAAAATTTCTTTCTTTAAAGTTCTAGGTAAGTAGGTATTTTAATAAAACAAGAACACAAAGCTTTTTTTAAGTAAAATATATTTTGAAATTATTTATTTATTTATTTAATTCCCAATAAATGTAAAGATGTTCACAGGTTCATTTCAACTTAAAAGCGTTTACAATTTACACGTTGTAAATAATCTATGGCCGTTCTGCGAAATACAGCAGATGTCGAGTAAAATATGTCCAGATCTGGGTTCCAAGCCAGGATCCCATTGAGCAAAGTTACTGCACGAACCAAGGGTGATTCTCTCACCAACTGCAAATTACATCTTGGTACTGCTAATAACCTTCGTCGACGTGCGTGAGTATAGTTGTCCGGTACATACAATAAAATTTGTTCCAGCACTGAGGGGTTAGAGATAGTACCTCTAATTAGCTTAAAAAATAGTTCAGTAGAGCCATGTATCGTCGAACTTCGAGGGAATCGTAACCTGTCATTCCAAGTACAAATAAACTTGGATACAATTAGGGATAACCTACGAAGTATTCGTACTGCCTATGGTAAAGCCATCTTAAGAATTTTCTTTGGAGTTTCTCCACCATTGTAACAAAAACATTTTGCCTTTTCAGAAATAATAGTGTGTCCCTGCTACATCAATAGCTAAATTGGCCTTAAAAAGAAAGGCACATCATCTTTTGAGGGGTCTGGACTTCATCTGAAAAGAAATTTGCTTTTAGTACATTTGGCAACACCTACTCGTATATTTTATTTTGATAAAAAATAAAGTCTATACTCACGTAATTGTAGATGCAAGAAAAGCAATGTCTTTCATTTATTCATAAAACTAATTAATATTACTAAAATTATGAGAACACATACGTTGTTTGTATTTTGGGTAACCAAGCGACACAAACGAATGTCAAATGACAATAACATGTCACCGTCATCAGTCGGGATACCTATCAGTACTAAACTTCAAATAATGCGTTTTGTTACTAGTGAAGCATTGTTCGAGGTTACAGTTATTATTATTTTATTAACTTCATCTGCAAAATTTACAGCACATTTGGTACAAATTATCATTTTAATATTAAAATGAAATAAATTTATAATCAAAAACACGGAGTTCCTTTTTATAATAAAAAGTATAAAAGTATAAAAAATGATATTGTCAGGCAAAAACGAAATTTTCAGAGGGACGTAAAAACCGGAAATAGAAATGTCATTGAAATGTAATCTACCGATGAGTTGACTTCTGTTTGCTTGCTTTTGATTTTAGAGACGGCAGTTAATGGCAGATAAATCTTTACTTTTTATCTCTGCTATGTATGTACCAGAGTTCGACTGACAGTATAATATTGAGACCGGCCGTTAGCAGTAGGTCCTACTCTTAACTTAATTCAATACCAAAAAAATCCTACAAATATTAAAGTGAAAGTGAGTGAGGATGTATGGATGTTTCTTATTATTTCATGCAAAATCTACTGATCGGTTTCACAAAATTCAACACATGGATAGACTATGGGACTTGGAATAACACTATAATATTATATATATAATAATATATATAATATCATAATACTACAGTAATACTTCTAAATATGCAGTTGGACGGCTTTTTTCTGCATTCTATGGTATAACCACAGAAGAAATAATAGTACTTATAATAAGTACAGAAGGCGAACTCCGCAAAACCATTTAAATGAATAGCGACTCTAACTCCAACACAATAAAGTGTAATTCAGGTCGCACAGCGCTAATGAACTGATGAATGAGTTGACTTCCTTTCTAACACTTTCGCGTATTCTCTCTGGCAATGTCAGGGTTATCTTTTTTGAAAGAATAAAATTAATCTGAAAGTTTAGTGACAATATGTGTCATAGATTACGAACGTATGACAGTCATTATGAATTTTCTGAATTAGCCAGACATGTCGAACGCGGCATGTACTTGTAACGTCTTAGCTAAAATGCGGAGGGCGCCAGGCCTGATATAAATTCTTACATAATTTTTAAGACATGAACCATCAAGGAAAGGAATAAGAGTATAAGACTTTATATCCTTACTAAAACAGTTTACGCACCTAAATATGCGTGTAAATGAAATTCTAGTAACATTACTAATTACAACACAACTCTCACAAAACATACTTGGATTCACAAAGTGGCTTACATCCTAATTGCCGACTAATCGGGCGAAATAATCCTTTCGGTTCTAGCGAAATTCAATTCAGAGCGAGGCTAAGTCACTTAACGATAAGGATTATTAGTACCAACTTATTAGTAAATACGATAATCTTTCTATTACCTTTATCTATGTAAGTACGTAAATGAAAATAGTTTCTATTTTGGGGTGGTAATAAAAAATTGGTCTTATAGGAATAATATTTTTTAAATATGAAAAACCAACATTGGTGAAATTTTCTATTCTATAATTTTTATAATTTAACCTCCCATTAAAAAAGAGTAATATGTAAGTTATAAGTTATCTATTAGTTATAAAGAAATTATAAAACTATACGTAAAGTTAAATCGAAATGGAAAACAACAGTAATATTATGATGTTTTTATTCCGGTCATATTTAATAAAAGTAACATTATAATGTAACATAAGGCCGCTTAGAATAATATATTATACAATAATTATTACTAAAGATATTTATCTACGTATCTTTACTAATATTATATAGCTGAACTATGAAGAGTTTGTTTGGTTGAACGCGCTAATTTCAGGAACTACTCGTTCAAATTCAAAAATTATTTTTGTGTTTGATAGTCCATTTATTGAGGAAGGCTATAGGCTATACAGGGTGGATTTTTGAGACGGGTCAGTAAGGGCACGTACCTTAACCGTTATAGTTACAGGAAAACGTTCCTAGGAGACTATCCATAACTTTTTAAGATATTCTGAACTGCATTCACAGATTTTTAGAAAATGTACGGTGAGCGAAAAAAGTGCTAAAATCCAAAAAAAAATATTTTTATGCCTATCGATCCTACTTCGTATGGGGATCAAAATACTCTATGGGATCATTTAAGGTATGAGTACTAGAAATGTCAGAAAACGCTAAAAACATTTTTCATACATTTTGTACTGAAAAACGATAAATCAACTCGTAATATTCTTTATTACCAAACAATCTTATTTCTTACTACGATTAAAATATTCTTTACGGTCTATTGAAATTTAAATACAAAAACCACGGTAAGACACAACATATCACACAAACTTAAAAATAGCTGTTATCTACGAAATAAATTGTTCAAAATGACCGCCGTTTTCACGAATACATAAGTTCACTCGTTTTTGTACTGAGCAAGTAACAGCGGAAAGTTTTCTTTGATGGATATTATTTAAAATTTCCGTCAATTCCTCTTTCATCTCCTGAACACTGTCGTACTTTCTTTTGTAGACTTCACTTTTTAGGTGACCCCACAAAAAAAATCGAGAGGCTAACGCTTCTGGGCTGCGAGGTGGCCACTTAATTGGACCATGTGTTCCTATCTACTGTGTCCCGAATTGTTTGTTCAAATTAGAACGCGTTAGACGGCTGATAAGTGGCGGTACGCCATCTTGTTGAAAATAAACTTTTCGCAATTCCATTAGGGGCCATTCATCCAACTGGTTTTGAAGATTCAAAATTCAAAATTTACTTTCAAACTTCTTTTTTATATTTTTTTTACTTATTTTTTTAGGAACAAATAAGGTTGTAAGGTTGTAAGAATATTACGAGTTGATTTATCGTTTTTCAGTACAAAATGTATGGAAAATTTTTTTAGCGATTTCTGACATTTCTAGTACTCATACCTTAAATGGTCCCATAGAGTATTTTGATCCCCATACGAGGTAGGATCGATACGCATTAAAATATATTTTTTTGGATTTTAGCACTTTTTTCGCTGACTATACATTTTCTCAAAAATCTGTGAATGCAGTTCAGAATATCTTAAAAAATTGTGGATAGTCTCCTAGGAACGTTTTCCTGTAACTATAACGGTTAAGGTACCTGCCCTTACTGACCCGTCTCAAAAATCCACCCTGTATAACATCATATATTTTAATAGTTAGTTTTTTTCCACAAATTAACGCGGGTGAAACCGGGATGCACAGCTAGTTTAATATATCATTGTTCCATGAATATTATATTATAGGTAGCGGTAGGAGCGAAACGTCAGGTGTCGGTATTTCGGTATGTCAATTACCTCGGCGCGGCGGCTCGAAACAACTCGGTAACAACGCGAAACATATAAATTTCGTTTGCGGGGCTAATGCATAAACTGCGCCGAACATCGTGTCACATAATAGAGACACAACAGAAAGATATCTCCATACAGGCGCACCCGACCAATGCACACATAGACAGCGTACATTGATTTGAAATATAAGACGAAATAAGGGGACTGAGTCCGGCAGCTTGGGTGGATTCTAATCTAAGTATGCGATCGGTTAATGTGATGTAATGTAACCGCTAGTAACAAATAATTCTTGACTGGAGGGCACGTAAAGCCGTTGGTTCCGGTTGTTGTCGTAATAACAGTCTATAAGCCATGACATGGAAACTTCCAATCCTTGGTTGGCCACTAAACCAACACGCACTGGAGTAGCTGGAGTAGTATGTTCTAGGCCTCCTCAAGAAGAGAGACCTGTGCTCAGTAGTGGGCTGTTAGTGAGTTGACGTCAAGGGGACTGAGCGGATCGACCGTGTTTTTCGTGTAACTAAACGGTGACTATGTGTGCATTGTTCAAACACGCTGTATGGAGTTATCCTTCTGAGTGTATCTATTTTGTGACCGTGTCTTGTGTTAATTATCTTCATTACCGCAGTCACGAGATTCACTTGTTTTCATTAGACGCGAGCAGAAGTGCTGTTTGCCATTATCACGCAAATAATCTCAGTTTGTCCTTTGTTCCACTTAGGCCTGATTTCTCCAACTTTTATTATTATTTTTAAACAAGAAACAAGACTTGTTAAAAGAGTTTACACTAAAAGCAACAATGTTGTTAGGTACAGGTTTTAACCATTAGGTATCTATTAAAAAAGATGATTGTTTACCTAAGGAGTAAACAACTACTTTTAAGACAAGAATGTTTCTTTGAATCCAGAAAGCAGCGAAAGCTTGTAGAGTACAATCCTGAACGTAGCGACAGATTCTAATGTAGAATTCGAAGCGCAACGAGGGATTCAAAGTTCGTCACAATAGTGTTTGTTGATACCGATCACTGACTCACCTTCTATGAGAAAATAAATTATTGCAACTTATAAAGAAGAATAGTTTAAGCGAAATAGTAAAAGAATAGAAGCCGGTCATATTTGTTTACTACTTTGGACTCCACCAAAAAATGGATAGTCCATTTTTTCCAACACTTTCGTTTCGTTCGTTACTACGTTTATACTTTCAATTTATTTTTACTTAGCACATGGGTCTGTTACTAAACTTGTTCATAGTTACAATGTTCGTGATTGATCTCTTTGGAGATTGGAACTTTTACTAACAATATCGACAGTCTCATCAAAAGAGCTATTTTAGTCCTTGTTTACGAAGAATACAATAGTGAATAGGTAGATGTGATATTAGCGAAGTGAATCGTGTCCCTTATAAGATAATAATAACATGAAAAGGTTTATTTGATCAACTTTTAAATAATTGTATATTCATGCCAAATTATAGCTTTCTTGCCTTAACTGTACCTGTTCTATGCTGCGAATGGACGGAACGACATGATGAAACTATAAGGGTTCAGTTTTGTCTACGGAACCCTAAAAAGATTTGCACGTTTATACCAAAATACAAGAAATACAGACCAATTTTTTTAATATTCAATAGGCCCATGTCTCATTAAAGCAAATAATGAACTAACAGGTACAATAACACCTCGACCGAAGTTATAACCCAATAACTTACGAACATAGTTTAATACAAACAAAGTTATATTTCAGTAAACCCACTGTAAGGAAATCATATTATAACATCGTGATATCAGGGGAAAACTTGGACGAAAACGATTTCCTCTCCTCTCCGTCCTCCCGAGAGACCGATAACTAGTAAAAACATTTACAATACGCGATAAAAATATAAAGAATACACTGTGCTTCTCTCTGTCACAATAACTCCTGTAAAAATATACCTACATAGTACACACATAGCTTACATAGTACATAATACACTAGTGATGGTCTTCTTTAAAAATTAGCGGGTTCTCACTAAATATACGTATTACATATTGTTAGGCTACAACCTGTTAATGGAAATATTTATTTCTATTTATTTAATTAAAATAAAAAAAATAAAAAATGTTTCTTGTAATTGTAATGTAATTTTTAAAGTAGACCATTTCTACAGGTCATCATACATTTGAGTTTTAGAAATTTAAGGCTTAGCAGTAAATTTGCCTTGGTGCCCCTGATTGAACAATTTTGTTCTGAAACGCGACATTTTTTATAGAAGAATAGAATAGAATAACCACGAGAGGGTTAAAATGTCAGCATCTAAAACTAGAAGCTTCATTTTAATTAAGCAGAATTCCTACTATGAAATGATTTCTATTATCAAAGGACCTTTTATTTCCTTCATATAAAAATATCTATCGTTTTTGTTATTTTTTAATTTCTCTCATGAAGTTGAGCGTTCTTTGTAAAGAAAAATATAAATCCGTACGGAACAATAACTGAGGTACATTTTTCGCCGAAAGGGTTTTAGGTTGAAATGTCGCGGGTTGAAATAGGCTCTTCTTTGTTATATCAAAATTACTTTTATACCAAAGCTCAATACAAACTTTGCCTTTTGTAAATAATATACCGTAATAAGATTAGAATGGGCCGGATATTATGAGCACAAAAGAATATTTACTTTTAATGCTTGAATTGTCTTTTGTTCAAGTTTTATACATCCTATTTCATTGAGTATCCTATCTATTACTTGAATAATAATTTAATACTTAATGGACGCTACTGATTTTGCAGCAGTGATAGCCTAGTGGTTAGAACGTTGGTCTCCCGAACGCGGGGGCCCGGGTTCAAATCCTGGCACGCACCTCTAATTTTCAAATATTATGTGCGTATTACAATTTAATTATCACTTGCTTCGGTGAAGGAAAACATCGTGAGGAAACCTGCACACCTGAGAGTTCTCCATAATGTTCTCAAAGGTGTGTGAAGTCTACCAATCCGCACTTGGCCAGCGTGGTAGACTATGGCCTGTACCCCTCACATTGTGAGAGGAGACCCCGAGCCCAGCAGTGGGACAATTATGGTGTGACGTATTGACAGTGACGTCTCTCGGTGACACTGTCTGTCAAGCGAGACGTACGTCTCCGGAAGGCGGGATCGTCTCTGCATGTTAACTTGTAAATCGAGTGTTATTATTTAATTACAACCCTTAGCGTAGCCGAGATATATAATATCTAAACGCCACAAATGGCAACGAGGATAAAAAAAAAGGAAGTAAAACAGTGCCTTTCAGATCTTTCACGGGGAAACCGCATCTACGCGTGGTGCCAATATTAACCTAAAAATCCCATAAATGGAAAATAATTAATCTCCGAATACTATTATTGTGAACAAGTGAGTAGTGATCCAATATCGAAGAATTGCTTGAAAACAAACGATAGCACAACTCCTTACCTATGGAACATGTATATTCTACGCCTATTAATGAATCATGGTAAGTAACAATATCTGTCTTCCTGGAATTTAAAAGTGAAATTGTCAATCGAAAAGATAAATGAATATTACTCATGCTATAACCAGTACCTGTTTACCTGGTTAATCTATCAAATGACGTCTTCAATTGTGAGGTAAGGTCACACTGGAATCATATCAATTATTTTTATTGATTTACCGAAAAAATTGTGAGATATCCAACTACTACTATCCAACTACTATCTTACTTTTCCAACACATAACAGTGTTTTTTTCCGGAAATCTTTCACAGTTCAGGCTATACTACTCTGGAATGCCCTGCCGCTCACCATCAGAAGTTCACCCAGCAAACATATTTTCAAAAGATTAGTTCGGGAACATTTTTCGAAAACTTCACCTAACCCTTGAATCTGTCGAGTTTTATTTCCACCTTATAGTATTTTTATGTATTGGTATATAAATATATATTAATTTATCTATTTATGTATTAATATTATTATATGTATGTATATTAAATTATATTTATATATATATTTAGCAGAAGGAGGTATTCTATGGTGTGAACTCTGATCATCTCTACAAATCATGCATCAAAGACCACTGCAGTACTATGAACATAGATCTTTCTCTGTGCGCGCAGTTATATGTCAGGATTACCAGGATACTAAACAAAACACACAATTCGACAGGCACAAGGATACCATCCGTTTATTGCCTGATAACACTCGATTTTATCAATTCAACGCTATTTAGTTTTTACTTTCATTCGCGATACTCTCAATCTGTCTGTCTTCTTGACAGTTCCCTTTTTCTTAATTTCAACGATTATTACGAACTTATTTTAGACTGCACCGATATATATATATATATATATATATATATCTTAAATAATGTTCTCTTCATAGTTAGCTGTAAATATTTTCTTTTTTTTCTTTTTAAATTTTCTTTGATTGTGTATTTACGCCTACCTCGCATTTCTCTCCGTCACACTGGGTTGGCTGGTAGAGAATGCCAATAGGCATTAAGTCCGCCCTTTGTCAAACCTAGTCTAAGGTTCATACAATAAAGAATAAATAAATAAATAAATAAATAAATATTGCTACTGAAAAACAAAAACTTCATAAATAAGCGAACACGTCTCTGAGAAAAGAAACAAAGATTCAACAAAAGTATAATCTATGTAATTGAATAACTTCAGTACGAGTGATTTAACATAATCAGTCCTCTTATTGTAGGAAATATGGAAATATTACCTGTCACTCTCCTATCATATATAAATCATCAGGTATGACATAGGTTTCCAGGAAAACTACATACTTATTACACATTGATAATAATCTCCAAAGATAAATAAAGTGAGACGGAGGTATTTATTGTTATTATGTATTTGTCAGCAAATCTATTGGTGTTCAACTAACACATATTTAAACAAAGTTTACCTGCAAGGTTAAACAAGTAATAATACTGACTTCATAAATATAACTGGACATGTGTTGGTATTATTATTAATAGCACAATTTAAAATAAAATTTTACAGTGTTATAAATAGTCTCCTTATTTATTATTCTCCATTCAAATGAATGTTGTATGTCATGGTGACTTCTGAACCTTGTTAAAAAGGAATATTTTGCAGTGTTAGAATTGTACTGCTAGAATAAGATTAATTTTTGGATCACAGACTGTTAGTGACATAATATGAAAAATTTAACTATGTATATAAAATAGAACATTAAAATTATGGTGATATGTTAGCAAGCAACATATCTACTTGTACTGATCAACAAGAAACAAAATTCATAATTCATGAATAAATAGTAACAATATAATAATGTAGGTACATAACAACATCTATTGGAAAAGCAGTCACCACAATACAAGAGCTGATTTATGACTGAAAATACATATGTTTAATTATTTATTGTTGTTGTCTCTGTATAGTCAAGATAACAAAAATAGCAGAAATAAATTGAAACATTACTGAAAACATGACATGATTGGGAATAATGAGATCCATGAACAGCAGGCTTGGCAATCTTAACATTGGTAACCGAGTAACAGTTCATGTATAAGTTAACAAAATTAAGAGGGTGAATAATATTTCCCTCACTCCATAATTATGGTTATGTGACATCATTATTTTGTTATTATAACCTTAGATATCAGGTTGAAACTACGATAATGTTAATAGATGGCGTTGACCAACTTTGTGGATCACGCTAGCGACTGTATGTTGTATTTTCCATAAATAAATCTATGATTGCAGTATTATTGGGAAATTGTGACAAATAAACTTTTTATGATTTATACCTTAATTGAAAAAAAAATGGAAATGGTTGATTGAACCTATTTGAATATTTTTATATTTAAATATTTGGGATGGTTCAAAGATGGTTGTTACACAAAAATAGGTCTGGACTAGTAAAGTTCTGGACTTGATAATGTGGAGTATCTAGTGTTCACACACACACTACTGAATGTAATTGCTAAACTGTAGAAGTGTTGGAGCGCTCAAATAGAGGAAGCTATCAGTGTAATGTGTATTAGACATGGGCGGTAAAAACTATAAATAGTTTCAAAAACTATTTATTTGTATAATACCACAAATACGGTATCAGGTGCTACAAAAACTGTTTATTGAGAGAAACCATTTATTCGTGAATACAAGGTATTGCGCGGTAACGTATGAAAACGTGGTATAAACTATAAACAGTTTCAATATTTCAATAAACCTATACTGGTATAATACCACAAATATATCAGGTGCCACAATAACTTTTTATTAAGAGAAACCATTTATTCGTGAATACAAGGTATTGCGAGGTCAGGTATTCCGTCTAATGTGTATTATGATAAATACATATTAAGTGATGAGTGTATGATGCACACTCTCGATATATAAAATTTGAGATCTTGAGTACCCGATGTGTGCTAAGGGTCCAGCTAAACTGTTAAAGATGTTGGGATCCTGAAATAGCTAAAACTTAAAAGTAAGGCATGGAGTACACTACCCAACTGAGAATCCTAAGAGTTATTGAATGTAGTGAACATAATATACCTACTAAAGGTAATACATAATTGGAATTTAAACAGAGCAACGTCTGTTGGGTGATACGATACCAGTTTCAAATATGTTTGGGACTCGAAAAATCAATAATGTGTGAGATATTCCTGTTACCGTGTTGGTAGTGAGCTTCCCTGTGAAGCAAGCGGTACCGACTTAGATTACCGGTGGAAGCAAATAGGTATCACAGCAACCATGTCAGACCAAGTTATGATTTGCCTGTTTCTTTGTCAGCTGATATTGGAATTAAATTATAGAGTACAGGAAGTATTACCAAATAATAAACACATCAATGACAAAAGACTGACACTAACTGAGCAATGACAAAAGACTGTTTGAATGTTTGTATTACCATCGCGCTGGAGGTTATGCGATTGATACTCCTAGCAAATCTGAATTTGTTAATACAAAAAATGGAGTCATGAGTAGTAGTCCACTAAAAATGGGCGGTGCTAACAAAACGCCTCTCTTGTAGTTGAGGCCAGTAGTAGTCCACTAAAAATGGACGGTGCTAACAAAACGCCTCTGTTGTAGTTGAGGCCAGTAGTAGACAACATTGGTTGATCGGTACTAACAAGAATGTCTGCCATCACAGACAAGTAGTAGACAACCCTATCAGTCAGGTAATAATGAGGATGTCTATTATTGTAGATGTAACTATTAGATTGACTCGGTTGGTCGGTACTAACAAGAATTTCTGCCATCAAAGACAAGTAGTAGACAACATTGGTTGATCGGTACTAACAAGAATGTCTGCCATTAAAGACAAGTAATAGACAACATTGGTTGGTCGGCACTAACAAGAATGTCTGCCATAAAGACAAGTAGTAGACAACATGGTCAGTCAGGTAATAATGAGGATGTCTATTATTGTAGATGTAACTATTAGATTGACTCGGTTGATCGGTACTAACAACAAGGCCTATTAATAAAGAGCTAAATATTAGTAAACTGACACCTTTAATGGTAATAAAAAATTATAGTACATCAAGACAACAAGAACAGAGAATCTGAAAGAAGTGATAGAGAAATCGATATTTTGAACTGGAACCATTAATTTATTGACAGCGGTCAAAAGTGAGGCTTCCGGAACCCACTACAGACTATAACACTATTTGTTTATAGATAGATAGATAAAGATACTGCAAACACTAACTTTAGCCTACGCTTGAAAAAGTGAGGCACCGGCGCGGCGACGCCGATGAGTTACGATGAAAGAGGTGGGAAGCGAGGTCTATAATTTCATATAAATCGCAAAGGGCACTGGCCCTGAAAATAATTATTTTTGTTTCAGTATGTTCAGTTCAGTTAATAACGAATTAATTATATTAATGTACACAGCTCTAATTTTGGAAGAAGGAAAGTCTATAATTTCATTTAAATCGCAAAGGGCACTGGCCCTGAAAATAATTATTTTTGTTTCAGTATGTTCAGTTTCAGATAATAACGAATTAATTACATCTATGTACATATTTGGAAGCATGAAAATGATGTCCAGGAACGAAACAAAATATGTACATGAGAAGTACTAAATATCTCAATACCGTTAAATAAAATAATCGATTTTTATTTGAGGAGTTCTAATCGATGAAATGGCTACCTACAATGATGATCCTAATTCACGAAGAATGCGACGACTAATGGCCGGTTTCTGAAGTCTCCAGTTAAACGATCAACAGCTATTGAATCAATAAAGTTAAACTTAAGTTATATATTCGATAACAGTCACTGGGTTTCTGAGCACGCGAGGAGCCTTTCAATAACTATGAATCCAATAACGAGTATCTAAAACTGCCACTAGATGGCTCTCTTCAAAAGATAATAAAAAGATAAGTTTCAAATAGATATTATCATTTTATTTTGTCGTTTTGACTAATTGTATTTATTTTGTGGTAGTAAATATGTAAAAAATATTGAAAGAACAATGCCCAAAAATTATTTTATATTTTTTGTAGCGTCTTAAAACGTCAGTTATTCCGAAGCAATTCAATTATTTTTTTACGTATTTTAAAATTAATACCTGTGCCCGTATTACCCAGCGTAAAATAATTTTATTAATAAGTGATGAATTGACTATAATAACAATGATGTCAACAATGTCCACTTTCATTCGGGCACTCACTTCGATACATAGCTTGTATCAAGCAAGATATAGGGAGACTTCTGGCCAATATTACACACAGAATTTAGTTATAAATGTTGGTAACAAATGTAATGGTGTCAAATTTTCATTTCCGGTTGTCAATCAAAAAAATGTCAGAATAAAAAATAATGGTAAAAATTACATTCTCCCCTACTCTATGACTCAATGGTTATAAGAATTCAATCTCAAAATACTTTGGTTCTAGGGTTTGTCTGCTGAAAATTCTTATATATCTAAGCTCAGAAATTAAAGCGGCGATTTTTAGATTTTTTTTTATTTTAAGACACTAAAGTTGAAAATGAAATAAAACGATGTATGGCAGTTGGGCATTGTTCTTTGGTATTTATTTGCGTCTGTTCATCATAGTCAAATATCAACAATAAAATTTAAAAACGTCAATTTAACGTTTATTTTGGTTACCATTGGTTACCATTGGTTACTATGGTAACATAGTATTTGAGAATAACACCTCTGTCATTCATTGTCAATCTAGAAAAAATTGTTGATTTCTTGCAAATAATTGTATTTGTATTTTCAATAATCTGAGGTCCTTGAGGCTATCCATATACCTACGGCACACACAAATGACCTCAAAATAGTTGTAACTTGTAATTTGTCATATTCTGTCCACGAAATGTTAAAATGAAACGTCAAATAAAGTTATGGAACCGGTAAACGGCCATATATGCTTAGTTAAGTTAATCTTAGATAAAACGGAATTTATCTATTATCGCCGTGCTCAGAAACGCTTTTTCGGAAGTTATCGACCCGTTAGCGTTTTTGAATAGATAAACTCTCGAAAAAAGGATCTCAGAAACCGGGCATAAATTATTAAAGGATTATGATATTTTACTTTTTCTGTCACAGTTGTTCCATGTGTAACTTATTTGCTTTTCCACAGTAAAATCAGCCTGAATGATATTGGTTATGTAATCTGTTAACTCGATAAACAATAAACGTGGGAGTTAAGATGAATCGCTTCACTACCGTCAAGGAAACAAAAGATTCATGAAGTAATGCCTTGTCTTGTCAATGTTTACTTGTCAACAATAATTATCAGATGAGCATCATTGACATGCATGTGTCGAAGATCAGATGGTGAATAAAGTGGTAATGGTATATCAACGTCGCTTTAGACGTTGGTAATAGCAGGCCTGGCGCACTCCGCATTTTGGCTGTGACGTTGCAGGTACATGCCGCGTTCGACATGTCTGGCTAATGCAGAAAATTCATAATGGCTGTCATACGTTCGTAATCTATGATACATATTAAATATAACACATAAGTCTAAACTAAACTTTCAGATTAATTTTATTCTTTCAAAAAAGACAACCCTGACATTGCCAGAGAGGATAAGCGGTAGTGTTAGAAAGGAAGGCAACTCATTACGCGTTTTGATTAGCGTTGTGCGATCTGAATTACACTTTATTGCGATGGAGCTAGAGTCGCTATTTGGAATGATTTTGTGGAGTTCACCTTCAGTACTTATTATAAATACTATTATTACTTCTGTGTAATAGTATTAACAACAGTATACCTTAATAATGTTTTTATGGGGTCCACATTTTCTTAAGGTTTTAAAAATGACTTGGAATATAAAAAGAATATATATATATATAATTATAAAAAAAAACTGAACCCTAACTACGGATGCTAATACTAATTGGCAGTAGATAAAACATGTTATGCGTCAGATTAGCACCGAATTAGGAAATATTTTCTCGTTTGTGATTTCAACTGTTGCAGGTCTACTCCAATGCGGAATATAATAAAATAATGTTATCTCGAGCCACCTAAAGAAAAGAAAAGGAGATGAGATGAGGGAACAAAGAAAAATAACAACGTCATAATGTAAACTTATAGACGAAAAGAAGTAAAGTATAAAAAGTATCCAAAATAATGTAAGAGTTCATTAATTTGCAAACTTCGCTGTTGGAATGAGAAAGTAGTTTTATTCAGCTGAACGGAATAAATAAATTCTAACGAATTAAGTAATTGATGTAAAACAAAAGTAAATTAAATAAAAAGGGAGAGGTGTGACGTATTGACAGTGACGTCTCTCGGTGACACTGTCTGTCAAGCGAGACGTACGTCTCCGGAAGGCGGGATCGTCTCTGCATGTTAACTTGTAAATCGAGTGTTATTATTTAATTACAACCCTTACACCCAGTTGCACAAACGATCTTTAATTTTTAAAGACGACATTAAACACTAATCTTTCATTAAATGGTTGCACAAAGTAAAATTTAAACAGATTTTAAAGATTCATTAAATTTAATTAATGAAACGTCGAACTATCTGTTTACACAGATTTTGCGTTGCACGAAACGTCATTAGCGCTAATTAAGACCTAATGAGCCTTTAGTTTGACAGTTAAGGAAACAAATATTTAATTGGTCAAAAAGCGTCCATTAAATCGAGTATTTCAGTAATTTCATAAAAATTTTCCTGCAATATTGTGTTAAAAATGTCTTTATCCAGTCTTTCATCGTTGTCTGATCCCGAAGAAGAAGTTTCCCGCCGCGAAATTCCAGACAGGGAAAATTTATTTATAAAACACGATGGAGAAGACTTTCGTGTAAGGTACAGACTTTCTAAGGATGCGGTACTTCAAATCCTACGTATCCTTAATTTAGAACCTGTGACTCAAAGAAATAAAGCCATCGATGGCCTTACACAACTCTTGATTTGTATGAGATTCTTCGCTACAGGGACGTTCCAGCAAGTGCTTGGTGATTTAGTTAACAACCACAAATCAACAGTTTGTAGAATAGTACAAAAAATTACTCGTGAACTGGCAAAATTACGCTAATAAAAAATGACTTGGTTTACAATTTTACAAATATTTCGAAATTAACATCACAAACGCACTTACCTCTTTATTAATCTGGGTCACAAGGAACCAACGAATATATTAGCAAGTTGTGATGGCAAAAAACACTTCCTTTCACAATGAAAATAGTAAAGTTTTCAGGACCTCATTTAACCTGCTTTTTTTAATATGTTGGCCAAACCTCACTTCAATCCAGGGTACCTAACTAGGTATTTCATGAAAAAAAATAATGCAGATTTCAAAAAATATAAATTTCGGAACATTTTTCTTTCAAAGCGTTTTTGGCTATAGCCTGTAGATTGTCATTTTTAGTTTTGTATCTATTCACCCCTGCAATTCTATTCACCCCGTTTTACATCCGACATTTATATAAACAAACACTTCGATTCACAAATGTCAAATCACAATTGATAACTGACAGTAGTGACACGAGCAGCCAATTTGACAGATATACGTATTTTTTACGCACAATGATTGGCTATTTGCAATCTTTTCATTCATTCGATGTTCATACGTTATCTAATGTCGTCTTTAGTTAATGGAACTTTAGTGAGGCCTAATGTTGGTGGTAAAAGTTATATGCAACGACTTTAAAATAAAGATTTCATTAGCACTAATGACGCCTTTAAGTAATGACGCATTAAGGAAGAGCTTTGTGCAACTGGGTGTTAGCGTAGCCGAGATATATAATATCTAAACGCCACATATGGGTTGTTGCTTTGCTTTTTTTTGGACGCTTCTGATTTTCAGTTTTTAAATATTCGTTATTAATAAGTTTACGTCTGTATATTATTTCATCAGCATTACAAAATATAATAAAATTATAGTTAGTCTTGAAATTCAAAGTCAACTACACTTAGGTACTTTAACATCTTCATTAGCACACTTACCCACAATATAGTGCACTCCTAGGAGTCCTTTTTTTATGGAAATAGCCGGCAAACGAGCTGACGATCCACCTGATGGTAAGTGGCTATCGCCGCCCATAAACATCAGCAACACCAAAGGCATCACCGATGCGTTGCCGGCCAAGAAAGAAAGAAGAAAAAGAAAGAAAGAACTGGCTCTCAAGCCCCCAACCGGAACACGAGTCGTTTGGCGGCTGACTCATGCTCGAGGGTGGTAGCTATCCAGGCGAACCCCTGGAGAAATAATAATAGTAATAATGGTATTAATTAACATTTAAAATTAATACTACCAATATAATCCCTCCGAGGGCCCTACCACCAGCGGGCCGGATTTAGTCGCCTTTTACGACACCCTTTCTGCGTGGGATTGGGGTTAGTATTCTAAGCCGCCCCAATACGGCTAATAATAATACCTATATGTTATACCTAGGTATAAGTTTCCTTACGACACTAATTCATTTATTCGTGCTCCTTTTTTTGAAGTCTGTAAAAATATAACTTTAGGTACTAGACCAGTGTAATAAACACTTCGTCGGCTACAGATCCAAAGCTTATTGACATTTTAAGCATTGCGTTTTCATCATAAACCTTCCGCAGGGTTTCCGGGAGTGTTTCGTAAGGGTGCGACAAATCCTCAGAACGGGATATCTTGATATTTCAAGTTACCAATTCCACACAATGTCCTTAACCTCAAGTTTCAATTTACCCTTCGCTCGTTTACTACTACCAAGACGGGTTGTGTTTTGTTTTTTAAATCATGTCAGGATCGGTGATAGTAACAGAAAAAATAGGTAGGTTATTTCTTTATTTAACACTTTGTATTTTTTTTGTACACCATAAAATAATAGACATAAAGAGCACAAAGAAGAACACAAAACAATGGGCAAAGCGATTTCTTTCAGGCAACTCAGACTTGACAAGAAAAGAAAATGGGTGCAGGCAATGATAATAATATACTCTAATATATTCGTTCACTGGGTGCAGGCGTACGCATGAAGTAAATCATTGATATTATTATAAAGGTAAGGCAAAGTAAGGTAGGCTTCAAAACTAAGGCAAAATAAGGAGTAGGGAAATTATTATCAAATGACAAACATACCAATAATATATTATAGCATTGACAAAAATGAATAAATAGCCAAGAAAAGGAAAAAATAAAGGAAGATAACAGGTCAGGAAAGTATATAGTGTTCTTTAAGTATTTTTTAAGTTTAATAGTTACTGCGCTGGAACTCAACGATAGGCGTCTCATAAGTTCCGAAAATATTAATTCAGCTAAGCATAGTAACCCTAATCAAATGACCGCTTTAGGATCATAAGAAGCGACGGAAGCCGCCACGATTGGTGGTACGGTCACATAAGGATTGTTATCAATAATATTATTACTGGTGAAGTTTGATCTCTCCGTGGGGTCTTCCTGGAAAGCTATCCAGGATTATAAAAACAATAAAGACATTAATAACAAATTACTTTATTATGATGCACACACATAACAAAGTTAAACTGCAATTAAAATTGAAATAATCAATTACATTCATCTTCACGTCGTTTCTTGATGGTATAAATTTCAAGTCAAAGAATTTGAAAATCACATAAGTTTTGCTTGGTTTAATTGATAAACAACACAGCCTATTCAGTTCTCGACATTTTCTTCAGTTCTTCCATGTAGTACAATATATCAATTCTCGTTAAGTTATAGACAGTTAATCGACAGCACTGATAATTTTTTACTCCATAGTAGTTCTTATCATAGGCCCTTTAACAAAACAGTTTAAAAGTTAACAATTTAACATCGATAAGCAAGAGATAATGCGGCTCCTAACGGGTGCAACGCATCGAAGATGCCTTTGGTGTACCCTGAGTAAACTCATATCTATGGGTAACGGTGAACGTTTGCTAGTCTAGTCTGCTTGTTTTTCTAATATTTAACATTTCACATAAATTTTATAACAATTAAATATATATAAGTTGTTAATTACCTTTTATGGGTGGATGTAAGCCATTCATTTTCGCGAATTCCTCGTCCGTTATACCTGCTAAGGGACCAATATCAAGGACATTACTGGAGTCTGGATTCTCTGCGTTTACTTTGTTTATAAGTATTAGGTGCTTTACAAAGGCAAAGTAGTGAATCAACCTGTCCTCGTAGCTATTATAATGTTTGTTATAACGTTGATTATAGTCTTCAAATAACTGAGGAGCATCTTTCAAGTCATAATGCGGCTTGTTTAAACGAGTAAATCTGCCACTTGATACAGTAGCCAGCATTAAAACAGCGATAAAATATAACAAACTCATTGCTAACGTTAACTCAAAAGGCTCGGTTGTCGGATTGTACGTATAATGTGCGTACCATCCAACCCAATACTACGGTCTTATATACTACTGATAAGGAACTGAAACTAATTGTTGAAATATGTACTAATCTGTTATTGATATGTACCTACCTTTTTATTACATTCTAAATAATATGTATATGTGTTCCCGTTAACTACGTGATTTTTTTTATAGAAATTTTAACACGAACACCCAAGGATATATTTACATATCCGTGAATTTCGAATTGTTAATGTCCTGTACGTTGAAAATAAGATAATTTCTTTTTGCGGAAAATGTACCTACACATTTTTGTTTAATGTTTTTTCTGATATTTGACTATAAATAACCTAAAATTTTAACAAAAAAGAACTGACTTCAAATGAAGTACATCCAATAATAATCTAAAATTTTAACAAAAAAAGAACCGACTTCAAATGAAGTACATGATGCCACTGTCAGATCTCGCTCAAATTTATGTGGGACCACACGACAAGCACCAGCTTTCGATTTAAGAAAGAATCATCAAAATCGGTTCACCCAGTCGAAAGTACGGAGGTAACAAACATAAAAAAAAACAGTCGAATTGAGAACCTCCTCCTTTTTTTGAAGTGGGTTAAAAAATGTTTCTTTAACAGAATAAAGGTTCAATATATATTAAATTAAAAATAAAGATAAAATATAATGCAAAAATTATATTAAAATCACAGATAAGTATTCTAAATAGGTAAATAATCGTCGTAAGTGATTATATAATAATATTTATTTCTCAAAGTATTTTATTCGTCCAGCTCCAGTCCGGAATGATTTTATCCATGTTGGATTTGGTATCTCAGAGGAATACTGGAACAACTATTCTTCAGTCTCTTCAATTTAACCTTTAACAAATATATTTAACCATCAGATAACACCATAACGTAAAATAGTCAATTTAGTTTAATCAAACCGTTCATTACTCTAAAAACCTCCTCTCTTTTCCTCGTACTAAATATGTTTTCCTTCACCAAAGCAAGTGATCATTAATTTTTAATACGCATTTTATAACAGCAATGTTTCTTGAGTATTTAGCTCAACTGTTTCGGACCTATAAAATAAATTCCCTACATACCTAATCTAGTCTAGAGTTAGTGAACTTTTTGGTTTACCAAACATCAATCCAGAAGTAACAGTAGATCCGAAGAGTTAATCTCTAATATTCAAAAGAAGGACAAACAGCTGTGAAATATAATAATTTAGGATATTGTACATACTCTATTCATTCTAAACATTATTGTTTACTTTATTAATTTTAAAAATTAATAATAATTTAATTTTAAAAATTAATAGAGTAAACAATACTGCCAACCACTATTATCATGGTAATGACTCAAGCAAGATGGTGCTTTCTAGACAGGCTTCAAGCAGAGCCAGCTTCTGTCGCCTCTTACTGCACCCTGATCGCTGGCACGAAAACGGGGCCCATAAATTATTGATATATTATTTTGACTTACACAGTTAAATGTAGATATCTAATAATTTGTTAAAAATAAATATTCTTGCACAAAAGCAAAATTGATATTACTCAAACACTAAACGAGTTACAACAATAAAAAGTTGAAAATTATAGTACTATTTTATATTAAACTATACAATAATTTATTTGAAAAGATTTATAACATTATTTATAACATTTACTGTTGGATAATGCCAATAGGCATTAAGTTTTACCCTATGCTACTTATTTTAAGTTTTACTTTATTTATCACCTGATGAAGGATGAGAAGAAGGAGATAGAGGCATAAATATAAATAAACAAAATAAACCTTTTCCCCTTTGATCCATGTGGACGGAATCCTGTATATTTTTTTATGAATTCTTCCTCTGAGAGATCAGTAAATTTATTAATACCAAACACGGCACTATCATTTGCATTCCTTATGTTTATTCTCTCCAAATTTTTCTTGAAGGTTAAATAATGCGATTCCTTATCGTCATCATCTTTATAATGTCTGTTGTAGTCTTTAATAAACTTCTCAAATAGTGGTCGAGCCTTTCCCACATCGTAATACGGCTTTCTTACCGCTCCATTTGATAGAGTGGCTACTATCCAAAATATAAAAAAACAAATGGCACACCTCATTGTAGCCGAAGCAAAATAAAGTAAGTACTAGAACTAGTTTTATGTAAACTCGTGCGTCTAATGTTACACTTAACTTTATCCTTGCTCAAATAGAACATAAATATTTTAATTGGAGACTGAATCAAATTGAAAAAAAAATATCGTGTATTTTAAATGAACTAGGTATATTTTGTTCTTAAAAGTTTTATATGTCGGTAAAACATACAATTTAAGTTCTTGTTGTTTTAATCGTATGTGTTAAAATAGAACAGTTAACATTTTCTTTTTTCGTCGAATGGACTTTTGCTGTTGGCCCTAGCGGCCTTTAGGGTGAGACCAAACGAGCATATTCTTTCAGCTATGAGTCGCGTAAAATGGGTCTCAAAATTTACGCTGCATTTGGTTTTGGTAGAGGATAACCTCCATGGTTGTAGGAAATGATTTCGATAAGTAATACACAAGAATTATTTATTTTTGTGGACTTAGTCCGACATTATTTATTTTAAAAAATAAACTTACACTAATATCACACATTTCACACAATTATTGTAGAACTTTAATAAGTATCTTATTTAACTAATTAATACAATGTGACAGAATATAGGATTTAACAGTGATTGTAGTATAGGATTATTAATTATTCACTTATAAACTACAAAATGTTACAAACCAACATGTATAGTCATGTTTTAAGATCGCACATGTTCTTACATAACAATGGATATCCCCGATATCAAGCATATCATTGATATGCATGATGAACCATACAGGTGAAAGCACAGAGCCTTGTGGGACGCCAGCATTTATAGGCTTCGTGTCCGAGCATGTTTCGTCAACGACGACCTTGATGCTTCGCTCCGACAAAAAACTGGCAATCCATTTGCACAATTTCTCGGGTACTCCATAGGAAGGCAGCTTAGACACTAATGCCTTGTGCCACACTCTATCGAAGGCCTTTGCAACATCCAAACTTTCAGCCAATGCGATTGCCAATCAGCTGGCGATCTTCTAGATACCGGAGCAGTTGGGTGTTTATTACATGCTCTATTATTTTGGAGAGCAGAGATGTTATATCTATTGGTATGTAATTGGATGGATTTGACCTGTCTCCTTTTTTAGGAATAGGGGGGACTAAAGCTACCTTCCATGAAGACGGTACGATGCCGGCAGAATAGGAGAGTTGGAATAGGCGTAGTGAAACCGGGGTCAACTCCGGAGCGAACGTTTTTAGCACAACAGCAGGTATACCATCTGGATAGATTATTATATAATTATTCAATTAAATTATTTTCATTTCACTTTTTTAATTATCAAATTATATTTAACTAGGAATTCCTTGCAGTTGCTATGACTCCTTACCAAACCACAGAATACCTAAAAGTACCTAAAGGTACAGAAGAGTCACTCCGCAAAATCATTTAAATAAATTGCGACTCTTGCTCCAACACAATAAAGTGTAATTCAGGCCGCACAGCACTAATCGTCAACAGTTATATTCATATAGACGTTGCCTCTTTTTCTACTCATCTTATCCCCTCTGACAACATGAGGGCTGTCTTTTTTGTGTGATGGCGTGGCAGCCCTTCTGAATTTGGCCCGACACGTAGAACGCGGCACGTACTTGTAACATCATAACAAAAGTGCGGAGTGCGCCAGGCCTGACCAAACTTAGAAAAAGCACTGAAGTAAATAAATTAATCTTTAAAGCTGCGTATCGTCGTTATCGCCCGCGTGTTGTGTCTGCGCTAACGATATACCTGAAAAAAGATAACAAATATTAAGAAAATTTGTTTGGTTTTATCTTAAAGTATAGAAAGTATGGGGTATAATGTGGAGGCCCTATCGTACATTCATCTTCAATTATTTACCATTTTTTAGTCAAAGGATTATCAAAATATCTTTTGGTATGGACAAGTGGTGCTTTGAAGTTGCGCTTTTTAAACGGTTTTATTTGGCTTGTCCTATTTGGGTCAAATCATCCAAGCTGAATTAGAACTACTTCCTTTTATCCTACGAAGTTAAATACATTTTTATGATAAGTACGACCTGATAATACTTTTGGGGTTGGCTCCAGGCGAGGGAACTCCTTAACGGTTAACAGCACGGACAAAATTTTTCTTTAGTACCTGTAGTGGCATAGAATAGGAATGTCCAATACATTGAAATATTGATGGGTACAGTAATACATGATGTAAATTTCTAGTAACTTAGTTTTTTTATTATCTTGTACGATAATTTTGTCACATTCATATAAATCATATTAATGAATTGTATGAGTAATAAACTGAACTATCTTTGATTATTTCTTTACATATAGGAACTAAACGTTACAGTCAGTTCCTGAGATATACACAAATAGATAGTCAGCTTCCAGCATTCTGTATGTGCGATAGGTATATTATTCTGTACTGGGACAATAAATCTCGGGCATGAAATTAATTAAAACCGATATTCTCCAGGGCTCCATATTATCTCCTATTTCGTTAATGACTTTAGACATATTATGGACATTGCTATGCGGATAAAATCACGAGAGATGCACTTTATAAAGATCATTGTTAAACTTTCATTCTAGGGTTATGAAAAACTTGTTTGGAAATAAGCATAATAGCAGTAAAGCTCTCTTTTAAATCCCGCGAGGCATTGGCGACGATTTAATATCAAGTAGTTCGCCATTATAAGTAGGTAAAAAAATTACAAATATTAAATACAATTTTTAAAAGAACACTTCATAATATATATTTAATCCATTCGCCTCTCGTTTTACCTGACTAATACCGTAAATTGCAACTCAAAAATACACGAAACCATTCGCTACGCCCCTATCATTAAATCGTACTTCAAAGAAAAGAGAATCAAACATAAAAATACCTCGTGCACAAATTGTGACAAAGAGATTGTAAAATCCATTTGAGATAAAACGAGCGAAACATTTAGAAGGTATTAAGGCATCCTCATATCATCAAAGATAAACTATATCGAGAAAATAGGTCTAGTGGCAGTAGTTCGGTTATTAGTCCGGTCAACCGAACTAATGCAACTTTTTAGTGTCAGTAGTTCGGTTAGTCCGGTTAACCGAACTACTGATACATTTTAGTGGCAATAGTCGGTTAATATAATGATACCGGAAATTTCAATTTCTTATTACTCAAATCAAAATGAAAGAGTGAAAAATTTTGTGGCAACCCAAATGTTTAAATACTGTTTAAATACTAAATTAAAGACTGAAGAAGAACACCTACCTAATTTTGATCTAATTATCTTATCGATAACAAGAAAATGAAATAACTTTTTAACTAAGTACGGAATAATAATTCTTAAATTCCAATAACAGTAAAATTCAAAAGCTTATTTAACAAGAAACTTTTTTATAGAGTGACATACGAAATAAAACTCAAATATAAATCAAATCATAATGTATACAAGCGCACAGACCTATCTCTCTGAGTGGTTTTTTGTTAAGTTAATTCGCGAGGAACGAATAGTCGAGTCACCTGATAGAAAATACTGCATAAGGGCACCATTGCTTATGGGCAGTACCAAGGACATCATTAATGCGTTTCCAACAAAAGAACACTAATTACTTATAATAATGAATGCTCTGATAAGATTTTCTATCATCAACATCTCAGGAACTATCCTGATTTATTTCAAATTAATTTTAATAGTTTTCACCCACGTAATAAAGTGACGTCTTGGGAAAACGTTAAACCAGTATCAAAAAAAGATTGTGTGGTTTTATGAAACCACGGTATAAGTGAAACTTTTTTCGTATTGTAGACATTTAACTAAAAATTTTTGGATAAATATTCGATTTAGGGTATTAAAATGGCATCATCCTCGTTGATCAGTTTTTCGGACTGATTAACTGTGTCGTTGTTTAACAAAAGCAAGAAATAGCAACATAAGTATATACCTGGGCATCATCAGACCTTCAGAATGTATCATGTAGTAGCACCCGTACTCAATCAGATAAATGTTGAAAGCTAGGTCATCCTAAGTATTTCCGATACTGAGAACCGATAAATATATACCTGGTCATCATCAGACATTCAGAATGTATCATGTAGTAGCACCCGTACTCAATCAGATAAATGTTGAAAGCTAGGTCATCCTAAGTACTTCCGTTACTGAGAACCGATAAGTATATACCTGGTCATCATCAGACCTTCAGAATGTATCATGTAGTGGCACCCGTACTCAATCAGATAAATGTTGAAAGCTAGGTCATCCTAAGTACTTTCGTTACTGAGAACCGATAAGTATGGTACCTGGTCATCATCAGACCTTCAGAATGTATCATGTAGTAGCACCCGTACTCAATCAGATAAATGTTGAAAGCTAGGTCATCCTAAGTACTTCCGTTACTGAGAACCGATAAGTATATACCTGGTCATCATCAGACCTTCAGAATGTATCATGTAGTAGCACCCGTACTCAATCAGATAAATGTTGAAAGCTAGGTCATCCTAAGTACTTCCGTTACTGAGAACCGATAAGTACATACCTGGTCATCATCAGACCTTCAGAATGTATCATGTAGTAGCACCCGTACTCAATCAGATAAATGTTGAAAGCTAGGTCATCCTAAGTACTTCCGTTACTGAGAACCGATAAGTATATACCTGGTCATCATCAGACCTTCAGAATGTATCATGTAGTAGCACCCGTACTCAATCAGATAAATGTTGAAAGCTAGGTCATCCTAAGTACTTCCGTTACTGAGAACCGATAAGTATATACCTGGTCATCATCAGACCTTCAGAATGTATCATGTACGAGTAGTAGCACCCGTACTCAATCAGATATGTTGAAAGCTAGGTCATCCTAAGTACTTTCGTTACCTAGAACCGATAAGTTAAGAACCGACCGTCACGCGACATGCGACACACATACCAAAAAGTTTGAGACGATGTAATAAAAGTTTCACTTTAAAAATTAAGTTGACAGCTATACTATAGTCTATGCCTCAACTAAATCCACAAAATGTTTATCAACATGTTTTACATAATACTTAGTACCTCAATCACATCAGTGACATCCTTTGAGAGTTTTGAGACATAGCTTACCGCTTCATCGCTCGTTGTGGTCTCACCGAATCCTTATAATAAAATTATTTGTGCCATCCGACAAATTTCATGCGTTCGAATACACCTGAAACTCTAATTGAAATGGAACTGAGTGAATTTTGTAAACAACCTTTTAGTGACGTGTCTGCTAAACGGTACATACAAATAACAATTTTACCATCGAAATTTTAAGGATGTCACGTTTGTGATTGTCACTAACTATACAGACCATAAACATTACATCGGGTGAATACAAAACGATTTATAATGTAAATTGTATTTAATGTAATGTAATGAACTATTCATTACATTTTAAACGTTAATATGAATTATAATAAACCCTTCCTAAGGAAATAATGTTTATTTGTACTATGTGTATTTTAACTTGCATCTTAATGAGCCTTAAGGAATTAACCGTCACTAATATTATCTGAAATTCTTTGGCATTAAACTTTTCTCAAATTCCAAATTTCATTATTTCATACCCATTTGTTAACGTTTTGCTTTACCTGTCAGCCAGGTTTACATTTAAATGGATATTATTACATTAATCAAAAGGCATATTTTTACATAACTACGTTACGGCGTGAACATAATTTTGAAAAGATTAATAAATCCGTCATCACAGTACGGCCTGGATTACGACGTAGCCTATTTTTTATTTGCCGAAAATTTACTGTTCCTAAGGGAACAAGAATAACAAGCGACGCCTTGGCAGCTTTACGTATTTTGATAAAACTTGACATAAAGTTATACCCTTTATAGACGTGATTTAGGAGGTTGATTGTAACCGAAAATCTAAGTCTAGCTTACAAAGTGGCAAATACAGTTAGTTAAAAATAAAACGGGTCAATTCATATTTATATAACAGAGCAAGCGTATGGTCCGCGATGTTACGGTCCGGTTAACATCCGGTTTGGATCGTACCCAAACTCCGAATTTAGCGCGAAAACCGCTTAAACCGAAATTAAACGATGAATGGCCATAATGAATTTAAATAGCCCATGTTTCGCCTGCGACCGAATAGAAGAAGGAAATGGTCATTTGAAAATTCGGGTTTTAAAAACAATTTACTATAATAAATATCTATTAGAGGACTAATGGGGATGAGAAAGGTTGTTAATGAAGCCCTTCACCACATCAACCTTGCCTGCCCATGGTTAACCCTGCTGAGCAACTTACGGTATGACACCGAGACCCTCCCTTTGAAAAGCATTGCCCGTTATACCATTTAGCAACGTTTTTTTACCTGCCCGGGTTGTTATCACTTTTATTCTAGGATTGAGGAGTTTCGATTGCGGCGTCGGACAGTTAAAATTGGGCTCATGTAGAAAATAATAATGCGATCCGTTTTTTAACCGACTTCAAAAAAAGGAGGAGGTTCTCAATTCGACTGTTTTTTTATGTTTGTTACCTCAGAACTTTCGATTGGGTGAACCGATTTTGATGATTATTTTTTCGAAAACTGGTGCTTGTCATGTGAGTAAAATCTGATAGTGGCATCTATAATAGTCAGTGGCATCTAGTAATAATGCGTTTTTATTTTTACTCATGTAGAAAACAATCCTTAACGACCTGTGTGGCGTAATAGGTCACGGTGCCCGTCCGCCATCACGCCACGGCGTGCCGGTCCTAGGTTCGATTCCCAGAGAGGCAGAAATTTGAATGATGAGTCTGAATTTCTGTTCTCGGTCTGGGTGTGTGTGTTCTTGTCTATTGTGTATGTTAAGTGTTGTCTATGGCATCCACGACACAGAGAATCCTGGTGTGGAGCTGAGGGTGTGCGCGTTATTAGCGCTTAATTAATTCGCAAGCATCAATTAAATTATGAATTAAACAAATTAGTGACATTTACTTATTTTGGTAAAGAAATGTATATTTAAACGTAGAATCTTGCAAAAAATTACGTTAAAAATTCAGTCGACATGCAGAAATGAGAGCATCAAGATATTTTTGCACGGAAATAATACTCATAAATTGCCCTTGGAATTTCGACTTCAATTTTACCTTCAACATTTCGATGAACTAATGCCCCAACTCGTTGCGGCGTTAGTCACCAAATGAAATGACGAATAGCAAATACTAATGACTGAGAGAACGAAGTAAGCTAGTAAAGTAATTTGTAACATGAAGCCCGTGCATGAAGCCAAATAATTGACTGCATCCTCAGAATCGTACAATTTGCACGTATTAACTAGTTACAGGGAACAAATTTTCACTTGTATTCGTATTACGGATCATGAAGAGCACAACTTTTGCAACTTTCCCAATCACTGGGTATATCTCCTAAATGGTAATTCTTAGAAAAAAGTATGTGAATAATTGTTATAGATGATGGCATGATCTTCAATTTTTGTTTGCCAATTTTTATAAACTTAGTTTGGCTGAAAACTAATATAACATTTGCAAACTTTTAATGAACAGGTTGAAGAAATTTTTTTGCAGGCGAGGGATGAGGCCTTTTCTCATTTTATTAACCAACTTCAAAAAAAGGAGGAGGTTCTCAATTCGACTGTATTTTTTTTATGTTTGTCACCTCAGAACTTTGGACTGGGTGAACCGATTTGGATGAATCTTCTTTTAATTGAAAGCTGGTGCTTGTCGTGTGGTCCCACATAAATTTGAACGAGATCTGACAATGGTATCCGTGTCAAAAGTACAATGTACTTCATTTGAAGTCTTCAGTTAAAATGTTAGATTATTTATAATATTTATATCTATAAAACACAGAAAATGTTTATACGGATGTCCTTCATAGACTCTGAAACTATCCAACCAATTTGTCTCAAATGGTTTCATTTGAAAGGCAATAATCCGAAGGTGGTTTGAGACTACTAAAACAATGCATTAGGCACATTCAGTTCATCGATAAAGTCGATTTTTTACTTTTTCCATACAGCAATTTGAAGATAATATTATGTGTAAACAGACTGTTGACATAAAATCACTGATCTGTCATTATCATCAGAATTTTTTTAGCGAGTGGAACACGCTGGCTATTCACTAATTTATAATAATGTTCCTTAAATTCTTACCAATTTTCAGCTCTGTACGAATTATTGTAAGCTTGAATGTTTATTTTGATTGAACTATGAACTTAATACTTGAAAACCACAGACCACAGCCCTAGGAACGATTTGGTACTGTCGGCCAATAAAGAAGTCTGGACAGGTCAACCACAGTGGTGTGCAGGTAATAACGAATTCGAAACATTGATAGCGAATTCGGGAAGAGCGTTGAGGGTATACGCATATTAAATCATCTATACTAATATTATAAAGAGGAAAGATTTGATTGTTTGCATTGAATAGGCTCCGAAACTACTGAACCGATTTGAAAATTTCTTTCACTGTTGAGAAGCTACACTCTCCCCGGGTGACATAGGCTATATTTTTTTTACTACTTTTCCCGAAGCGAAGCGAGGGCGATTTCCTAGTATTTTCTAAAAGCAATATAATTTCTTATTGTGTAACAATATTATTTTGTTTACCGTGACATCCCTGTCGTATTTACTCGATATCTAGATGGTGTTAGCTTTTCTTTCTAAAAAGACCACTGAATATTCTTACACTGTGAAATTCTTACACTATCTATGCTCTTTGTTGCAAACTCCGTTATTAATTAACATTGTAGTTAATTATTCAGATGTTTAAACTTGAAATGAAATTAGCTGGAATGCTTTTGTACTTCTCGGAAAGAATAGCTGAATTATGATGTTATTAAAGTAAGCAGAAACAATTTAGTTTGTTTCTCTCAGTACTTAGCTGCAAGAAGAGCATAATAATTTTATCGAGAAACTCCGTAAATTCATTCAAGGTAGAAAAGTTTATTAGTAAATTTTTAGTTCTTTCATGCACCGAAGGGAGCTTTGAACTTAAAATTAACTTTTCCAGAAAGAGAACAAACTAAAATATTATATAAAAATCAGTATACCTACATGTGACCCCATCCCATTACTTCACCACTTATAGACATCAATTCACCAGTATCAATACCTATTATATAATTATATTTTAGTTTATATATATGTACGCTATTATAAACATAAGCTCATAAAATAACTATGTAGGCTAGACACTTAAAACCTAACGTAACTTTGCCATGTGGAAGACTTCCCTTTGCTAAATTGGTGACCCCGACGTAATGTATTAAAGGTAGGTACCTGAAAAACCCCTCCCCCCTCTAATATAAACAAATTTCTACTATAACTATCACAATTACTATTGCTATCACAAACATAAAACGGCTTTGAACACCAAAGTCGTAAGTCGCCGGCGTGGGAGCGACAATCTGCCGTAATGGTGGCAGAATAATTAGAATACGGAAACTGGAGAAACTATCTCACGTGCGGTCATGCGTTGTGCTTGTACTACAATTATGTACTACCTATTTTGTCTTCTGTGCTTGCAAGAACAAGCAATGCAACGAAATATGCACGCTGTTGCCAACTATGTTATTTATTAGTCTTACTTCATGTACCTACTTGCTCGACCTCAAAAATGTAATAAATAAATTTTTGACTGAAATATATTTCACTGTCTAGTTTTACTAATGAAATAACTTTGTTTTATGCCAGGTTCTGTTTTAATTTAATTAACTCATATTCCCTTAGCAACACTGATAACTGTTAAAAACTAATATTAACATCTCATAAAAATCTTTCATTGAACAGGAATGGTTTTATTGTATTTAATTTTTAACAGACTTCAAAAAAAGGAGGAGGTTCTCAATTCGTCTGTATTTTTTTATATTGTGTATTGTGTGGCTTGATTCAATAAACGCGGCGGGAATGTAGTTTCATTGCGAGTAAAATGCTAACAGTGACTTACTGACAGCCAGCCTGAACCTGCGAGCATGAAATTATATAGCGCTTCCTTAGGTAATGTGGGGATAAAAATAATTTTTGAAAGTTGAAGAGTAGGTAAATTGGAGAATAAAAGTTTGTCTGACTATAAAAACTATATTTTCGCGGAAGAAGTCTCTACTAGCTAATTAAGAGATCAAAAACTCACATTAATAAGAATAACTATGATGTAAATAGAAGAATGATTAGTGTATGATAATATGGCATAATATGGCTTGCCATATTATTTGAACAGTATTTGTACTTATTTGTACCACCATACCAAACAATATTATGTATAACATAATATTATGCTATAACATGCTATTAACCACAGCTATTAACTCACCCATTAGAACCGTAGCCAATCGATCTTTCTCACAGAAGAGAGGCTCGTGTATCACACTGTTGAGTTGTTCCTTTATCGTGGGGCTTGCGTCGCACCACAACACGTGCCCGTCACGTGACCACTCGGAGACTAGCATTTTGATACTCTATGGAAATAAAAAACGTATTAAAGATGCATTCGATAACTTTGAATCATTTGTAACTTATATATTAATAGGGCCAAAGCGTGATAAATGTAGCACTTCAGTTGGTCAAATTTAGACAAGATGCATTCGATAACTTTGAATCATTAACTTATATTAAGAAGAGGGGCATGCTAAAAATGCGGGACTTAAGTTGGTCAAAGGACGACTCACATTCAATTCTTAAGATAGATGGACAATGATACAAAACTATATTCACGCAAGATTTATTTTTACAACAAAAGTAAAAAATCAACAACAACAATTTACAGCTAAAGATCACGTGCCGTTATAAAATTGATATAATAAATAAATAAATAAATAAATAAAACAATGACTCAATACGTAGCTTCTATGTATAATATTTGCCTATGTCTATGTATGCTATTTGTGAAATCTTTACAACACTGTGATCTAAACCAGAATTTAAGACAGCCAGGTGGGTAGCGCTTTTCCACGCGAAGCCTCTTTTAGCAGACTGTTACTAACTTGACCTGTATGAATGTATGTATGTATGTAACGGAATCTTTCAACGTAATTTTCACCAATTTCAACACATCTGATCAGCTTGTAAACTGTCAAGGGCCGATGACAATATAATTGTGTAATATTACACACGGTGCTGCTCGCCAGTTCTGTTTGCTATTTAGAACTTTGCTTGACACACTACCGCGTGTCTAGATTTAATAGTTTCGTTCTGACGTCCTTATTAGGATCAACAAGATAAAAAGAAAATATCTAGATTATTTGCTATAAAGCGTGTATTTAGTTTTTAAACTATTATTTAGGTAGGTCCATGGTGCGAACATTCGCAACTTTTAATTTCCTATAAATATACGGCGTTTCATGATAAATACTACAACACTTAATCTAGAATTGAAATAAATTGAAAAGACTAAAAGGATTAAATTAAACAAAATAACGGATATTCCATGGCCGAATTGTGTTCTGAAACTAGAATTCAGGAAACAGCGCATTATGCAGCCCGGAGCTGAAAAGTTTCGTGGCCTTTGTTTTTATTTTGAATGGATTTCAATCTAGTGGACCACGAAAACAACCTTCGTTAAATAAAAAGTTTTAAGGGAGGATAAATACGTTTTACGGAATTTATATATTATTTTTAAGTATAATAGTAACCCCCACTTGTTTACATTGTTACATATTTTGTTAAGACGATTCATGTTTACATTTAATTATTACATTACTTCGATGTTCTTAAAATTTATGCCCTTATTTATGTATTGCAATAATAACAAAAATATCTAAAACATTATTTAATTATATGTGCCCTTGCACGTGAAATGATGCTATTACATACTTATAATTAAGCATTGGTTATAAAATTAATAGATGTAATAAAATAAAAATTAAGCCCAATAAGTTGTAACTAAATATTTGCCGCTCAGTTGAATCCCTGTAAATTAATTTTATGTTGCGGTGTAATCGGCCAGTTGTGTAAATTAAATTAAGCGTTTGGATATGTGACCGGTATTTTATGAATAAGGTATTCCTATTTTGTACGTTAACTACTAAACATATTTTTCCAAGATACAAACAAGGAAAGTAAGATACAAACAAGGAAAGTAAGATACAAACAAGTTGTAATCTTAATATTATTTCTTAATTATGATTATAAAATAAACGAAAAGGCAGTTGTTTATACGAATACGGTGACGTTAATTAATAAATTCAATAACATTGTGTACCGATACTATGTCTCTCGTCTATGTCGTATGTCGTATGTCTCGTCGTATGTCGGTCGTTCAGCTGGTGATCTTCTAGTTTATCTTACACACCGGTGGGCTCAAGCTCTTGATCGCAACGGGGAAGCTCTGGCAGTCAGCCTAGATATCGCTAAGGCCTTCGACCGGGTCTGGCACAGGGGCCTTCTCACGAAGCTACCATCTTACGGTCTCCCTGAGAGGTTTTGCAATTGGGTAGCCAGTTTTCTATCTGAGCGACATATCAAGGTCGTAGTTGACGGTTGTTGCTCAGATATGAAACTTATAAATGCTGGCGTTCCCCAAGGGTCTGTGTTATCTCCTACGCTATTCATTTTGCATATCAATGACTTGCTGCAACATACAAGTGGCATTCATTGCTATGCGGATGATAGTACAGGGGGTACCCATTACACAGCCCCCGCTAATGCCTCTCAGTTGCAAATGGCGGATAGCAGAATGAAACTTGTGTCTGAAGTCGAGAACTCTCTGGAGCAAGTCTCGGAATGGGGTCGACTCAATCTGGTCGAGTTCAACCCCGCGAAGACACAAGTTTGCGCGTTTACCGCTAAGAAAACCCCATTTGTCATAGCGCCTCAATTCCAGGGTACCGCGCTCACCGTGAGTAATAGTGTTGGGATTCTGGGAGTTGACATCTCGAGTGACGTACAGTATCGGCGTCATTTAGAGGCCAAGGCTAAGCTGGCCTCCAAGAAGCTTGGTGTCCTGAACCGGGCTAAGCAGTACTTCACTGCGAGGCAACTGCTTATGCTTTATAAAGCTCAAGTCAGGCCTCACATGGAGTACTGCTCACATCTCTGGGCAGGGGCCCCACAATACCAGCTTAACCCATTTGACGCCATACAGAAGCGCGCGGTCCGAGTTGTCAACGACCCACGAGTCACTCACAGGTTAGAGCACCTGAGTCTCAGAAGAGACATCAGTTCTCTCTGCGTGTTCTACCGACTTTACAACGGTGAGTGCTCCGAGGAATTGTTCGACATGATGCCTACGTCTCTTTTCCATCATCGCACCACTCGCCGAGGATTGAAGTTCCATCCACACCGATTGGACTCGTGGAGTACATCTACAGTCCGATTTTCGCGAACTTTTTTGCCACGCACGTGCAAACTGTGGAATGGGCTTCCTTCCGAAGTATTCCCGGAGCGCTATGACATGGGGTTCTTCAAAAAAGGTGTGAAAAGAGTTCTCCTTCAGGGCCGGCGTTGCATTGGCGATTCCTCTGGTATTGCTCATGTCCATAGGCGACGGTAACCACTTACCATCAGGTGGCCCGTATGCTTTTTCGTCTGCCCTTCAGGCTATAAAAAAAAAAAAAAAAAAAAAAAAAAAATGTCTGAAATTGAAATTTCTAAAACAATTAATAAGCAAACTCTTCAAAACGCTACATTCAAAATACAACTTCAATTCAATTACAAATTAAATAGCATTGTGTACATTCAATTCAAAAGTACTAAATTAATTTTCGGTCGCAAAACCGAAATTTAGAATGATATTTATGTAACCCGTTCAATGCAGCGGCCGCAAGCCGCAACGTCAAATCTCACGCTTTACTGATATTGTGGCCGGAATGGTGATTTAAATATCTGCTATATTGCACGATCGCGCTCTTCGATTAACATTATTATTATTGTATTAATAATTTAAATTGCAAATCCGATCTAAATTGGGCAATATTTTCCGGCTCAATACTTCTATAGCATTTATGTTGTTATAGGCTTTGATATCATAAATAATATCATGCCATGCTACATGACAAATTATTTATGATTTTTTATCACTAATTTGCGGGCTCGTCATACACATTACGCTCTACGCCCGTTTTTTTGTAACTTAACCCTATTCCTGTCCTCTATTTCAATTAAGTACATTGAAAGTAGTATTTTTGGAGACCAAACACTGAATGATTCACAAAACAAAAATTTCTATTAACATTTAACACTCAAAATGCGATATCGTTAATATATCCATGTAATATATCAAATATTCGGTAAATAAAATATGAATAGACCCAAAGGACCAAATCTACGAGAAAGTATAATCCACGCGGTGGAACCCATCGCAATAAATCAGCAACTTGGTAAGTACGTCACACCCACAACATTCCCATACATTTACACCATTTGGCTCGTAATTTCCATCGTTAAAACATGTCCAGACCTGTGCTTTATACATATAATACTAGCTGGACCGTACCCACTTCGTTGGGCATCAAACAATTTTTACTTGTAATGAAGTAAAAAATATTACGAATCACAATAAAATATAGCCTTTGTTACTCAACAATAATGTAGCTTTGTAATGGTGAAAGATTTTTTGAAATCGGTCTAGTAGTTTTTGAATTTTTCAATTATTGTAATGAAAAATCAAAACTTTCCACATATTATAATTTTGGAAAACTAAATGATTGATGATTTAGCAGTTATTTATGTAACTAGTCGACAAACGTGCTGACAAGTGATGATAAGTGGTCGCCGTCGCCCATAGACATCAGCAGCACTAAAGGCATCATAAGGTGTTTCCTACCAAGAAAGAAAGAAGAAGAAAGAAAGAACTAAATATGTATCTCTTATGTTCGGTTTACACTTATTAAATAGTTAAGTAGATAACTAAATAAGTGAATTAATACGGGTTAAAATTTAGTATGCAAGTAAACAAGTAATTTAGAAATTCTTCTACTTTACTCTTAAGTCGGTGGGCGGGGCTTATAACTTAACACGTTTGGACAGGCACTTAAGGCCCCATGCCTCCCATACGGAAAACGACTTGTGGACGACCCAAGCAAGAGGATGTTCAAAAATAATATAATGATCCTTATGTAAAGTTTGGAGTTTTGAAGCTTTAGAGTTTAGAGTTTAGAGTCAGTACTCTAAGCCGCACCGGTATGGAACAACAAATATTTTTAGAATTTATGTGTTTATCTCTATGCGTTTGTTCCCTTTAACCTTACAACCGGTTTGGATGAATCAATTTGGATATAGTTTTCGTAAATAGTAGTTTAGAGGCAAAATTTGTTTTAAATAAAAATTATTTATATTGTATTAATTTAAAGTCCTATATTTTCGAGTGTGGTTTTGTAAGGGCTAGTATAATAATAACCCATCCATCCATCCATCCATCAGCCCTTGGAGGTCCACTGCTGGACAAAGGCCTTCTCTAACATGCGCCATTCTACTAGCTAGAAGCAACTTATAGAATTTCTATTAATAAATATTTGAGACCTATGAATTGATATATTTTCTAAGAAATTTTCAATAATAAGTATGAACGAAATTTCGTCCATCGAAACATAGTATTAGTTCAATCGAACATGTCCAATAACTCAGCACTACAACCAATATTTTTATCAAATGACCCACAGACGCACAAAAAAAGTAATTCAACGTCAGGATCTCTTTCAATAAATCACTTATATCTTGTCTATTTTAAGATGACGTGTGTAGAATGTGTGTATTTTCCATTTATGTATAAATGTCGGGATATTTTTTTTTCTCTTACTAAAATTATTCCCCAAATGTTTACCTAATGATCCCTTCATTAATAAGTTATTTCCTTGTTGTAATTTACGTTGATCTTTTGAAATTCTGTTATTTCTGACGATGTTAATAACATTGACTTCATATTACTTCGTTTAAAGACAATTATCAACTATTTTTTTTTTGTAGAGTCCATCTAGTTTTATGTTTCATAAATATAGAAGTTTCGAAGTAATATAATAAGTATCAAAATTTTATAAATATCCATAATTTCATATATAGAATATCAATGACCTATATTGCTTTAAGCGTATACCTAATTAATTTTATTATGGATACCTATTTCGGATTGAAAAACAGTTTCCAACCATATTGACCCAAAAAAAAAATGAAATAAAAAGGAAGATTATTAAAAACGAAAAACAATACCTTACACAATACATAATACATGGACAACATATTATTATATGGCACAGAATAGCATTTGGATCATTAAAAAATGTCACTTGGATCAGTCTGGTTCTAATATCGCCATGAAATACAGTAAAATAAAAAATTCCCTTACCTGCAAGAAAGTGTAATCCAGGCGTTGAAGCGCATCGCAATAAATCAGTAATATGTTTGCGTATGTGCGCGCGTCTCCGATCGCTCCGTTTGCTATGTTCGACCCATTTGCTGCGTTGGACCCATTTGCTGCGTTGGACCCATTTGATGCGTTGGATCCATTTGCTGCATTGGACCCTGATACGTTGGACCCATCCGCTATATTTGACACGTTGGTGTGATTGGCGACATTGTCATCAAGTATAGTCAAGGTTTGTAGAGCAACAGAGTTCCTTTTTCTCTTTACGTCTTTCAATGACGCTAAAGTAGAACGCACGCGTTCTGCTGACGCGAAATGAAGACCGCCGATTGGGTGAATAGCATAATGTGGGGGAAGGTAGTCGTTCTGTAAAGATGAGACAATGATTCAATTGTGGCTAATTTAAAACACAATAAAACCTGAATTATCTAGGGGTTGAAAGCGTATGCCAAGGAGCCCTGGAGTTTGTATACTGTATGGATCTTTGACAACATCCGTATGACCGTATTAGAAATCAATTATGACTTATTTTGGTGAAACCTTTTTTTCGTTACGAAAGTAACCGAGCCCGTAAGTTCGACAGTTATGGATTATATGAAGATGAAAATAAGCTTCTCTGTTTTAGCAATTTTGTAAATTTTCAAATAACCCGTGCGTATACACTGTTGCTAGCCTTATTTGCCCAGTTTGAAGAACTAGCTTTAATCCCTCTCATACTAAGAAATAAGTAATCCCAACAGGGAACTCTAAAATTTGCGAAGAAGATGGTCTTTGATACCGTACGGAACATTACAATTCAACAGTACATGTTGCCAAAGATGTAAAACAGTTGCATAGTGAAATATGAAAGAAAAATCAAGAAAAACGAAACAAAGTTTACCAACTCCAGGAGCATGTACGTGTATTGAATTTTGCTTGTCTTTTAGGAATGTACGATGTGTATTTACGACTCTCAGTTGTTGGCGAAGTAGAAATATTTTCTCCAACGAAAGTCGGCACGAATGTTATTGTAGGAGTGTTGTTATTAATTCATGTGAGATGTATCTACACTCTTAATATAATATTAAAATTTAACAAAGAATTATATTTCTTTTAGGAATTTTATACGAAGTAAAAACGCATTCGGTACACTATCTTCAAAGATTTCACAATATTATGTTATATCAAAGAGTATCAATCCAAAAAGATATAAATATTAAATTAAATATAGTTTATACTCACGTCAACAAATTTCATATCAAGTGAAGGGCGGGAATAATAGTATAACAACAACAGAACGTCAATCGCAACGCCACAAATTAGGCCGATCTCAATGCCCAAGCCGAGACAGCACAAGAATGTTCCCAACAAAGGGATCAAATCGAATCCTGTGGAAAACAATACAATCTTATATGTCTATCTTCACTTAGTACCTACCAACAATTAGATAAACATTAGTTACATTAAACATCTATTGATTCATTATCCGTGTTAACATTATTTAAGGATTATTAATAGCTTTAGATAATACGTTCTTGTTGTTACCCTAAGGCTTAGACTGAAGGATAAATGGAGTCCCTTACCTATTTATAGCGGTACCAAAAATTTATTTGCATCAAAACCATTACAAAACAAAAATCATTCATAAAGTATCTCATTCATTCTGAATTCCAAGTAAATAATAAATACGTAATTAAATTTTATTATTCTGTCACCTGTTACTAATTTATGAAGATTTCAGAGAAAAATCTTTAGACTGACAAATAACTTTTATTAAAAGTTTGTCAAGTATGAAGTATGAATTTATATTTCATATGATTTTTTCTTCAATGCCGCTATATACATTAATTTATATTCAACACTTTATAAATTTTAAAAATTAAATTTCATTTTATCGATACCATGCTGTTTATAAACTCATTTAGCTTGACTTGACCACGTTTAAGAGAAGTGCCGGGAAGAAATAAGATACTTCTCTCCTCTCTTTAGAAGAACCCTTTATACCCCCCCCCCCTTATACCTACCCGTATCTTCCTTAATTAATCCTTATCTTAATGTACATTAAGATTTGCTAATCATAAAAAGCACCGGTAAACACAGGTGAAATTTAATATAAAGCTTTTCATAATATTAATATCATGAACTCTATGTTCAAGATAGGGACCGATCAGGGTTTTGGGTTTATCAATATCACGACCTGTAACCTATAACTGTCTCACTATTACTCAGATCTCTACAACGAAGGGCAAGTGAAGTTTACGTATAATACACACACGACTTTAAAAAAAAGAGATTCGTAAGGAAAACAGAGGTTAATCCGTTTCTTCCATTGCCACAGTAATTTTTACTTAACACTAACACCCAAAATGACATGAAAGGGAAACAAAAGTGTTATAAAGAACGTTAACTGGTTCTTTACAGCGTGGAAGTATACATATTTACTTGATGTGCGAATATACGATGTTCATACCGTTCAATAAAAGATCCACTTCCTTAAATTGCTGAGCAAATAGACATCATTTTTTGCTTTGTGTCGCTGTTATTCTCGTAATTCAGTGATACGTAATTCAAAGGTTCAAATGGTTCATATTAATGGTTAAGATTAAACCAATACACGTACTCCGCTTTCAATTTATCACAAAGAAGCTTTTTGTACGTTAAGTGCGGATAAAATGTTCCTCCAGTAAATTACGGCTCATAAGATACAAAAATATCTTATCGCAGGGAAGAAATACTGAATGATTTGTTTCATTTGAATAATCCGCTCATTTATCAGTTGGAAATCGAAATAACTGGAGAGCTACGAATTTTACCTACAAGATTTACAAACATTTACGAGTATAAGCGGTCGTAGAATGTTTCCGACCCCGGCAGGCGATGGGGTCGATTTTGGTAGCATTGATACGGATTTTATACAGTCATAACAAGGAATGAAGAAAAATATTTTGATATAGTTAGTTCAATAAATATTAAGTTACTATATTACATATATTTAATGTTATATGTATAAATACTATTCAAACATGTATACGATGGAACGAATAGCTTAAACCCAATATCCGTCTACTGCCCTTCACATAAATAAAGAGACCTCCAGAGTATTTTACACTGCTAAAGGATTTTGTAATTGGTCAATCCGTAAAGAACTTTCAACGAAAAACCTCTGATATATTTTAACAATTACTACAAACAATAACAACCCGGTTCTTAGTAGTCCGGAATCCCAATAAGTTAACGTACCCTATAAAGCACAGAAGCTATCATGGATTTTTGCCACTGGCAATCCTCCGACGACGCCCTCAGTCAACTCACACGGTCACACATTTTATTTAATAAAGGTATAATAAGGTATAATATTATATTATATTCGTATCACTGATACACATAAGCACGTATTTTTTTTAATCTGCCATCATTTCGGAAACATGTTTTGTTGTGGAGGAAAAGAAATGGCGAACTTTCGACTGATTTTGTCAGTGCTACAAACGGTGTCTACGTGTAAACATTACTAGTATTTATTTCTGCTCATGTTTATAAAATAACTAATGCTACAAGTTCAGTACACACGTCACCGTGATACGTAAATAAATCTAAAAAGTTCTAGTTAGAATCGTACCTACACCGATTCTTTACGAAGCTAACAGGAAAGTGTTTAAAACAAGTTTTAAGTAGTTTATCCAACAGGATTTCAAGATTTCAATCCCGTGCCAATTTAACTTTGTCTCTATAGGCTTAGCAGATTTCCTGCACGTGTACATTTATTATAAAAATATATGTACAATATGTATATAACTACAACTAAAATCTATTTACAACCTAAGGCTATTTAATATTTAAGTATTTGAACATGAATGTTAAAATATTTACCCCTTGTTAATTCTATTTTTAATGAGTAATATTTCTGAAACACACAATGCAAAACCAGTACAAATATTTTTAACTAAATATTAACTTATATTTCATAAAAACAATTGTGAATAATATTTCCTGCATTGTGTGCAAAACCATAGTTAAGAGTCTATAGTTTCTTCTATTATATTTGCTATAGTTAGTGGCATCACTACTATCACATCTAAATAGGCATGCGTATTTTTTTATGGATATTGTAACAAAAATTTCTAAAGCCTGTGGGATTTTCTTTTAAAATCACTATAAATTTTGTTATTATTATGATGTCTTTTGAGCAAAATTAATATAAAAAGTCTTATTCTCATCGCAAATGATCGGGGATGTGTGCCTGAGAGATTTAACAATAAATTTCAATTACCTAGGGATTGGAATTCCCCTAAATTTATTGTACTGAAAAGTCAAAATTGGGTTAAAAATTTTAATCCATATAACTTAGAGAGGAAAGGTTTAGGTAAGGGAAATAAACGACCATTTTTACCATGTAGAAAAACACGAACAAGGATTAATTATGTATAAATAGATTACTAGCATAATGTATTATAGTTTGTATTGTATGCATTCATAGGAATTTACACAGAGTCGGTAGAATTATATCCAAAAAAAATGTCTTACACGAGAACACCATTTAACATAAAATCATTCATTGCGTATCCCACGTGTATAAAACAAGTAAAATAAATTCCTTGCGTTTTATTCGCGACAGAAGCAGATTGTATCGCAGTAGAACAATTTACTTCGCGTAAGACTCTATTAACGTTTGTCGAGGCTAACTTCCGCGAGCAACTTCTAAGACGTATTATATACGTTCCGTTTTGTTATTTGAATAGAAACTTCACAAAGATTATAATATTGTTTTTAATAAAAGCGTTGGAAATGTTTCTAGAACTTTCCATATGATATTAAAATCTTTTGAACTTTGTTAGCAAATACATTATCTTTTGCTTATACGACAAAGAACCAAAGTGGCGGAGCTTGCCCTAATCAGGCCCTGGATTAATATTTGTTGAAGGAGGGCTTCTGTTCTGTATTTAGATGTCAAATTTCGGGAAAAAAGGGACGCCAACAAACGCGGCTGGCGAGCCTTTATTTTGGGGGTACCACATTTTGAAATGTAGCGAAGAACGTCGATAACAAGTATAAAAAAAAGAAACTATATGGGGGATGCATTAACACCTCCCAGCCAAACTCTCTTAATTTTTGTTGAATGGCTAAATATGTGTGTGGTCCAGCATTATCGTAATGAAAAACCACACTCTTTCTATTGATCAATTCCAGGCGTTTTCTCTCAACTTCTTGCTTTAATCTCATCAGTTGTTAGCAGAAGAGCTCCGAATCGATGACTCTGCCCGGCCGTAAAAGCTCATAATGAACAATGCCTTTCCAATCCCACCAAATACACAACATTACCTTATTGCGAGTTAACCCGGGTTTTGCCACAGTCTGTGAAGCCTGACCGACCACGACCTTTTTCACAAGTTCTGTTTTCTTAAAAAATAAACATTTATAATTTCAGTTTTTTAAAGCAAACTTTAAAATTACAATTGATTTAATTATTTACGGTATATTCACAGAACTAAATTTCCTTATTTTCCTTAGTGGTTCAAAAAGAAGAAATTTCATGCAAAAGAGTAACAAACTGAAAGACATAAGAGGTTTCTAAGTAAATATTTCCTAAAATGTTAAATTAAATAAAATCCTAGTGCAGACAAAATTAGTTCCTGTTTGATATAGTACAAAACTGAAATTAAATTACGGTGGTACTTCAGTTACAGCAATGCATTACGAAATTAGCTCCAGCGAATTCCGAGTGACGCTCACGAACTCACCGAAGAACTTTGTCTCGATACAAGTAGCTTCGCGAGGCTCTATTAGTGTTTGCCGACTGACTTCCGTACTAACAACTTGTTAAGCGGAGGCGATGTCGCCCATGCATTATTTGTATTGGTATTTGTCGTAGCAATACGTGGCAGCTTATAAGCATTCCAAAATTTAAAACTGTGAATTAGTTTTAACCTGGGTCTCACTCACGGAGGAAATATTTCTTGCCGGCACTTTTGATAATTATCAAAGACGTTTGGCTTCAACCAATTTAAGGCCCATTGCATGGGTGCATTGCAAGACATCCTTGAAGAAGCCTGGAGCATAATGCACCACGTGTTTGTATTCTCACACTCACACTCACACAAAAACACTCACATAAACACACACACACGCATGTATACACACACACACACGCACGCACATACACACACATACACACCTTGTTGACAAATTAAAAATATCACTAACACATTTCCATAAATGTTAAATAAAATCTTCCGTCACATACCTAAATACTAAATACCTACCACTATCAAGAGTCAAACCCAAAACACCTCGCTCAGCAGGAGTGTCAATACTAACTACAGAGTCATCAACTATTTCAATATAAAATATCAACTTATTTTCTTGCTAAATTAAAAAAGTTATTTACAACAATCTGCTAAAATATTTAGTAATTCTAACTTTCAACGTTAAGAAATTAATGCTCCATTTAGCAGGAATTATTTCGCTCAAAGTTTGTTTTCCCAAGAAAGGTTATTTGATGGATAGAAAAGTAGATTTCAGGATAACATAGACGGAATACAATATTAGTTGATTCATTCCTACACTCTAGACTCAAAGCGAACTTCTTTATATTAAAGCAGGTACGGAGTTACGTGATTCCCAAAGTAATGTGTGATTCCTAAAATAATATTTTCAAGTGGAAGGAACGAAATCGTAACGTCTCTTTTTCCTTTATATTTAGTGTTGGGAAAGGATTAAAAACACTTTTACGGTCGAAATACTGCCGTGGGAAAAGTTATTAAACGCATTTAAGTACTAAGGGTATATAAACATTTAGGATCTGGATGTGATATGGAGTGTGTATGGAACCTCCGAATGAGCCACATTAAAACCTCTTCAACTGTATTGAATTATATCGATATTTCAGCATCCTCACCCACGTCGTCTTAACTTACAACCTTTTTAACCGACTTCCTTTTTAACCGGTTCTCAATTCAACTGTATTATGTGTGTTCCTGAGAGTTCTCCATAATGTTCTCAAAGGTGTGTGAAGTCTACCAATCCGCACTTGGCCAGCGTGGTAGACTATGGCCTGTACCCCTCACATTGTGAGAGGAGACCCCGAGCCCAGCAGTGGGACAATTATGGGTTGTTGCTTTGCTTTGCTTTGCTGTATGTGTGTTATCTCATAACTTTTTACTGGGCGTATATTGATGATTCTTTTTATATTCAAAAGCCAGTACTTGGCATGTTGTTCCATTTAAATTTGAGCGAGATCTGACGAATAGTTTTTGAGTTATCCCTAACAATGCGTATTTAAGTTCGACTATGTTGATGATGTTCTCATTTTATTTGAAGTCGGTTATTTTTAAGTAAAATTTAGATTATTCATTCCTACACTCTAATTTCTTCTTTCTTTCAATAATTACAATTTTCATGCAGTTTTGACTTATAAGATTTAAGTTTAAGTTGTAAGCAACACTTACTGTTGGTAGCCCACAGCCTCTTGACAATGGCGACATCGACCATGTGAAGCACAGCGCACATTATGACGGCCGCTAGCGCCGCGCGCGGGATGAAATAGAAATACGGTGTCAGCAGAGCGAGTGTTAATAACACTATGATACCTATGGAAAAAATTACAATTATTATTAAAATGATATTAGGAAACCTTTTTTAATTAGATATTTGGACGGCGGTATCTTGACCCAGTCGCTTTAAGAATTGTCACGGTTAAGGTTATTTTTATGTACTTAACTTGTTGACAAATGACGAGCTACCTGGTACGTGTGATGCTATGTGTATACCATGGATATCAGCAACCTTATAGGCACCACTGATGCAATACCGGCCATGAAATACAGAAGAAAAAGAAATAACTAACTGGTTCGCAAGCCCCCAGCCGGAACACGATGAGTCATTGGACGGCTGACTCAAGCCAGGGGTTATCTAGGGAGACCCCACGGAGAAAATAATATTAGTAATAATGGTACTAATGAACTATAAAAATAAATTTTATCAATATAATCCCTTGGAGTCAGCTCTTACGACACCCATCCTGGCTTAGAATTGTGTTAGTATTTATTCTAAGCCGCCCCAATACGGCTAGATCATCTGCCACATATTACAGCGTTTCAATTGAAAATATAATACTATCAAGGGGTTCAATAATAACAGACCAAAATTACTTTTTTTAATTTCAAGTAAGTATTGTGAAAAATAGTGTAAATAAAAGTGTTACATAAGATATAGCTATTCAAACGCAGCCCATTGGAGCTAGAGTTTACGATAAAACTTCCACTACGATAGAATTTATATGAGTTTGGGAGGTAAATAAACGATTGAACAAAGTTATTCCGTAAATAACAAATTCAATGACGACATTGTCATCAAATCTAAAACAATTACTGTTAAAGACATAATGAGATTTTGAATTGATAAATTTAAAGTGCCTAGGCAATTTAGTTACGCAGAACATTTCTTATGGACGGGGCTCCTTAGAATTTATGTCAGTAAAACTATTTCAACTACGACGATTTACGTAATTTACAGGACTTTTAACTAACTTGGATAATTTGAGGTCGTACTCGGCGACAGATGGCGAAATTACTTAATAACAACGCGAGCCGCGTCACGGAACAACCTCTAAACATTGACAAAGCACTTATATCTGAATTGTTGTCGGGAACAATTGTCAGAAGATAATAACGCAAGTCTTAATACAAAGTTGGGTTACAAAGTAAATTGGAACGAATAAATACCGGTATAGAATCCAGCGGCCGGCGTCCTAACACCCGAAGCGTCGCTTACAGCGCTTCTAGTGAAAGAGCCGTTTACAGGAAAAGAATGGAAGAAAGCGCCAACGATGTTGCAAGCGCCCAAAGCGACAATCTCTTGAGTTGCGTCCAAAGACCTGCCTTTCGCTGAAATATAGAATTGCCAACATTGTAGAACTGTCGACGTTTTAATGGCTCGATTCGGGAACGAGATAGTAATGGCTGCGATAGTAACTCAATGTCTTTGTAGAAAACTTGCTGTAATCTCAAATAGTTAATCCATTGTTATTTAGTTAGTATTAGTCTACTTTGCAACAATCCGCGGTTAACATGTATGATGGCATATACTTTAAGATATGCATGGTACCTCCCTCCCTCCCACAACGGAAACATGCACCACAATAATTAAAAGTATATACCATCATACATACCATCACCAACACGTGTTTCGCCCCGTAACATTTTTTTCGTTACCTACTCTTCTAAATAGGATATTGAGTTTGAATTTACAATTTTTTTACGAAATTTTAAAGCCTTGGCTAATGACTTTCTAAAACTACTTTTCAGGCTCATAATTCACTAACATGATATGATGACATCGTTGGCTAGATAGCCAATTATTTTTATTAGTGACCGTTCTCGCTTCCCTTTGGGTAACCCATATAGTATCCATACTCAAAAAATGATAAGACGAGATTATTTATAACTATCTATTTTATTTGAGAATCGATTGATATAAAACAGACACGAAATCTTATCCCAATCCTACTATAATACATACGTGAAATCGGTTAAACCGTTCGTTGCTAAGTTTAGCGGGAAGAAACGCACAGACAAACATACGAGGAGACAAAATACTTTATTTCTGTCTTTTCGTATATTTAGTTATTTGATAACATTACCTGTACTTACAGAAAGCTTTGGCGATAGCGACGTTCGAAATGACCCCGACCAGTGGTACAACGAGCAAGCCTGAGCCCAGATGGGCCAACATATCTGTACCAGTGACTGTTGCATTGCCCACGGTGCTGGAGAATGGAGGCGGCTGTGGTTTGGGCAGACCGGGAGTTATATGACCTGTGTTCAAAGAAGAAAAGATGTTTTTGTTTGTTTTAACACCCAAAACAGAAAGAGGGGCGTCACAAGTTTGACGTGTTTGTGTGTCCGTGTATCTGTCTGCATGGTTGCTCCTAAACGAATGGATCGATTGTGATACGTTTTTTTTTAAAGTAAAACTTTAGACGCGACTTTGAGAGTCCATCAGCCCTTGTAAGTCCACTGCTGGACATAGGCCTCCCCTAACTTGCGCCACTCTGACCGGTCCTGAGCCTTCTGAATCCAGCGGATGCCCGCTGTCTTCTTCAGGTCGTCAGTCCACCTGGTCGGGGGGCGTACAGAGTAACTCAGATTATTTTTCGAACGGAAGTATTCGGACGGAAATAAGGATCTATGGTCTATAGTCTGTTGAATGTTTAATGAAAACAAAACCATAAACAAAATTAAAGTACATAATTATATTAAGATTACAATGTATCTGTGACAAGTCTGTAGGTTAAATAAGTATCACGGGGTAACGAATAACAATATCAGGAACGATAACGGTATCATTAACGGTAATTATAGCTTTATATTCATTTTAGTAAAGTATATTGTAAATAAAATATGAGTCAACTGTAATATGATATTTATTTTAAATTAAGTTTAATTTTTTTGATAATATGTGTCACCAACGTCAAAGAAGTTTTACTTCAATCGCGCGTAAAGATTACACGCACACACTTTTTTGTTTGAAAGCTGACATGATCGAAATGGTTCTTAGCAATGTTTAGTGAAAATGAAACTGTCAGGGGTTCTTAAATTTTAAAATTTTTAGTTCTTTTGAAGTTGTTGTCTTGTTTTTTGGTTGTCTTAATTAATATATTAGTTAATAGTATCAGGCGTTAATTTGCGGAAATCCATTGTTATTAAGTTAGTATTAGTCTACTTTGCAACAATCCGCGGTTAACATGTATGATGGTATATACTTTAAGACATGCACGGCACTTCCCTCCTTCTTGCAAATTATTGTAGTGCATGTTTCCTTTGCAAGAAGGAGGGAAGTGCCGTGCATGTCTTAAAGTACATCATACATGTTAACCGCGGATTGTTGCAAAGTAGACTAATACTAACTTAATGTCTTAATTAAATTAGATCATCGTCGCAACCTTCTAACTGTCCATTGTACCATTGTAAAGTCTTCGCTCACAACTTGAGATACGGGTTCTATCACGCTGTCCAGTTTACACCGAGAATCTTTAAGAACATTGTGAATTCTTATGTGCACAGGACAGGTATTTAACCTAACTAAATAAGGAAAATCAGTAATAAATAAATTAGATAAAACAATTATTAATTTTTCATGTAGATAAGATTTAGTTTAAGATTTAGACAAGAACCGTTTAAAAATGAATAATTATTTCCGAATGAAAATTTTGTTTATGTGTTTATTTCAGTAAGTTAAAAGCGCGTACTTATGCATAGCATCAGATAATTGTATTATATCATCAATAGATACGTTACGAATACTTATATCGATTTTTTATGGTTCAATCACGAATCACTCACACGTCAGGCCATTCGACTGACACGCTGTGACACGCTCTATTATCTCTGACTGTGCGGAAAAAGTTCAAAAGAGATATTTCAAAGCAGATCAGCAAGGCTATTCTGTTTTGTAACTCGACAGCGGAATCCGCGATAAGTTTCAAAATTGAAGTTCGAGTCCGAGATCTTGATATGTCATTCTCTAATCATCTAGTACGCATTTGCGAAGTGAAGTGAGACTAGAACTCGAACGTCAATCGACTAAAAAATATGACAAATAAAATATGTCATTGTCTAATCATCTAGTAAGCACTTGCGAAGTGAAGTGACTCTCGAACTCTAACTTCAATTTTGAAATTTATCGCGGATTCCGCTGTCGAGTTACAAAACAGAATAGCCTTGCAGGTCAGGTACACAACGTAAAAATTTAGGAACATTATTGGATGTTGGGAGAAATCCAGATATTTTCTTTAAAATTAATTTAATTAAAATTACTTTGTTGACTTTTTGTTCCTTTCGCAAATCTAGTTTCGAACCATTAGACACAGCCTCTTAAACTAAATTGATATTACATGGACTTTCACACATACACGACCTCCTCTATTTCTATTTTTCGCATTTCTTCGCGTTTCGTCTTCATATTTATATGAAATGCGAAAAATTACATGACATTAATAATCAAAATTTTACAAAAAAAACTTCAAAGAAACATTCTTAAAAAAATATACATCAAGATCACCATATATATCTATAATATCTGAGAAGTTCCCTCAATTCCTCATACACCTATATAAAAAAAAAAAAGAATTTTAAAATCTGTAGATAAACGACGGTGTTCTGAGGTAACATAGATGCCCCTGTTTGCTCATATTACTACTCCTCAAGGAACGCCACATTTAAAAGTGTCATTGACCCTAACTAAACCAAAAAGATCATCCTTAAAAGTGTATAGAAAAAAATCGCCTTATTGTATTGCGTCACAAGGCGTGATTAAAGGAAACAGTCGCATAAGACGTATAGATCGGACAGACCCACATTTACGATCTCCTAAAGCATTTTCCACTCGATTTACGCTCATCTTCCACATAAAAGAGGATGAAAAATTACTTTTTCAGTTACCGTTATAGTTTATGTCTTACGTAGTGAGAAATGTGATAATATATATACAGTTTTTGATGCTGTAGGTACGTTATTTCCGCCTCAAACCTCGAGGGGATGGTGTAGTTTATTTTTAACGAGTCCAGCGGGACAATGCTATGATTCGGAAAACTATTCCCAAATCCAGATCCTTTTTAACTGTTGATACAGGAAATAATTTGAAATAAATCTCGTTGTGTATTTTTTTAATTTGTTTTGTTTTCAGATTGGTTACATACAATTTATCATCAATTTTTAAGGTTACTTCGTTGATCGAAGGGTATACTAGTCATACGTCAAAACTTTTTTAGAATAGGGCACACAGACCACCTGCTGGTAAATGATCACAACCGCCAATTGACATCCAAAAGTCATCACTCATCTAGAATACTTTTTTGACTTTCGGAAATGGATCTGTTCCCTGTAGGATAGAAGATAAAAGTTAAACTCGTATCGTGTAGCAATATTCTGAGCTGTAGTTCTGAGTAGTTGATGCAAAATGTTGTCATTTGATATATTGATAAAAATCCATAATATTAAACGCTTCACAAAATATTTTATTACCTTATCTGTTGATTTCGGTGCAGATGCTTTTTTTCCCAATTCAAAGATTTATGGCGAAAGCTGATTACGGTAGAAAAAAGGTAGGTACATACATAATTTATTATAAATAGTACACTGACAGCAATAATTTTACTCTTAACTGCCTTTATTTCTTTCTATTCTTGGCTATTCATTCACTATACCTAATTTAGTCACTGCTCTATTATTGGTATGTTTGTCATTTGACAAATCTTTACTCTTTACTTCATGTACCTATTTACGAGAACTTTTCATGCTGTATTTTTCTGCCACGGGGTTGGCCTGGAAAAATCGCTTTAAAGCGAAGGCGTCACCCATTGTTTTGTGTTTCTAACTTATGCTTTTATTTTATTTTATGGTGGTGTTATTTTATTTTATGTCGTATATGTGGTGTTTATTTTGTCTTCTAATGGTGTAAAACAATAAATTGTTAAATAAATAAATTATACAACAATTATTATACAACGCAGATTATATTCATCACCACCAACATTATGGCGTTTAATCTAATCACTCGTCGTCTATCTGTCCGTGTAGGGGAAGTACAAATGCGGTTTAACGATTTCCTTAAGAGCTCTCATGATCGAATTCAGATAGTACTTCTTCGAAATACGTATCGTATGACGTAACATAGCAATGTGGTTCTAGTGCTCACAGCGTTCATATTGTAGTGTCACACTATTTCCAAGAATTTTAGTTTATTTATCATCTCGTTCCTCGAGGGCACACCGCAGTTTATTTTTAACGTGTCTCTGGAGGCATCGCTGTATTGCTCCACTTTTATTTACCATGATATATATGTATGACGTTTATGTCTTTAATATTTTCAAATTGCTAAATGCAAATTGTAACCTTGTGCACTCACATCAAAGAGAGAATCTTTTACATTTCATATACATATTTTGCAGTATGTCCGATAAAAGGATATAGGTAAGAGTAGGGTATTTTCTGTACCAGTGTTAAGTAAGAAATAAATCTTTACGAAACAGTATGCTCTAATCACTAGTTTTTATCATATATTTTGAAAAAGAGTTTAATCAAAAACTATTAAGCCAACGAAGTATTCCAAATCAAAAAAATTTATTTGGTTCACATAATTTTGTAAATTACTTGCAGTTTCGCCTAACTACTCAGTAAACTCTATTTTTCTAATATTAGATTTTTAGTGCATAATGCATATACACCGATAAAATTGATAATTAAAGGAAATCAACACTAAGTTTAAGTTGTCCTCTAAACAATATATTCTAACAAGACACCTTTTAAAATAAATCCGGTTCAGGAATCATAGTAACAATCATTCTTGTGGCGAATGTTTACTTACACTCTCTCTTTTTCTAAATGTAGTCGAATTAGTACCATGTACCATTCGGTCATTCGGTATAGACATTTTTCATCAAAATCTAATTAATCAGCTCGGACGTCTAGAGCTCACCTGTAAGAATCAATGGTTCCTCCTTATCTTGATGAACGAAGTAAGCTATGGCGGACGCAATCACCACAACTACGGCATTTCTCGACACACCCGCAAACCATAAACTCCTCTGCATTATGAGTGTGTTGCGTCGACTTTTCTCGTCCTGAGGGTCTTTGAGACGAATATCTTTGAGGGCCTGGAATTACAAAAGAGATATAACTTTGACACAAGAAGGCTTAAACCATAAACAGGGATTCCTGTCAGTTTGAATCCCGATAAGTATAATGTCTTTTATTCACGTGTGCAAAGACTGCGGTGTAAAAGGCGAGTGTGGAAGCTTAAAGTGAGATACGCGATGGAGTAAGAAATATAATGTTCTCAAGCTGTACTTTTTGTAGATAACTTTGGTCTAAAGTATGTATAATAGTAAATACTTAAATTTCCTGAATTTGTATTAGGGTTGTCCTTCAAATAAAATGGTACCTATTTTACTTAACGCTACTAATAACAAAATGGTTTATTATGTTATCGTTCGAAAACTTTTCTAACTTTCGGTTCTTATAACTCTACATAGAAGAGGTACTAGTTAAAAACCCATTTATCTTTTGTCTGTCATATATCCTTACTTATCTATTTATATTAAGCGATAGGCCCTCGGAGCGCTAGAACAATTTCATGGGTATGTATCCACATCCCAAATTTAAAACGTATTTATACGTTTAGGTATACAAAAACAATAATGTAGTTGTAAGCGATACCGCTACTATAGTTGGATCTTTTAACTGACTGCGAGATAGACATAAATAGGTTATTGGAACCGCTGTAAATGAGCGCTTATCGTTTGTGCTTTTCTGCCTGAATCAGATAGGCCTCAGGCGTACTGGGGCATGAAATTTGATTCCTGACCCAGCGTAATTCATCGCTTTACTGAAAGATCCTTTTAAATGTATAATTAATAATGAAGCTTATTTCAGTGACGTATCAATATATGTTTGTTGACGTGACGTTACTCGTCACGATAATAGTATTATCCTTAAATCTAATATTGGTAACTATTGCGCCTTATATTAATTTATCACAAAAAGCAACCTTACTTTGTAAAGCAATTTTATGCTTCATACTCAGTGGAGTATTGAGTGAATTCACTATTCGATTTGAACAGTTACATCATCCGTTATTCCAATTGCTTATACTCGGTAGATGTATGAAAGTATCAAACAGGAAAATTCTATTCAAATATTGTGGAGTAACTACATCTTGATTGAATTGAAAATTGAATGGCAATATCGGTTGACTATAATATGTTTCTGAGAACCCGGCAATACGATTAGATATAATAGGAACGTTAGTGCCGTGCTGAAAACAATATTGCAATTCCTTGCAGTTCAAAGTAGTAATCTAAGTGAGTCCCTCTAACTCATCCTTAAAGAGCATTCGTGAAAGGTTTTAAGTCTGCCTTTTGTCTGAATGATTTTCGACGACCACTATAAGGCAGCTCGTCGTTGAGTCACAGTTATTTTTGAACGAAGTTTTGGTTAGAATTAACATTATAAGTTACGAATATTACTGTTCAAAAAAAACGTAATGATTCCCTATTCAGTATTTGCCTATACCCTAAACCGAAATGTGACATTGATTTGTTAGTATTAGTCTACTTTGTACCAATCCGTGGTTAACGTAAACTCTTTAAGACATGCGTGGCACCTCCCTCCCTCCCACAACGGAAACATGCATTATAGTATAAATTAAAAGTGTATACCAACATACAAACGAGCACCAACACGAGTTTCGCCCCGAAACAGAGCATCATCAGGGTAAGTTGACCCTACCATGGTTAGTCCCAAAGTCAAAAATAGCATGCTGTAAACTTTGATCGATACTATTTGATCATTAATATTAACTCAGCGTATGGGATATAACCAAACATTATATTAGCGTGCTACATGTATGCTACATTGCTAACATGCTTGATTGTAATTAGTAAGCTAACCGTCGTTTAGGATGTTAGATATGAGTAACAAAGTTACGAGCTACACGTAGGTTGCTCAATAAGTTTTAGGATAAAGAAAAATTATTATTCAACAATAGTCTCCTGCATCAAGTTTAATTGAAAAGGCGATATCGTACTGCAGCCTAATTCCCAGAAACCTGGCTATTAGCAGTGTCTTTATCAAGATAATATATTATCCTATTTGAGATACCTATTTCAATGTGCTAATTGTGCCGTATTCAACCAGCCAACTAATTTAGTAATCATGTACATTACCTCGTACATAATCGAAATCGGTACTATGTTGTGCTATATGGCTCTCTACAAGAGACGAACTCAGGAACAAATTTATCAAAAGTTACAGAACGTTTTCATGTCCCATAATGTCGCTAAAAGTAACTTATAATGGAGGCCATACACGATCAAGTGTACTTGATCAAGCGTCAAGCGGACTTGATGCGGCATTCAGTATACATGATCGTGTATGGCCACGGTATAGCTATCTGGCCATATAGCTATCTGGCCATATAGCTATATGGCCATATAGCTATCTCATGTACACTGAATGACGCGTCAAGTCAAACTGCTGAAAAGTCAAACTGCAAACTTGACAAATACACTTGATCGTGTATGGCCTCCATTAGGTAAGGATGAACGATATATTTTGTCTCCTAGACGAAGCGTTTCTAATTCCCTACAACCTACAAATTTAGTCTGTACCTCTGTCTGTATACCTCTTTTTAACGATGTACCTCTGGAAAGTAATTTATATATTTATTTATTTATTTATTTAAACTTCTTTGAACCATACAAAATGTATTAGGACAAAAGGCGGACTGAATGCTAAAAGCATTCTCTGCCAGTAATGGTGCTAGAATACATATCAAAAGTATATTTTAACCATTTCATCAAAAAATACATTTCCGTATGTTAAAATGAAAACCACGAAATAATCTCACTTATCTATCTATACCTACTTACCTACTATGTATTCTTCACACCACCCTTCTCAGAAAATTTCAGTTCATCGTATCGCGATCTCTGGCAGCTGCTACGAACCACCGTGCAGGGCTCACACCATTATTTATGATTCTCTGTTAGATACTTTTACACTGTAAGTACTCTTTTGTATTATATAATATCTTAGATTACTGTTACTTAGATTATATAGAATTTTTCAGGCGCTGAAAGCTTAAAGTGTTTACATGTTAAAAAATTCTAATGTTATAAGTACCTACCCATGTATGTCTTGATGATGTTTTGGAAACGAATTAAAATTCTCTAAATTCACCTTCTGGATGAGGAGTAGAAACCTCTTATTCAAGTATTTCAGAAACGATATAATTATATTTTTATAACATTAATATTATGATGTTGGAATGACGGCTAGATTAGCAATAACTACCTAAATAAGTGACCCTATAGACCCCGTAGAACCTGTGGTAGACTCTATCGTACGCTCACGTAGTACTTTGTAGCGATTCGAAAAAGGGAAGAAAATTTAACATAAAGACTCAAACGTGTCTTCCTATACCTAATTTCATCGTGCTACAAAATATTAGTCTCGGATAAAAAAAAAAATTTTTTTTAGTCTCGGATTGAATCAAACTCGGATAGAATCAAATTCGAAGCACCAATTTGATTGTTATTATAATATAACGTCAACAAATATCTACAAATTCATTTGTAACAAAGTTCCTGTAACCATAGAAACTTCTGTAGATGGAATATTCCATTCATCTTACACTGATCTTAGCGCAGACAGCTGTTACGAAGCTGAGTTTGTGTCCGTGTAAATTATTTATGATTCGATAGGTACTACCATCAAGAGTAACGAATGGAAATCTATGAATCCTATTTTGGCAGCAAACATTCTACAAATATACAGGTCATTTGGTAAAACTGCCGAAGTTCCACAGTTCTAATCCTCGGTTCAATGTGCTTGTTTCAAAGTTTAGTTTGCGCAATGAATACATCATAATACATACATACATAGAAATAACGACACTGTGATCCCTATTTTGATAGCAAGCATTGTATATACCGTAAAACCTCTGCCTAAAAAGTAGAAACCATAGTGTAGGAACATACAGTTGTATAGTGCCAATACATAAAAAGATGTATAGTGCCTTTGATATCGCAAGAAAAACTGATGCCTTCCAGTCATTGGCTTCATTTCCGAAATATGTGTTAGTACAAAAACAGTTAGTATAACAGATATACAGATTTGTATATAATTTTAACCGACAAAAAAAGAGAAAGTTCTCAATTCGACACGTATATTTTTTTTATTGATTAAATCATTATGTTTACTCTCAGTGTTTTTCCCGAAAAGGTGTTAGAGTTTCGGGAGCATGTCACACCTCGCCCTGTACCGGACACATTTTTGAAATCTCCGTTGGCCGACTTATGACAGAGTTTGTTAAGCTGTGGTAAAACCATGTATATTACTGAAACTATCCCAACTTCCTCAGATGGAATATTCAGTTCATCGTACGGTGATCCAAGACAGCTGTTGCCAAGTTTAGCGTGCGCCTCTCATTTCTGATTTCATATTAGTTTAGTTATACCACTGAGAAGTTCTATGTATTGGTGTGGGTGCAACGCAAAATAATCGGGTGTAATCATTGAATTATAATGTCATAGAACAGACATGTCGAACAAAATGTGCGTCCCGCCCGGGAGGTTCGATTTTAAAAATGGAGTTTATTTCATAACATAATAATTATGTGACCTATAAAATACAATAGTTTGCTAAGACTCACAAGTTTTTAACGTTACCCCTATTAAAATAAAAAACATGAGAGGTGTCAAGGGACACCCGGATGGAACGAAGTTCCTTTCGATTTAAGTATTGTTTTGTTGTACAGCTAGCGTGATTCAGAAAGTTGTACAGTACAGCGCCATCTCTGTAAAACTCTCTGAATCACTTCAAAAAAAGTGTCGTCATTCGTAAGAATCAAAAAGTGTCGTAATTTTCCGTCTAGCCCCCTTTCACAACGCGCGATGAGGAACTTCGTTCCAAAAACATCAGAACTCATGAAGAGACACTAAACCTGACTCTACAAACCCTACATCTTGTTCAGAAAGTATCGCTTGGTCCATAAACTTATGGTAAGAAATTACAAGCATTAGGTATTATGTCATGCAATATATACATACTTGATACTGTATAGGTACTACACAAGTTAATAGTTTAAAAACCCAATACACGCTTTTAAAGTGGCAATATATACAGAAAAAAATTGTGACTGTGCTGTTCCCTTGTCTGGAACTAAACCTGCGTGTGGTATCAAGTCATGCTTAGCTATTAGCAAAATATGTATAACTTAAACTCATTAGATTTGCCCCTCACAAAAAGGGCCAAAAAGCGCTAAGAAACGGCCAAGCTATAATTTTGACAACCACATCAAGCTACCAAAAATGCTTACTAGGCAGACTGACTACATTTTTTTCTTGTATTGTTTGATGTCATTTAACTATTCAAGGTCTCGGTCACAAACTGCTTCTCACAATAACTTTATGAAAATTGTGATAATTTGATCTTGCGATCGCGTTCCATAAATATGAATGATATTAAATTATGTTGACAACTAGGAAATATCCATCATATTCCACTATTACATAGCATGACGATTTTAACATAAATTGTAAACAGAGACGCGCAAAGTAAATTTTACGTAAAATAGCATAAACAGGTATCTGTTTATCAAGCAGGTAAGTACATTTATTGGTGTCATCAATTGATTTGTGTGTATTTTCTATACCGTTACATTTCCATTTATGGAAAAATAAATAATCGACAACAATGTAACTTCATTAATGGGAATTTCACCTGGCGAGCGAGAAGTCTAGTCCTAGTCCTATTTCCTAATGGGACAAACATTTCTGTGACAAATAAATGTTTTTCCTCTAAGGTCAAGTATTTTAGATATATTTATTTAGTAAATATACCAACAATATATTATATTTATGCCACTGTAATCACTTTAAGCTCAATACTTTCCCATTATTTTCATCATTGTAAAACTCAAATTTCCTTATTTAACTGTTATCTTTACCGACCATAATGGCTGTGAATAAATCAAAACACAAAAACTTAATGGGTACTTGCATTGATTGCTTCAACATTAAACGTCTGTGGTGTCGGACAAAAAAAAACAATTTTCATTCTGACTATAAAATTAGTTTAGAAGTGGACTTCCCCGTACTAGCAGACTGTGGCCTTCAACCTAGAATGTTTTTTCGCAGAAGAATAAAATTCTTGAACGAAAAATAATCGACAACAAAATACTCATCTCAATATTACTGGTAAGTCTTCAATTAGTAAAATGTAATTCAGTCAACGATGAGTTAAGTAAAAAATCACGTATTAAGTATTATTATACTATTAAGTATTATTTTAGGATTCCATGTTTGAATGTGTAATACCATTACCCGTGGAAATTATTTCAAGGATGTTGGATTTTCTTGTAGTTCCTGAAAACTACTGTGTCCCCTATTGAATTATTTTTCACAATCTTAAGCTAATTATTTTTGAATATTTAGTTATTTATTTAGATTTAGGTATACCATCAACTTTCTTAAAGAAACACAATGAATTATAAATAAGTTAAATCTTCATGTTGCATCCGAAGTAATCCGAACTAAACTGGGGCCATATTCCAGCTTTTTCTAAAACAAGGAAAAACACCGTTTCGTCCCCGTAAGGGATGTGCTTCTTAAATGTTTCTTCAATAAATATTTCAGTCGAGTCTGGTTATCTTCTACATTATTGCAAAGAAACTTAGGTGCTTGAGATGTAACGAGTTGTATAACTAGCCGTATTACAGGCGATGGCAGCATTTATATTCGTAACTGTTATTGCTCAGTTGAATCGTCCCCTTTAGATTCTAGTTCTAATCTAGATCATTGTATCGCTCTGTGTTTAAGTTGTTTATTCTACTGCTATTTTACATAGAAAATGTTTTACATTTATGTTCCTACAAATAATGTCATTGGTAGGTTCGTAACACCTAAATGCAATGTTCTTATTACAATAACTTAAAAAAATTCGGTTAGGAGATTTTTTTTATTAATTGTATTCATTTAAGTCGTTATTTCGCATAATGACCAACTTATAATCCCCTCGCTTCGGTTCGATTAGATTATGAAACATGTGGTACAATCATTAAATAAATTAGCGATCTCTTCGAATAAATCATATGACTTCTATGTTTTCGAATTAATTTGATTCCATCGTAACATCGTAACATCGAACCCAATTCGATCTCTAACAATCTTCACTATATAAATATCGTTTTGAGTAACTGAGTAATGAGATGTGCAGAGTGACCGACAACATCACGCGACATGGTATTTTTATCGTAGAAAATCAATGAAATCTATAAAATAATTATGTTAGTATTAAACACAAAAAAAAACACAAAATAGATTTTGATACCATCCAACCGAAATTCCTCAAAATGGTTTCTTTTGAAACACAATAATGCGAAGATGGTTTGTGACCACTAAAACAATGTACTAGGCACATTTTCGATTTTCGACTTTTTCCACACAAACATTTTTTCGTGGTAGCACACGCCGGGTATCTACTAGTACTTGATAATTGCGATATCATTTTATATTGCAAATAACATAGATCGCCGTTCCATTCAAGAAAATTCTTAGGTATGTAATTTGCTAAAAGACCGGCTCAGACATCCTCAAATATACGAATACCAGTGAACGAACGTTATTATATTAGTTTATTGACGGATACAAAATTTTTAATAACGATTTGTTGCTCCTAAAAGATTTTATGAATATTCAGAATTGAACGTCATAAAATAATGATCAATATTGTTCTATCTTATCAAAATTATAGCTTCTTATTCTTATTTCTTATTCTTATTATTAGAGTTATGCAGTGACCAAGGTAGTAAAGGTTTTGCATGAACTTGATATTACAATAATTATAATAGTCTATTAAATTGGAATCGTATTATAAAGGCCATTTTTTCTTTCATTAGTTACCTTTATGTTACGTTACCAAAGAAACCATTTTAATTGCGGAAGTTAATATAGATCTAACAATACATGTTGCAAAAAATTGGTCTCTCGAGAAAACAATATGATTGAAGTACAAAACGAGTTACATTTAACATTTAATTTCTGCTTCGTACGTGTAGTATGAACGACGAACGCTAGAAGCATGTTTCGTAAATCGTACCATATTCTGCTAAATTATAAACGTTTTTCATTGTGTGTAGTTTTAATCTAGCATATTTTGAAGCTCGGCCACAGAAAACCATGAACTTATTTACGCTTGAAATGTTTATTTTTGGTTAGTTTTTATAATAATTTCGTTTGAACCGAATTTCATTCTATCTTTTATGACCTTTACATAAAAAATTGGTTATCTCTATTTTTTGTTGTGTCATATTATTAAGTGATATCTACATTAACAACTCCTTGCATTAAGAATTCATAACTTACCTAATTATTCAGAGTTAAAATACAAAAACGTTTGTTTTTTGAGTTGTTATTTTCTAAGATATTAAAATAATCGAATTTTAAATCAATTTTCATTTCAGTTCCTGAATACTTTGACAGATGTTTTAGAAGTAGATAATAAGAAACTGATTACTTCACCTCTAATGGCTTTACCTGTAATGGTTGATCAATGATTTGCTCTTCCATTGAACTTCAACTAGGTTTAAATACCTGGCAATAGTTATAAACTAGGCCCTGGTTTACGTATACCATAAATTCTTAGTGTATACATTTTTTAATAATTATAACTGTTAGAAATAGTAACTAAATATAAAAAACAGCTAAAATGAAGCTCCCAAAATTGCATTAAACATAATATCCGTACCTTCATTCCCATTAGAACGACGCAGCACGCTAAGCCGAGCAACGTATCTTGCAATCTCGTGTCCCCAATATGTCGGAACACTTCCTGCCAGGTCGATATGAAGGTTTCCGCGCTGAACTTTAGCCCCAACAGGCCTTTTATCTGCGACGATGCAATTGTTATCGCGGCAGCCGACGTAAAACCGGAGACCACTGGCAGGGAAACGAATTCAACCAAAAATCCTGAAATGAAACCCCATTGTTCAGTAACCCAGCTTTCGAATAACTACGACTAATTTTCATTGTTCGAAATAAAATGTTTCTCCGCGAATTTTCGGGCGACTAGCCCATTATGGCAGTACGGACGAAAGAATTGTTGACAGATTGTATGGCTTGTTGTTAATTATTTCAGGGAAGTTGTTTTTTGTATTGTAAACCTTAAATTATACGTCAATTAAAAATAACACAGAAATACTTAATACCTATGTGAAATTTATTTTACTGTACGATTACTCTTAACGGCCTTTCCCAATCGCTGTTACAATTCTGGGACAGCGTACCCAACCCCCTTGCAAACCCAGGAACGACTGTCTACTAGATTACCCGCCATTAGAAATATCTTATTTCTTTCTTTTTCTTGGCTGGCATCGCACCATTGATGCCTTTGTTGTTGCTGATGTCCATGGGCGACAATAGCAATCAGGTGAAACGTAAGCTCGTTTGCCGGCTATTTCCATAAAAAAATGTTTTTACTATTGTATAATGTTTTGTAAGAAGATTCCATGACCAACCACATCTCAAAAACAAACATTTTATTTAAAAAGTTCTAAAACTCAAAACCATAAATAATAAAAGGGTATGCAGTCTCTTAGTTGTTATTATTCTAGTGTTTCTTTAAAATAACGATGTGGAAAATTAATGCAACAATATAACTATTTTCCTTGCACATTAGATCTCAGACCTAGATGCATATCATAATTGGTCCAACGTTATTATAAATGCATCTGCTACAGTCATTGTGTTGTTATATAAGAAGCAATTTCAAGATTAAATAATACCTTAGTACCTTGTATATTGTTTGAAGCTACGCCTCGTATCCATATAGATTTAAAACTAGACAGCAAGAGAAAGTAAAAGAAACAGTACCTACCGAAGGATAGATGCAAAAGTTTGATAATAGATTGTTATAAACATATTATAAGAAAGAAAAGCCGATATTTGTATCCGAAAGAGTAGACGTGGTTGGCCGAACCTTTCGGGAAAAAATTTCAGTAGTTATTTCAATTCATTCTAGTAACTCACTATAGCAGTGATAGCCTAGTGGTTAGTACGTTAGTCTCCCGAACACAGGGGCCCGAGTTCAAACCCTGGCACGCACCTCTAATTTTCAAATATTCTAATACGAGTATGTGCATTGTGCATATTACTTAGTCTGGCCATAAATGCTGTTACAATTAAAAATAAACAAAATATTATATTTTAATTTGGAATCTATCATTTTTATATGGTTGTTCATTGAGTTTTTACATTTTGGCGCCAATACATTGTACAATATTTTGCGATATTAAAATGGAGTAGGGTGATAAAGAGAACCGAATCGCTGTGATTGCATTACACAAAGTAGGTATGGAGTCAAATGCAATTTTTAAAACTCTCCATACGCTTGGTATTAGTAAAATGTTTGTGTATATGAACGTTTATAATTATAAATATTACACATTTAAAAAGATACAAAATGTGCTTACCAAGCTGTATAACGCCTGCAGCTAACTGAACGATGCCGGCGACAAAGCACAGCAGTACAGCATAATCTGGGTTAGTCCCGTTGGTGTATGTAAACGTGAGGAGAGACAGCAGAGCCGTGGGACCTATGTTGATTTGAGGACAAGTGCCCATGACGGCGTACACAAACCCACCCACGAAGGACGCGTACAGGCCATACTGAAACGATAAAAGTATGGAATAAAATAAGTTTAATCTTCCTATATTTTTAAACCAACTTGAAAATAAACTTTTTCATTTCATAGCCTTTTTATAGGTTTTCCTGTAACTGTAACTAAAGAACCATTTTCTGTATTTTTCTCAAAATTCTAACCTCAGTAGTTACGGATATAAGGGGAGATGGTCAATTTTCGTCTTCGATTTTCGTTCTTGAATAATTTTAAAAGTATCCATTATAGAACTATAACAAAAATATTTGAGAATACAATAACCCCTTTCATTTGACATGCCACACGATACGGTTTGCAAAAAAGTTATTTTTTAATTTTGATTAAAAATTTAATTTTGTCCAGTAGTTTCGGAGAAAATTGGTTGTGATGGGCGGTCGCCCAGACATACGAGTGATCATATAAGGGCTTTTCGATTTTTCTTTTAGAACCCTAAAAATAAGGTTCTCAATTTGGGTTCGTTTTTTCGATTTTTCGTTCGGAACCCTAAAAAGAAGGTTCTCAATATGGTTGTATTTGTTTAATGTGTTATGTCATAACTCAGTCATTCATTGATTATGAAGCTCAAATGAGCTATAGCTATTTCCAGATTGATCCCATATTTATCAAAATTCAGATATGATGATAAAGATTTGAGGAAACTCCTCAAATATGGCGATTTTATTATATTAGCCCTCAGATTAAATAAAAGGCAGATATAACTTTCCCAAAGAAATGCAACAAATGACGTGAAGCCGCTTTTTCTCTATGTGTGCATGACAACCATATTGACAATTAGCAGTGGCATCGTAGAGACACATACTTCTTTGTGTGTGTAAGTTGCCACATTGAAAACAAAAAGTCGCAATCTCCCACAATTTAGTAAATATTTTTTGCCATACTTTCGACTTGAAATATGATGCAAAATTAAATTGGCAAATTTATTTATCAAATTATAAATTATCAAAAAATATAGATATTAAATATGTCAAATGTTCTTTTAATATACAGTACTTAATATGTTGAATTGTTTTAATTTATGGTTTTTTCTCTTTCGGGTAGTTATTTTTGTTGGAGGGTTCTTTTTGATATGTCTGGACTTTGGAGGAGAGGGGCTATTTAAATACAAACTCACTTCATGTTATTCTATAATTCTATATTGTGAATACTGTATAATTACACTTTATAATAATATTATTTATAATGACATTACAAATTATGTCTACACCGGTTCGTGTCTCAGATAGAAGTCATCTTGTCACAATAGAACACATTCTATTGTGACACTATTTAAATATATTAATATTCTAAAACACCTGACATTCATTAAAATGCAATGAATAAAGAAAGCAAAATTTGGATTGCCAATCATTATCTTGCCTACTTTGAGGAATAATAAAATCCCATTTTTCTTGTTTAATAGCATTTGTCGGCAATCTGCAAAATAAAATAATTTATTGAGTAGGCTAAACAGGAACTAAAGTAGAATACAATATTTTCTTTCAATTGTGCATTTTACCGTAGGCAAACGTGATATTTTCAATCAACCACGTTTACCTATGTTAAAATCCTTATTTTATCCCTCTAATCCTTTTTACAATCTATCTTATGTTTGTAATAACCCAGCGACTGGTATTTATGCATTGGCTGCATTTCCTCATTTTTACATTTAAATAAATACTACTATTTACTTTTAAAATATTTTTTTGATATAAATTTATAATCGATCAGTGTTCAAATAACCCATGCATATTTCCCCTAATTTAGGGTAATCGATTTTCATATAAAGCTGGTATAAAATTGAATAATTGTCGAGGTTTTGTGTTCCGAGCGCACCTCAAAAATATTATTATAAATAAATAATAAAATAATGAACAGTTACCTGTGAAAAGATATCTAATCTTCTTTTGCTTGATTTTGGGAACAACTTTAGCAGGTTTTAAAATTGCAAGACGGCATTTTATCTGAGAAAATTATTTTATAAATTTTGACAATTGTGACATGAAAGCTATTTGACGCTTTCTTTAGTACTGAATCGGGTTTGTATTTGCTTTTTTAGTTTGTATTTACTTTGGTAGCTTTACATTTTAGTTGAATGAATATATCTGCCTTTTATTTAATCTGAGTATTAGCCATAATTAGATTAGTCGTCATACATCGTTCGTTATTTCGTTAAGGTCAGTTAGTTTTTTGGGAAAAAAAATATTTATTTAAGAAGTCTCCGTAGCCTAAATGGTAGTGATCTTGCCTGCGAACCTCGGGGTTGCCAGTTCGATTCTCAGCCACGACGGACATTAATATAACAAACAAAAATTTTATTCCTGGGTCGCGAGTGTTTGTAATGTCTCTTCTATCGTTTTCCATGCAATACAATTATATACTAAGTATTATGTATTCTGTGACTATATGTGTGAGCATTTGTTTGTGCGTGGCTTTGCTCTTGTAAAGTCATAACCTTCGCATACTATATAAGGGCATTTTCGCCAAAAATTGTAAATTGCGTTTTTACCGTGTCCCCTGACTTCATACTTTGAATTTTCTTAATTATAATGTGAAGAAGAAAAAATCTTAATTTTATTTTGTTTACTTGTTTAATAAACTTTACGGTAACACCAACAAAAGTTGTAATTATTGCCTAATATAATTTTTATTAATAATTTAACAAAATAAGACCATCGTTTTTGCGATGTCCCCTTCAGCGTTCGACTACAAAACATGCGATAAAACATGTTTTGTTTGATCAGAATCGTACAAATTTGGGGCTAAATAACATTATCTGTTTGTCAACACTGTAAAAAGGTTAATTTTTAATCTGTTTTGGACTGAAAATTGACTGAAAACAGAGTTCAAAATAAATTTCAAAAAAGGGTTCGGGTGGAATTCCACTATCCGTTACCGTGGTTTTGTATTTTTTGTAAATTCTACGATGAAAACTGATAAATATTACGTATGGCAAATCATTTTAGAATAATCCCATGACAATCTGTGCACGGTTATGTCAGTGTTTTTTCACTAGTTTTTCAGGAATTAAATAAATAAAGTTGAATCGACCTCGTAGCAATTTTAAAGTTCCATTCTGAAACTGCTGATTTGTCAGGTTAAATGGAAATATATTTTTATGAAAATTATTGTATCTAAAAGCTAATATTTTAACGAAACATATTTGTAAACATTTTTCTAGTATATATAATTAAATTTAATCAAAATTTCAATTTGAATATTCTGTTTGGGAATCCGTTACTTCCGTTCCGAGACTATACTCGTGGTAACGTATTATGTGGAAGGCAAAAGTAGCGGAATGGAGTGGATAAAGTTGATGGTACACTGTGGCAATTGGGTTGAGAAACTACTTAAAATATTTTTTATTGAGTTATATTATAGTTTGTTCTAAATGCTGTCAGATTATTATATGAACTATTTTATTGCGGCAAAAGTTAAATTCAGAAATTTAATTGTAAAAATAGTTTTATTTTTGTTTTAGTGTTCTTTTTTTACGTAAATTTAACTGTATTGGGGTGGCCTTTACGACGCTTAAATTGGGGTGACAAATACCAATTCCATGTTGACATACGAGGGTGTCACAAAAGGCGACAGATGCCGGCCCACTTGGTTATAAGACTTTAAATAAGGATAATCTTATCAATAGGTATTAATATGGATAAACTTTCTTTTAACCCATACCTTCGATTGACCTGAATTTTGGTATACCTATGTATTTAAACATGCTAATACATGTTTAGACATTATGCGGAACGAATTTTGCATTTTTCTTTCAAACCATAGGCTCCCAAGAAAAATGTACTGGGCATAAAATGTCAATCTCTTAATGGGCTTCAACTTTTGTACGAAATATTTTTCTGTAAAATCAAGACTTTGTAAAATAAACGTGAAAAACTAAAAATCATGGTTTTTTCCAAAGTGACCTTGAAAATTAAATATGCGGGCGGGTGTTTTGTCTATGATACCACAGTTCAGATCAATCGGTGGTATGAGATAAAAGGAAGTACACCCATTGTTATTAATAGAAATATACTTATTTAATAAGTAAGTTTAATATAGTTTTATTATATAATAAATTTAATTTTTTGATAGCCTAGTGGTTTAAAAAACTTCTTCTGCCTACTCGGGAAGTTTTGTTTAAGACTATGTGTGTCTAAAACCTTACTTTCCATTCCGTTATTTCGATCTTTCTCTTCCGTGACTGTCCCCAAAAAAAGGAAAAATAAAATATCCTATTGTTAATTACTTTTCCAAAAGATTTTATTTTTTTTTATTTTATAAAATTAAAAAATACTTTTGTTTTCCCTTTAAAAATACCAAGATTCAGAATGTTTGGTGTTTTTGCTTTTAAAAGACAAAAATAGAAAGTAAAATGACCACATAGTAACGGGATGTAGGTAAATGACATGCTAAAACTAGTTTTAATGTTGATTTTACTGGTTTTTTTTAACTAATATATTCCTGTATCCCTAATAAACCTAATGAAAGACTAATTTTACCAAAACTGTGTTTAAATTTATTTATATTGTCATTCGTATTTGGTCACCGAATGGAACGATTTATAGTTCCGCCTCGCAGAAAATGTCCTGTAATTTTAATTTCAGTAAGTATTTCAGCGCCTTATTATATTTTCTGGCAAGAAAATAACATAACAATACAGTACAATTCAAAAAATGGTCAAAATTTCAACAAAAAAATTTTTACAATAATTTACAAAGTTTACACTTTTTGGCGAAAATGCCCATAAATTCAATACTTAATAACAACACACCCTACATACAATAGTGCAGTTATCATTACCACTGTATCTTTGTAACTATAAATAAAATTTTCTCGTTTGGCTTTGGATAATCGCAATTTAGTGAAAGAGGGAAAATGAAACAAATAATTTATTTTATCACAATATCAATACTCTTACATCTTTGACGTGTTGTCGACGGAAAAAGAACAAAAATCTAACTTGCTAACTTCCCCTTAGGTAACCTTCCTTTCTTGTGAATGCGATTGAAATATATTTAAAAAGTTTTACGATTAACTTTTAGAAGGATGTTGATAGCCGCACAAGACTTTCTAACGCATAAGTATTGATGGGATTTAACTACGTGATTCAGAAGAAAAGTTGGCCAACTCGGGGTTGATTGAAGCCTCTATCACCACAAATTATCATGATCAAGAGAACTAACGGCTTCACGAACTTTCCCTAATTTTAATGTATATGATAATAGGCAAGTATGTCAATAACGATACACAATTTTATCGTACAATACCTACCTACTTTTACCATTTTTAAACTGGCTTAAAAGTATGTCAAACAATTAAGCGATTATGAGGAATTGAGACTGTAGTTTCTAATGACAATAATGAATATAAAATTGGTTTAATAAATAAATATTATAAATTATTCTAAATTAAATAAATCTTTTGATTATTGCGGAACATTGTTACTACTAAAGCGGAAAACTACCTGCATTTCAAAGCAACTGAAGCCCAGTGTAACGTTACGTATCCATTTTGTAAATCGTAATTAAGGTTCCAATTTACATCTATTGTTCGCTTTAAATCTGTTTAATTACTCGTAGTCAACGCATTGCCAATAAGAAGGACAATTAGGTCAAAGTAGTAAAGGCTATCGAGTTTCCCAGTTGAGAAGAAAAGCTTGTGCATTAGGGAACAGCGAAGGATACTTCCACTGTTGCTATTAATGCCAATATTCATTCGCTGTAGACTGTGCGGTAACTGTGCCTTATTCGTTTTTCCGTTTAGTCTTCGTACCGTAACGGAATGGATAGAAAATAAAAATGTTTTATGTCAAAAATGCAGCCCTCAAATATAAATTTAAGTTCAACCAGAACAATTTACTTTATTTAAAACGATGTCTCTTCACGGAAAGAGGTAATATTGAAATTTTAAAAGTACGTATTATTAAGGTACCTATGAAGTAGGTCGTGGACGGGTACCTCTACAGGAAATATTTATCAGGCGCATTCAGGCTTCGATATGTGGATTTCTGATGGCTGCTGTCTGTCATACTCAAAAAGTCATCATCAAAGCATACTAGAACTTGTACACGTGAATATCCTTGAATCTCCAACTTTAGAACGACAAAGACGTTTCTTTCAGTGAGTAATAATTTCAAACAATCAGAAAACCATTCCTAAAAAGGCCGGATATCCTTGAAAGATCTCCCCAGCACTCTGAGGCGGGGCATTGAAGGTTTTTTTGTAATTCTAAACTACCTAAACAATTTAAGTATTCTGCCTTCCACATTCATGCTTGGAATGGAAATATGGAACATCAACAATTTTACTGGAACAACTAGTATCCTTAATTGTCTGAGTTATAAAGTTGCAGCTTTAGTAAAAACACTCAATTTGAAACATTTCCGGGATAGTAGTGTAATATCCTTAATCCTATTTGTTTCTGTTTGGTACAAGCTTAGTTCTAAGAGGATTAGCGTATTACACTAAGTTACCTGCGGTTCGAATCCGGCGAGCGAAGCATATGCAATGGACTGGGGTATGAGCGTGAGAGCCACTGTGATCCCCGCTATCAAGTCGCCAATCCCAGTCGGCAAGTCGTAAGTCCTCGACCAGCGTAGTATGGGAAATACCCGGCCGACCAGTTGCCTAGGATCAGGTAGTTTCAGCATTCTCCCGCCTGAAATATTGTTTTTGTTTGAGTTGATATTGTAAATATCGGATTTGTAGTTCAATACAAGGAGTTCAATGCTTTGATGTAGATGTTCGTGTGGGCTAGAATGAGTAGTTCATTCGAGAATTTAATATTATTTCAGTACTTTGTTAATAGATTTAATTATTATTTTTTGATGATGCTCTTTCACTGAGTGCCTACAAGTGGAGGTAAAAAGTTCTCAGCATATCTTTTAAATTTATACTAGTGACTCCCGGTCTAAGAAATAAATATCGCACTTATATTGTTTAAAGATTACTTCACATAGATACTAAGGAATATTTTACACCTACCACATGCAATATTGTACGATAATTTATGTTACAGTACATATATGTATATGTCACCGGAAAATAATAAGAACCGTAAGTTTATAAATTATATATGGCCACTTAAAACTTTCGTAGCTCTATGGTAAATTTCACTTCGTCAACAAAGGAGAAGGAGCACGTGACTTATTCAACCAATCAGAGCGCATATGGCGTTTGGTTATTGGTCACTTATTATTTTACGAGTGAGCTCGGTAAGTTTATCAATTTCCGAAAAAACTTTCGTAGCTCTATGGTAAATTTCACTTTGTCAACAAAGGAAAAATGTGGCCGTAAAATAACAAAATTTATATCTCGTTTAGAATCTTACGAAAGTATATAAATTTCCTAGAAAATTTTAGGAAATTAATAAACTTACGGTTCGATGACATATACATGACTCAAAAGTTTCTTACTGCTGCATGATAAATTTTAGTGCCTAATTTCAACTTGCGCCTCTGCTATGCAAAAACAAATGGACAATAGTTGTTTGTTACGCAACGAGAGAGCAATGTTTGGTGTATTTCTTACGTCCGTTTTAAAACAAAAACAATGTTCCTCACTGAGGCAACAAACACTATTGCTCGCTTTGGGTATTGTCATTTCGTTTTGAAAATAGGAAGAGGCCGTAAAAAATATGTTTCATGTGCAGATACTTTTTTTTATTTTTGGCAAAAACCTTTTTCATACGTACTCGTATTTAGAACGGAAGACGTCACGTGTTCCAAGACAATGTGAAAGATATTTATATATACCGAAATATTGAAAACTTAAACGAATTATCCATAACCATACCAGATATATGTACCTAAGTATATAGCATAATCTTTAGAAAATCTATTACCGATCCGATCCGATTATAATTATTTATTATTAAATTATTTTCATTTTGTATCTGCCGTATTTTTATATTACTTATTTCGAAAAATAACATATATACATAAGTACTAACGATCATTTGACCTAATGCCACTTGATATACTTTTTTTATAACGATCAAATGATATAATGATTTACTGATATAATTTCATATTTTCTAATTTTACATGGTCTAATGGACATTATTATCTATACTAATATTGTATTATAAAGAGGAAAGATTTGATTGGTTGTTTGCATTGAATAGGCTCCGAAAGTTCCGAAACTACCGAACCGATTTGAAAAATTCTTTCACTGTTGGTTGACATATTATTATAGCGAAGCGTGGGCGATTTCCTAGTACATATATTATATTGTATATTGCACATTTGAACTAATACACAATAAGTGTAACTATAATATTCAAAATCTATAAGTAACGTTTAATATAATTTATAAATCTACTTTATTTTATAAATTTTTGGTAAAATTCCAAATAATTGGCGTTTGGCCGAATGTTGATGTTAACGTTTGTGACAGAAATGAATCGCTGCAAAACCGACTCCACGTAGTCTTATCTGTCCTACCCCTAGAGTGTAATGTAAACCCGCGTAGGCGCAGAGGGGCAAGGCGGCCCGCGAGCTGAGGAGCAGGTGGTGAGCGTAGCGCCGGAGCCGTGACAAAAACCATCTCTGTTGCTTGCTTGCTGCATGCGGAATGCCTCGTGCTGTTTACCACATGCCACAACTTTTGAAGATTAGATTATTTGAAAATTAGGTCTAATGAACGTTATATTAAAAAAATACTGTATAAAAATTATATGAAGTGAACATACATACGAAGTCGTATTATACTACGGTATATATGGTTTCGACCCATTAATGGCCCACTACTGGGCACGGGTCTCTCCTCTTGTACGGTATATATAATATTACTATACTAACTATTACACAGCCATTCTTATTACATGTAAACCGTTTATGTCACTGTAATAAATATACCTATTACACCGAAGGCGATTTCCTTTCATTGTTATGGGTTTGTTACGCATTCTTTACACAATAGCTGTGGTAACGGCCACTACTGAAATGTTTTTAATTTGTATTACGAGAATCAAGCCACCTTGCATTTTAAAAATTAAAATTTTGAACAATAATGAAAAACTTTTACTATGCAATTAAATTCTGAATAGTAAGTCTGATGTTAATGACCTCGAACTCAAAAGTAACGTTGAAAAGATTACGCTTAAAACAAAAATCGAATTGAGTAACTTTGATTACTGCAGTTTCAATTGGGGCGGCTTAAAACACTAACTCCAATCCCACATCGGATGTGTGTCGTAAGAGGCGACTAAATCCAGCCCGCTGGTGGTAGGGGCCCTCGAGGGATTATATTGTTAATATTGATTTTAATTGTAAAAAAAAATCAAAAAATTAAACATGCCAATTTTCGCATTTTTATATTTTAAAAATGTTTAATTTTACATTTAAAAATAAGGTTTATATTTTTATTGTTCCCAAGCCCTTAAGTCATTTGATCATAGGTAGATACCTAGTAATAGGGGAGCCCAACTTTTGCTTTTAAATGTCTTAATGAAAAGGCTTTGAAGGACTTTCATTATGGACACGACCACAGAACATCTAATAATTAGTTAGAAAGGGCATAGCACGTAATTTGTACGCGAACCGCTGTCGCCGGTTCGATCCCCACCATTTACGTACTACTAACCACTACTAACGAAAATGAACAAATACGCACGAGGATCGTTATGTGTGCGTGAAGTAGACGTGACTCTGTAGCTAGGGAAAGATTGTCGATAAACTTTTATCGGTATTTATTTTCGCATGGTATACTTATTGATTATATACTTTTATACTTTTTTATTGTAATCACTTACTCCGTCGACAGACTTATATTTCATCACTGGCCGCCGAAACAAAGTTTTTTTCTAAATGGCGGTACTCGTACGTACGTCACCTAGGTTCAGTGACGGTACTATTGAACGCTAGATTAGATATAGATTCTAACAAAATAATAAACAAGAACTAACTGCTTGAAACAACAATATTCTGCCAAAAACCTAACTGAAAAATATAATATAAATCAGTGTTAAATACGTCAATGTTCTTTCAAACTATATTTCAATGCATAAAATATTAAATTTATCTGGCCACATTTACAATATTCAAGAACGTTTTTTTTATTATAACTTCGAAAGAATCTATCGAATATCCATGTCATCTTTTACTACACACAGCACTAAAGACATACATTACGCGTTCTAATTGATATGTTAAAAATGACGAGCGCATGCGGCCCGCAATGTATATTTTTTGGGAAAAGAATCATTTAAAGGACATTTTGAAGGATTTAAACTAAAATGTCCTAGTTTTTTACTTACGGATGAAAACAAAGGCTTCCTTTGTTTATTTTAAGCACTTCGCTTCTTGCACGACAAGTAATTATCGCACATAAAGGCATTTTTACGTGATTTAGTCGCAGTATTTCGCAGTACTTTTCTCCGTTGGAGTTCGCGAGTCACTAAACAGCGCGATCGCGTGTTTTTGTGCGATGTGCGCGTATGATCACAGTATTGGCGCGCCTGCCCCGCCCACAACTCCTTTCTAACTAATTATTAGATGTTCTGTGGACACGACCTTCAGTAATGAAGAATACGACGCCAGATGATGATGTATTTCAAAACACACACTCCTTTGCACTTTATGGTTATCATAAAACAAAAACCTTCGCAGTAAAACTTATGATAGCAGTTAGCGATGCGGTAACTAAGATAATCATTGTTCGACCTAGAATCCAGGCGAAGTCGGGGCGGGCCATAGTTGAAAATATAAAAGAACCAATTACAGGTTAACAACAAGTTATTGTTAACTGTTAAATAAGCATTGTAACGTCATGGTGGAATATTTAGTAAATTGTGAAATTACACTATATATAAATTTGCATTATAATGTGTCCTACTATAATGCTCACAGGTGATTACACACTTTGTCAATTGTCATTTACCACTACATACAGTCATAAAATAAAATGATAGTGGTATTGTCATTAAAAATAATAGACGTTTAAATACATAATATGTGGACTTTTATTATAAAGCCTTATATTTATTTTGACGACACCAACCCATAATTGGTGACCTATTAATAATTGCTATTGACCCAAGTGGCCTTTGTTACAACGTTGCACCAATATGGATTGGTGGGTAAATTCCCAAACGACAAGCTTATGGATTACCATCTGGAAGTTATAACCGGGTGTTACTACTTATCGTACTCTCTAAAGTATGGAATTAATGGTAATATTAACTGAATTAGTTTACTTGTTTTCTTTCTTTCTCTATTTTTTCTTAGTTACCAACGCATTGGTAATGCCTTCGGTCTGCTGATATCCTTGGGCAACGATGGCTACTTATCATCAAGTGGATCGTCAACTCATTTTTTGCTTTACGTACCGAAAATATGTAGGTAACTTAAAGTTAATTACAGATTTGGAGATGAGTCTCAGGCAAGAAAACGCCTGACATGAAACTGTAATTTGGTTTCATCATTTTATAATCAAGGCGGCCCATTAGCTGAGTTCAAAGTGGACCTTTCAAATGAAATGTTTGACAAGAATCCCTGGCTGACTTATCCTATGAATGACACATAAATCGTCTACTTAAACAGACCAAGTTAGATTGTTTATCACTATTCCCAACTTACAAGGAAAAATGTGCATAGCATGGCACACAATAAGATCATGAATACTAATTATAAATATAAAAAATAAATGAACTGTTTGTTTTTAGGTCATGGTTGATTCCACGTTGATTCTGATATATACATACATACATAGATATTACTATTATCCATGTTAGTTGAGTGCGGAGAATTCTAGTACCTAGGTACGAGGATATAATATGTGAGACCTGACTCTATTAATTTTTGATGACAACTTAATTTCTTCATCAGACAAAACAAAAATCCAAAAAGGTGTGTTATTTTTGAGTTAGCTAAGACACAAAATATTAGAAAAAAATATAAAAACTTATAAAAAATATAAAAATAGTAATATAAAACGTGTATTAGTAGGTACCTACTTCAACTGACTAGTAGATAACTACTTTGTAATGAATGATCACCATAATAAATGTTAAGTTACATCACGAGACAGTTAATTTAAATAACAATTACGTTAGTTACAATATCAACTGAAACTGTTCGGTGAAGGTGAATTTAACTGCTTTTCTTATAAATTTTGTAACCTTCACTATTTAAATTACGTTACAAATGAAGGCATTTTAATTCAGATTCTAGTTGTTAGTTTTTTTTTAAGTAATCGTGGTTCAGCTCAATTGCACGAGCTAATATGCTTTTTTTTGTCTACTTAATGTCTTGACTCAATCAGGGGATAAAACTATTACGGTAGTTATATTTTATTTTCATTTTTACTGCAAAAATAATAGATAAATATAAGTAATTGCAATCGTGAAAACCAGAACTTTATAAGAAGATATAATAGTTTTGTATCAGAGTTTTGTAAATATTAAGCAACGATCTAAGAAGTTAAGTTCGAGTTTACGAGTAGACGAAAGGAACGCGAATTAGCAAAGACAGCACTATTTATAATCGCCACTTCGATTTTATTGGAAGAGAAACATGCCTTGCTTAAACATAAGGTATCATACCTACCTATGCCTGTCGTATAATCGTGTTGATGCTTCTGTATCCAATTTCCTTAATAAATTTCTATATAAACCGAAAAGTTGAAGTACAGAGGAAAGGATATTTGGATACTACGTAGGTAAGTATTATAAGTAGGTAATCGGCTAATTCTAAGAACAAAATCTGAGGAGGACAATAAAAACATTTCACACTTCGTCGAACATTATTTAGAATAGAAGTGGCAGTAAGGTAAATAGAGGAAAATCCAACGAGGTAAGGCCTTGTTCAGATCACTTCTAGTTACTAATAGGCACCTACCTAGACTGCAATTATAAGACAACATAATGATAATTTATTATTCTATTACACATTTATTATTACTTTATATTATTGTCAAATAGAGTCTCCTGTTAAGGTTAATTGTTATACGCAATGAATAAATAAATGATACTAAACATAAAGAGCAAAGAAATAAAAAAAATAATCATCATCCATTGAAATATAATGCCATAGAACAGACATCACGAACAAAATGTGTGTCCTGCACAGGAGGTTCGATTTTCAAAATTGAGCCCCAGTTCTCCTTTCAAAATCGAACGAATCCATTGAAGATTGAAGCCACGTGGCGCCAATGCATTGCGCATATGCATTGTGTACACACGTCATGGTGTTCGCGGTGTCGGTTCTATACACTAGTAATAATACTTTAATGTCATCATCATCAAACTTACCTTAGATACACGAAAGTATTATAAAACCAATTTATTCACTAAATAAATTTCAAAAACGATATGTTAAATAAAGAAAAGATATATTTTAACATCACACAACACTTTTAATTGCTACATGTATTTTATTTTATCTGTTACAGAATTTATTTCACAATTTCCACAAACATGGTGTCCAAATTTTCCCGCGCGCTAGAGCTGTCATGGCAGCGCGCATGCGCGAGTGACGTTTTTACTTGCGCGTTCAACAGCCGTTAACCGCGAACTGCTGTGTAGTTCCATTACAAGTATTATTGTCATTGTACACTAATTTAACAATCACTTTTGTAAATATCTTACATAGATGAATAAAAAGAGTTGACGTCGTCTGTGTCATCGACACGGCGAGTATTGATTACGACAGTAACGACTAGGAGAAAATAAAAACCTTTCTGCCTATTAGTACGTTACCTAATACCACACTACCCACTGAGTACTGTACCCACTGAGGTACTAATTTTTTATGTCTATACCTAACTCTTACAAATACCTAATATAAAATACCTAACTCAAAAAAAAAAAAAAAAAAACTTACAAACATTAAAAATTCTTGAACACCCACACAAATCATCAATCGTATTTTTCTCGTAACTTCTGACAAAGACAAATCCTTTTTCTCTTGCTGGCAAAAAATGATGGTGGTATTTTGGCTCTTGCTACTACGGAACTTTTCATGGACGAGTCCGACTCGCACTTGGCCACTTTTCATGTGTAGCATTTACACTATTGACATCTATCCTAGATTAAATGAAGTCACTGTATTATTGTAAGATAAATAATGTAATAAATTCCCAAGATTTTATCAAAGGCACGGCTGAAAGGTCAGGCCGAAGGCCGAAGGGACAGGACAGACCAAGGAAACTTCCGCACGCGAATGAAGCATTCGAACGTTTCCGCTTTTAAATAATAAAATATTAATTTTATATTAATGACCACTTAAGAATCGTAAAAAATATAAGGTTCCTAGCAGGTACCTAGTTGATGCATATTTTAAATCAAGCATTTATTATACCATCAGTGGTAAAATATTTGTATCTTTTCTCTTGATATAATAAAAATGTTAGGGACTCGCTCCTGTAAATTTAACATGTGTAGGTACTTACTAAAATGTAAAACAAGACTACAATAATCCCAGAAATATTAAAATAATTTAAATTATGTGAGTATTCCCAACATTGCGGACTACTGCAAGAATTAAATTAAATAAAATGAATATTGTATTTTTTAATTACGAAAGTGACGTATTCCTAAGAGTGTAAGGGACGATTGGACCGAGGGACCCGACCCCACGGAAAGGTTGGAGGGTTACTTCACTGTATTTTAGTGGGGATCGTCCAAATCACAGCTACCTTTATAATTCGGTGTAAGTGCTAACAAGACTATGCAGAACAAAGAATAAATCTAAATAAGAATACTGCTAGTATTACTAGTGTTCTGCCCGAGGGTTTCCCCGCGTTTTCCGGAAGTGTATGTACTCTGTCTTATTCCAAATCATGGTATGACATCATGGTATTATGATCATGTCTCCGAATTTCGCGCTAAACTCAAGTGGCTCCCTATCCGCCTTTGCCGGAATGCTCACATACTTTCTACTCTGTACTCTGTGTTATTTAACCCGTTAGCTCCTTCATATCTCCGTGTTAACTTTGAATATCTTTATCTGTCCCACAATCACTTACTTCGTTCTTCCAACAATCTTACTTTACAAGTCCCTTCACACACTTCTTCATTCTATCATAAATCTTTCACTCTCACATCTATACGTCTCTGGAATTCACTACCCCTACCGATAAGAAAAGCTGAAACTGTGTTTTCTTTTAAAAAACTACTTAAAGAATATTACCTTCTTTCCTAACCTGTCATCATCCTTTCTTTTTTCCTTTTCTTGGCTTTCATTAACCTTCAATCACTGCTTTTTTTATTTTATTTTTTATTATTGGTATGTTATGTTTGTCAATGTGATATATATACTTTTTTTCTCTCTACTTCACCTTTTCACACAATACATAAGGTTTTTTTTTTCATTTATTTGGATCAACAAACGGTTAACAATAGTCTCTTAAATATAAAAGTTACACAAAAGTACTTATATTGCTACCAACACCGTTGACCACCGATTATTTAAAAGTTGAGTAGTGGAATAGTTACATCTAGTATTTTTAAGGAATAACTTGATTTGTTATTATATAATATCTAGAATAGTGAGCCAAAAATATTATTTCCGATCTTACATTTCAGTCATCTTAACCTATTAAGAGCGTTATAATCTCTTTTTAAAATTTATTACTGTTATTTATACCAAAAATATCAATGTTATTAAACTTAGTATTACAAGATTTCAAGAGCATATTCATCGGAGATCTCTTACCCATATTGGTTCGACATCTAGGTACATAGAAAGTTCGTTTGACACGGCATGTCCTGACATTAGCCGATACAGGTACCGTGTAATATATCATATTAACTAAATCCATACAATCATAGCGATTATGACAAATATCATACAGCAACATGGCTTGTAATTGGTGACGTCTACATTCCAAACTTAACAAGTTATATTTAGTTAACAACTGATTATAATCTAATTTATTATAGTTACAACGATAATGCATATTGCGCAAAAATTTCTTTTGAATGGATTAAATTTATTATGGTATTTATTTATTTAGGTATTAACCTTATGTAGGTACGCCTATACCCAATTTGTTTTCTTGCTGTTTTCTTGCTACTGCTGGGTTGCCTGGAAGAAATCGCTTCAAAGCGATAAGGTCGCCCATTGTCTTGTATTCTTTTTTTCTTGTGCTCTTATTTATATTATTGTATGGTGTACAAACAATAAAGTGTTAAATAAATAAATAAATAAATCTACCTTTGTGCAGTGGTGTGCTAGGCCGTTAGAACAAGGCAAGCCCAGTTGTGTCATACAACCCAGGATCTCGGGATCTTTGGCCCGACAACAGATAACATTCCATTCCATACGCACTCTACCTCATTTATTGATCTGTGTCCATACGTATCATATTTATCAACATATAATATGAGTGTTAACAGCTGCAGTGATGATAGTAAAACAATGATAGTAAGCTGGGCTTTTCAGCTGGTATGACTGTACTGTACCGCCACTGCCTGTGTGCTATATATTATATTATGAAAATTCGTTCCGTAATTTTTGTGCGACAGTCATAGGAAGGAGTCATACAAAAATCTTTGCAAAGATTTTTAAAGATTTTATACTACCACTTTGTCGGCATGATGAATATGCATACCATGCTAAATAACAACTTTCTAGTAGGTACTACGGTTCTCTAAGCGCCAGGGCTTAGGGACTGTTGCATAGTAACAACATCTCGGAACTATTTCTCGTTTTAAATTTTTTTTTTGTTCATATTAACTATATCGATCATAATTATTGCATCAAAAAAACCATTTGCTAAAATTGAACTCAAAAGAATAGAATGAAGGAGAAAGAGGAAAATAACAGGAGACGTACTAAAGAACAATGTAAAGCGAAAAGGTGCTAAAAACACAGTTCACCAAATTGGTTTGGTTTAGCGGAAATGTGCAGAAATTTCAAGTCACTCTTGTAAATTCAATGACACTTTTATGACGAATCGTTTCGACGAATTTGGTTATTTCAGCTAAAGAAAGAATGCTTATTCTAAAGGCCTAAGTGATCACTAGATTCAAGCTATATATTTTAATTATCTACCTAAATCTTTATTATATCTAATCTTTTTATTATAGTAAACATCCTAAAGGGCTTATCTTAAAACTGAAAACCTTAACAACAACCTCGAACACAATATAATCATAAAGAGAGAGAGATATTATAACACTCTTAATAGGTTAAGATGACTGAAATGTAAGATCTGAAATACTATTTTTGGCTCACTATTCTAGATATTATATAATAGCAAATCAACTTATTCCTTATAAATACTAGATATAACTATTCCACTACTCAACTTTTAAATAATCGATGGTCAACGGTGTTGGTAGCAATATAAGTATTTTTGTCTCGCTTTTATATTTAAGAGACTATTGTTAACCGTTTGTTGATCCAAATAAATGTAAAAAAGGCAGTATTCAAATAGGTGTCTCCTTCATAATGAATAATAGAGTGAAGCAAGTCATTAAAAGAAAAAAACAGATGCGCTCAGAAAAACTCTTTTACCACCTTTTACACAACAAACCCTAAGTTTCCCTATAGCATACACACTCTGTCGTGAGACCCGAGAACAAAGATATTATATATTAAGAAGAGGCATATAGGTACGTCATAAGCGCGCGCTTTGTGTGACTCAAAAAGTTCCCAATTGGGAACTCTTGTGATTAGTCTGCGTCGAGCGCAATCACAAGCGTGGCGCATCGTAGGTTCATACGTCCTTACGAAAATAAATCAAAATGCCATGGTGTGTGTTTCGAAAGTGCACCAATTATGACTCCAAGGTCAACAAAACACAAGATATCTCATACCACATTTGAGTACGCTAAGATAGATAGATAGATTAGATTATTTAGTCTATTTCAATTATTTTTCTAAACAATCTAATAATTCATGCAAAGACGCCACATTCAGATGAAGAAAGAGATAGCGATCTAGTTTTGACGCGAGAACGATAAAGACCGTAGCCTTTATAGATTGACGCGAGCGACAAACACTAGCTGTCTTTTTCACTATTATGGTTTTAGTAATGCCATCCTTTTTACATAATTTGCCAATGTACTAGTGATTGGTGTAGGGAAACAAGAGATAAACGTGTGTGTTGTAGCTTTTTTCGGAACAGATTTTTCGGTCGATTTGTAAGGGCATAACGTATCTATATTTAGTTAAATATCATTGCCCGAGAACAAACATATAGACTTAATTCGCGAATGTGTCACAAGCATACTAATAATAAACTGTACCCACTCACACCCCATCACTAGAATTCCCTGTGTCGCGGATGGTATGGACAACACAAATAACACACAATAATTAAGATACAAATTGCCATGATCCGAGTACAAATATTTTATCTGTCACGAAAGAGTGAATAGGCTTTTATTAAGTTAGTGCGCTCATCATCCTGGACCATATCTCCACTTACCATCAGGTGGGATTATGGTCAAGCATTAACTTATTTTAAGTAAAAAAAAAACATAAATAATTTCGCCGGCCGGGAACCGAATTCGAAAATCTCTACCGAGCCGGGTCACTATGCTATCAACTGGGCTACAGAATCGTTCAATAAGACTAGATATTTTTATTGCAATATTTTTTTTGTAAGGAAAATAATACTCGTAATATAATGTAACGAATAATTAAACTCTTGTCAATCACGTTGACCATGATTCATGATTCATGGTAGAAATATTATCGTTATAAAATAGAACAATTGCAAGTACCTACTAACTGGTTATATTTAAATTGTACAGTGCTGTGGTGATGTTATAACTTTAACGTTAAAAGTACAATGCCGATAGTGTAAGGATTATTGTGTTATTTCTTATTTACTATTTTTACTGCAACTTAAGAGACAACTACTTATTCCTATTATAATCTTACGTACATGGTTTATGTTCTACTTACTTCTTCAAAAATATGACTTCTTTTGTGCACCTTATTATCCTGCTGTCGGCACTTGTTTCTTGACAGTGAGAGACACAATTTTATTCTAGACATGTCAGGCTTCCCGCCCACGTCAGACTTTTTGTAGGTCCGATAATCGGGCCGATTTTTCCTCCGATTCTTATAACCGATTTTGTGGCCGACTGTCGGTGAGTCGGCGAGAACGCATAGGTACATTTCCGAACGTTCCATTTTTCACCGGTATCGGTCGGAATGCACCGATTTAATTTCTGACCGACTTTTTGTAGGACGTGTGCGTTGCACCATTGCTATCAGTACGTTCTATTTTTCTCCTACAAAAAATCGGTCACCGATTATCGGACGTGGGCGGGAAGCCTTATTGAAAACAAATCACTCATATATTTATTTAAAAATATAGTTTCGTAGACAAATCCTTGTCGTATGGAATGTAAAGGACAATCATTCAATTTCTTACTATACTGTACCCATCGCTTATAACTTATAGGACATAACATAACTTATAGGAGCAGGAAAGTACTTATGAGACTGGCTATGTTTGTCATTATTAGAAAAACAAATACAAAACAGTATGATCAGTGCCGGATTTATATTTTTTATGAGTGTAGGCCAATTAATTTTCGCCGCCCCATGTACCTTTTTAAAATAATATTTTTTCATTCATAGTAAGGAAGGCTCTGAATTAGTCACTAAGAAAGTGCGTAAAAAAACAAAATTACAATTTTTTCGACACTTTTAAATATCAGAATCATCTATAATATATCATCTTCTGAAATCGGCCGCCCCTAGGACGCTGCCGCCCCTAGGCCGCGGCCTATATGGCCTATTGATAAATCCAGGACTGAGTATGATGGAATAAGCTGTCAGATATATTAATAATGAGGAGATTTAATATAAACTAGTAATTTAAGCAACCGATTGTTTGTAAGATATTAGATATATTTTCATAAAGTAAATGTAATAATAACATTGTATTAAGAACTTTCAAATATTATGGATAGCCTCTGGGATCGTAGATTATTTACAATAAAAATATTATATTAAATTTAATATTTTCAATATTTCCATTATTTAGTTCCAATAAAATATTTTGCTATTTTTCTAGCTTGACAATGAATGACAGTGGTGTTACATATTTACCAAAGCTATGGTAATCAAAATAGGGTTGCTCATCTACAATGTACAAATGTAGGGTCGCTAGTCGCTACTTGCTACGCATTCATTTATACAAATAGGCTTACAGTATAATGTATGATATTATGTAATATGATAGGAACGCCGAAAGGATTAGGTAGGATTTAGGTAAAAGGCTAGGACCGCTAGATTTCTTTTGCTATTATAAGACACGTTACAGTTAAAATTTAAGCGTAATAATCCGCCTATAGTCGTCATTTCGTACATGAATATCATGCGACAAAAATACTCATTACTGACATTCCATTCGTAGGTGCTAATCAAATGTAAACAAGTGGAAAAACTGTGTTTGTTCACGCAGAACCTTGTTAATTATGTATTACAATGTTAGTGAAGTAAGACCAAACAGTGGTTTACTCATATAATCCACTCAGATTGCCCTGACTCAAGAAGAGAGACCCGTGCCCAGTAGTGGACCATTACCTAATGGGTTGAAGCCATAGTTAACAACTTGTGACTGATAGACGCCTTAAAATAAGTCCTACCCACAGATTTAAAAAAATGCAGACGGATTCTCAGCAACAAATTCAGTGAGGCACCCATAGTAATACAATACAATACAAATTATCTTTATTGTACACATAAAATTACAAATGAAAACAAATACATATAAACACGAACGTACAATTGGCGGTAATACCAATTCTCTAATTCGTACAAGTATCACACGCACACATTGACACCATGCTGTTATAATCTGCCGCCATTACCGCGTCGGACCGCACTAAAAATTACGCACACATGGTAAGCGGGCGACGCGGCGTCACTCTCTATGAAACAAGGTGACGTCCGGATGATTTTCACACCCGTGGTCCTACCTATGTAACAATGCAGACAGTTCCATTTAAATAAGAAATTACATAACATAGAATACTAACAGAATAGGTAGGTACCAACTATAACTAATAATACTAGAATAGTACGTAATAGCTGTTTTTTTTTCTTTTTAAAGTAAACTAAAATTTAGATACAATTTACTTATACAACGAAGGGGACACTTACGTAAAATGCATCCTGTAAATGGATTTTTACTTCGATATTAAAATAGAGATCGTACAATTGGAAGCACAATTGGATAGATGATAGGTATCTATATAGATTAGGTAAGTACTTCTAATTTACAAATTAGAATAATAAGTTCATGTTAATGATTTAAATGTAGCTTCGCCTAGACATGAGATTCGCCAAGTAACTCGGTCTAAATGTGAGCATAAAATAGAAAACTTAATGATAAACTTCATGGACTACAAAAATCGAGTATAAAAGCTAGAAATACACAACTGGAATACTAGGTTCGTATTCGTACTAAGTAAGATTATTTTTCAAGAGCGGGTGGTTTAGCTGGGGTTTCATTACGAAACTCGCCGGGAAGGTGCGCTTGTGTTTGTCGGTAGAATTTCATAATGAAAACCATTACGAGGCTCTTGCTAGGGAAACCCGACATGAATGAAATAACGGGCCTGTGAACTTCATAGCAGAATGGAGCTGCATTTGCACACGAACTCGACTTGGGTCAGTGTATGCGAGCACTATGCATGTTTTATTCTAGATTTAGTAGCAGGAGCTCATTTTGCGAAATAGATAAGCTTGATGTACTTGATGTAATAATGTACTCTGATGTAATCATTTGATAGCTGAGATTGTTAAGTTTTGGAATATTTTAAATGATTTTACGGTATATGAAGGCACTGCGTGAACATTTAGTAATATAATATGGTGTCCAAAAAATTGCAGAATAATTGAAATTGCTACCTTATTAGCGTGGTAAAAGGAAACCTTATTAGGTGGAAAGTCAATGTAATAAATACAGAAAATATCGTGAAAAACCTGAAAGTTTCAATAAATCTTTTCACGAACAAGATGGATGCAGTTTGTGCATCTCTAATTGACCAGATACCTACCCTCTTTTACCCTTACCTTCTTTTCCCAAATTATTTATTTTTACACAAAATAAGGTAATGCTTCACAAGTAGGGTTAAATTCAGGTTATTTGTGTTTACGCGGAGCTTAAACATAAAATAAGCATTACAAACAATGATCCATAGGAATGGCATCGTATTGTTACATTCGAGACAGTAATTAAGTAAATATTTACTTATGCCTTTCCTATCTCTTCGACAACTTAAAGCAGGAAATGGCCACTAATAATAATAATAATAATAAATCTTTATTTCAGGCATCGAGGCCCATAACATAAATACCTTACAGACTAACATACATACAAAAATATAGACTTAAAAACTAATTCACTTCTTCGCGAAGTGAGACGCGCTTTCGGTGACTCCCGGTGGTCGTCGTCGTCCACGGAACTTTCGGAAGACGACCCCCTTTGGCCACAGCTCCTCCTTCAGGAAATCCGACAGGAGTTCGGTTGGAACACGCACAACAAACGAGTTAAAGTTGACTGCGTTGGTTGACTAAGTTTTCAAAATATTTATTACGATTGTTTCATGCTTTATTTTAGCTGTTATCCACCGCAATAAATTAGGTTCAATTTACGACAAACTTAATGTACCAAAGACGAGGAAGAAGTCATCCTCTTGACCACATTTAAATTATCGAACATGAAGCCACCTTTTTCGATAAAGAATTTCGAAATAAATATTCATCCTGACCTCTCTGAGATCCTGACACTAATATTTTCTTCAGCTGACTTTAAATCATGATTTTGCATACGACGTCACTCCTCACTCACTACAGGCGGTTTCTCTCAGTGTATTTATAAAATTGTAAGTAAATATCCAAGTATTGATACAGTGTAAATAACCAGACCACGCATTTGATGTTTGCAGCAAATGACGACATCGCACTGCGAGTCAGACAGTACCTAGGGAAGGCAAGTGTCACGTGTCCAATTTTCCAATATAAATACCTAATAAAACAATGTGAAAGAAAATAAAAAAGCGGCCAAGTGCGAGTCGGACTCGCCCATGTAGGGTTCCGTAACAGCAAGTAACATAATTTTACGATTTATGACGTATTAAAAAAAACTACTTACTAGATATCGTTCAAACCAATTTTCGGTGGAAGTTAGCATGGTAATGTATATCATATATTTTTTTAGTTTTATTATTCTCTTATTTTAGAAGTTACAGGAGGTTACACATTTTACCACTTTGAAAGTGTCTCTCGCGCAAACTATTCAGTTTAGAAAAAAATTATATTAGAAACCTCAATATCATTTTTGAAGACCTATCCATAGATACCCCACACGTATGGGTTTGATGAAAAAAAATTTTGAGTTTCAGTTCTAAGTATGGGGAAACCCCCAAAATTCATTGTTTTTTTTCTATTTTTGTGTGAAAATCTTAATGCGGTTCACAAAATACATCTACTTACCAAGTTTCAACAGTTCAAGTTTTGGAAAAAAGTGGCTGTGACTTACAGACGGACAGACAGACAGACATGACGAATCCAAAAGAGTTCCGTTTTTTGCCATTTGGCTACGGAACCCTAAAAAGAAGCGGCTATGCTGCTCGATACCGCTGTACTCTCGTTTTAGCACCCCTGAATTATGGCTTTGTCTAGAAGGCTTCGCCAGACTACTGTGTATGGCTTATAGACTGTAGGTACTACTGATCAGTGTAAAATCCTACTTCCTAATAATATTATAAACGTGAAAAATTGTGTGAATGTATGTTACTTTTCACGCAGAAAGTACTGAACGGATTTTCTTGAAATTTACCACTCACGTAGACTGTAATTATGATCTAAAATAGAATATTAGGTACTCTATTTTATAAAAGCAAAGCAACAACCCATAATTGTCCCACTGCTGGGCTCGGGGTCTCCTCTCACAATGTGAGGGGTAGGTATAGGCCATAGACTACCACGCTGGCCAAGTGCGGATTGGTAGACTTCACACACCTTTGAGAACTTTCTTGAGAACTCTCAGGTGTGCAGGTTTCCTCACGATGTTTTCCTTCACCGAAGCAAGTGATAATTAACTTGTAATACGCACATAATAATTTGAAAATTAGAGGTGCGTGCCAGGATTTGAACTCGGGCCCCTTGGTTCGGGAGACCAACGTTCTAACCGCTAGGCTATCACTGCTTTTATTATCTATTTTATACTAGTGTATAAATGCGTGTTATCTAACACACGGAAAATCGTAGATGTAACATTGTCTAAATACCATGTACGTACCATGTATGTACCTTGTACGTATAAACATAATAGGTATAATAACTATTCCGTAATATGTACGTAGCTGTGTAACAAGCAGAATATTACGTTGTAATGTATCTCTTATATTATTATATTTTGAGTGTATAATATTTAACTCTGTAATTAACATAGGTACATATTACAAAGCGTAGATAGAGATTAATAAGACTTGTGTAGTAACCAACTCATACTTTAATGAGGGAGCATGTACAAAATGTAGGTTATTGATATTATGAATTGTTATCCGTCAAGTTTATAGAAATACCCTCGATAATAGTAGAACGCTAAAAATATTTACTAACACATTACAAGGTACCTAGTGGAAGTAATAGATTATTTTGACTCATAAAGCCACATTATACCGAGAGCTTAAAAAAAATGGTTGCCTGTAAAGTCGGTTTACGGACGGTAGTTTACCGTGACAACGTCATGACTCATGACAAAACATTGATGAAGCAGTGCTCGAATATAATATTATCTCTGGAAATTAACTTATTATTAGAAACTTTTATCTTTATAATACAACGCCATCAATAACTCCTGAACTAAACTATTTTTTCAGCAAGTTCCTTTCTGACTTAATTGTGTATATAGTTTTGTTCATAGATGGCGCTTTCTCCATTGTTCGCTCGCTCGCGTAACGCGACAAATGAGTCATCATTTTTCATGCGTGCGCCCGGCATCGATTTAATAGACGTTATCACGTCAATAAGAAGAATGCGACACCAGAAGTATCAATTGTTGTAAGGGACATTTTGGCCAAAATGTTTTCCTTTGGTGAACGCACATAATATCCGCACCGTACGCGCCGAACATACCTAACGTGCATTCAGTAATATACTAACATCATTAATTTAATTTTTCGCTCTACTGAACGATAAAAATGTTCCTTTCAACACATTTTCGGCCAGTGTCATTTGATTTTTGGCAAAAAATAACTGACTTTAACTCTTTGTTCTTTAATTTGGCCCCAACATGAAATCTCAACAACTCATATAACCTGTCCCTTTTGGCTCTCCTGAAAACTCGTGGTTTATCCCTATGTTATAGTAAGTAGGTGGGTAGTTAACTAATGAAATAAGAAAACGACCGTTGTAAACTCTACATACCATACCTACCTAAGTATTGTAAAGTACCTCAAAAGCTAAACAAGGAAACTGGAAAATAGGATATGAATAGGAACGCGAGATGTATTAATATGAGGTAGGTGTGCTAGGTATATATACAGCTGCAATTCAATGAATACTTTTTAACTGACTTCAAAAAAGGACGAGGTATTCTATTCGACATTGTATTCGACTGTATATTTTTTTATGTTTGTTACCTCAGAACTTTCGACTGGGTGAAGCGATTTTGATGATTCTTTTTTTAATCGAAAGCTGGTGCTTGTCCCACTTAAATTTAAGTCACAGTAGTTAATGAGTAATAGCACAAAATTTTTAGTACCTAATATTCGATAAACTTAAACCCTACATTGCGCGTGGCCTGACACGTAGGTAAGTACTTATACTGTTTTTTTTAATATCTCTTTGTATGTAACAATGAAACAATTAAATTAATTCTTTATTTATGGCATCGACTTCAAACAATGTAGTAGATAAAGATATCGCGTATTTTAAGTAACAAATAAGTAGGTATGAATTTTAGTTTTTCATTTAATTAATTCTTGTTCACTTTTCATTCTTTATATCCATTTTGTTATTGGAGGAGGATTTTTCAGTTTTTTCTCCATCTGAAATACTTCTTACCCAATCTTTATGTCAGAACGTAATTCATACGAAAAGCCTGAACTATTTTCCTCAAGTTAAACAAAAGGAAGGTTGAGCGGCGAGCGCGTGGAATCGCAATGAGGTGGACAATGGATCACCCGGATATTGCCTGTCAACCGTGATACCTGCGCTCTAGGACCTGCATGCTTAGATAATACGCCAATGTGCTGTAATGAATTTTCATGCAGTAGGTATGGTGGTTACAATTGTTGGTAGATGGTAAGTACCTACTACCCCAATGACGTTTGCTTCTGTAAATGTGCCACGAATAGGTTTATACGAACACACATCCAGCGGGATAGTGTATTAGATACGATACAATACAATACAATATTCTTTATTGTGCACACTAGAAGTACATAAAATATTACAATTTTAGTATTATTAGACACAAGGCGGTCTTATCGCTGTAATAGCGATTTTTACCAGACAACCTAAGGGTAGAGGACACAGACGTTCAAGAAATGCGTAGGTAGAGGTGCAAACAGTAAAAAGTTTACGAATTAATATTTAAAACAAAAGATAAAACAAACTATGTAGATAAGAAGGTACATAAATAAAACATATATATGTTAACTAAGAGATACGATTTAGACTATTTAACACCAAATCTTCTTGGAAGAGCATACGATACCTATAATAATATGTTTATTTTATGTGGGTTTTCGGTGTTTGAGATTGTCCAAGGAATCTATGATAATTATTATAAGTAATCCTAGAGCGAAGGCGTAAATATGATAAAGGGGGATAATTTTCTTTTGAATCGAGTTCAATTATCTATCTCGATTGAATTTTCATGCGCGTTGCATGCAATGCAGTTAGTTACTTATGACCTGCTACATTAGGTTTAAAATATTCAGTTACTGAACGACTACCACTTATCTATACATCTATACATATTAATAAAATTGAAGAGTCTGTCTGTGATTTCGAGATAAATGATTTTTTCAAGTTGCAAATCGTTACTTGCACGATACCAACACCGAAAAATGAGTTTTTAAAATTTTTGTCTGTCTGTCTGTTTGTTTGTCTCCGCTAATCTCCAAAACCACTGAACGAATTTTAACAACACTTTTACTAGGATATTGCAAAGTGTTCAACTTAACAACTAAGCAATTGTTTAGGGTTCCATACTAAAGGGTTCCTTAGGGATAGTTTGTATGGAAAAATTAAAAAATATCAGCCGATTTGTTTTAAACTTTTAAAAACGTATTCTTCGTACAAAAAGAGTTATACATGCATTTCTTAGATTTTACTTAAATTGCATGGAAAGGCCATAAAATGAATTTAAAGGTTATTTTTTTCATTAATTCAAATCCCTATTACTGAGTGGATATTTATTTTTGTATTTTGTTTTTAAGAGCATATTGTTTGCGTATCTATGACCTCCAATATAATTTCAGCATTTTATAAATTTCACCTGGGAAGTGGTAGAAAAACGCAAATTAAGTCTGTAGGAGTAACCGATATCCAATAAATAATCGATTACTATCTTGGCAACTAGATGGCTCTGTATGTGTTGATTCACGCCAACGCCTTTAATACATACAATTAGTCCTATGTCTGTCTGTGATTTCGAAATTACTGCATTTTTCATGTTATAAATCGTTACTCGCACGATATCAAAACCGAAAAATGAGTTTTTAATTTTTGTTTCTCTGTTTCTTTGTCTTCATTAATCTCTGAAGCTACTGAACGGATTTCAACAGGACTTTACTACAATATCGAGTCTTCAACTTAAATTATAGGCAATTTTTTAGGGTTCCATAAAAAAGCGAGAAAATAAAATATGAGTGATTTGTTTTAAACACACAAAAACCTTTTCTTCCCACAAATTGAGGCATAGGTATAGTCCTTTTCATGAAAGAAGTCCCGCGGTGATTTTTGGAACTAAATTTGACAGGTCGGTCATGTTGTCGTTCGTCGATGTTAACAAGTCCGTTTGTTGTGGTAGATTTTTGTGAGTTTTTAACTAGCTTAGTGCATTTTAAAGATTGTTTACAATGCCAAAAGTTGTAAAAAGTTCGGCTCGAGATATGATATTGAAGGTGAAAGAGTTCTGTGAAGCGGAACAAAAGAACCAAGGTGTTTTAATACCACTAAACAATGTTCGGAAGAGAGTTGCCGCCATAACAGGTACTTTTTAGAGTTGCCATATAATAATTTTTTGCTGTATTGATGGGACTTTTATGATATAAATTCATTTTGGCGACAAAATTGAACAAATACATAATGTGATGAAACTAGGTAACTGACATTAAAACATATATTACATAGTACATAAGCATTATAAACTTAAAATTACTATTATTTTTAATTGTTCATTATTTAATTGCAGGTGTGTCAGAGAAAACTGTAACAAGAATTACAAAAGAAGGTATAACAGCGGCGAGTACTTCGAAAAAAATTGTCACCCCGGGGAAGAGTCGCCCACATCCGAAAAGGTTCGACTTAGACGGGTTCGATTTGTGCGCTATCCGGCAAAAATATCACAGTTTTTACGTTGTGCATAAAGAATGGCTAAATATGGCTGACTATGGCTAAATTACGGGCAGCTCTGAGAGAAGACATCAATTTTCAGGGAAGCATCACAACATTGCACAGGATATTAAATAGGATTGGTTTCAAGTACAAGCGATGTCAATCCAGGCGCAAACTACTTATGGAAGGTCATGACATTACCGCATGGCGTGCAAAATGGTGAACAAAAGATGGATTCATAAATAGTGCATTATTAATGTTCAAATCCCAATCAAAGTCCACGATGACATGAACTCTGCAAATTTCTTAAAATGGGTGACGGAAAAACTAATACCTAATCTACCTGAAAGGTCCCTTGTGGTAATGGACAATGCTCCTTACCATTGCACTCAATTAAACAAAGCCCCTTCAATGTCAAATATAAAAAGTAGTATGCAGGAATGGCTCCGGCCAAAGGGTATATATTTTGAAGACACCTGGAGAAAAGCTGTGCTGTTTGAGCTAACCAAACAAAATAAAGGTCCACCGACATTTGCAGTGGATGAATTATTAACAGCTCACGGACATGAAGTATTAAGGCCTTACCATTGCGACCTCAACCCGATTGAGAAAATCTGGAGCCTTGTAAAAAGAAAGGTGGTGGATAAGAACGTGGCACAAGATCCAAAAGAAAATGTAAAATTAACTGAAGAGGCCTTTGAGTCTATTACGGCGGAAGATTGGACAGCTCAGTGCCCGCATGTCGAACATTTAGAGGAGGAATATTTAAAAAATGACGGCCTTATGGATGAAGAGATGGACCGAATAATTATATCTACGGCTAGTGATACTGAAACAGAATCTGATTCTGTTTCCATCCACTCTTCAGATAGTGATGTTCCTATGGCCGCTGATCACAATTATGCAATAAAACTCTGAATAAAAAATTGTAATGCTTTTCTTTACCCTATTTTCTCATCTTTTCCCTGTAAATAAGTAGAACACCGCTTATATAAGTAAAAATATACTTTTTACATAACAGGAATATAGTAAATAGTATATGTAAATGGGCATTTTTATCAAAATGTCTACCAACCCACTCATGGGATGACCCATGCAATAAGTCCAAATAACTAACGTTATTATGACTATGTAAGTGTCGTGTTATTATTAAATAGTTTCAAATGACTAAAGTTTCCTTTTAACGTGATAACGTTTATAAAGACGATGAGCCTGGGAGGCATTCACGAAAACCGTATAACGTCACGGAAGCGCGCGCAGCATTAGAGAGAGAGGCACGCTAGACCGGCCGTCTCTCTCCCACTCAAGCGTAATCGGTCCGCTTGGAAGGTCACGAGCCACAACGCGCGCAAAGTATCGAGAAAGAGATACGCTGAATAATAATAAAACGAAATATATATCTGTAATTTAATATGTAAAATTGTAATTTTTATTTTATTTTACAATCTTTTGAAAAGAAATGATTTCTCGTAGCTCGTACGTATTATTATTATATGAAAACGAAAATCTACAATAGCGTCATCTCTGTTTATAGGTATGAACTACTTGAAAGAACTTTACACAGTACATCGACTCGGACTTTAGTTGTAGTCAAGAAAATCACAGATGTTGCGCAGCTCCTGATATTTAAAACGATTTAAACCAAATTTTCAACTCAAATATGTTTAAAATCGTATAGTTAGTATGAAATTTAATATTATAATCTAGCTAGATACGCGGGTCGCGGTGGCGCGTCAAGCCATGTTCAAGCTGACACAACTGGCGAGTAGCACCGCGGCTCCGTGCGTAGGGCTTCCATTACGTTCTTACATTACATTATTTATATCATAAATTATTCTTCTACGAAATAGACGTTATCACGTAAAACCATTGTCCGTAAACCGACTTTACAGACAACCAATTTTTTACTATGTTGTTGGGTGAGAAACTTATAACAAAGTAATAAAATTAAACTCAGAAATGTGGCATCCTACGTTTCCCAGTACTGTCCCCTGTTTTCGATAACGGTCATAGTCATGACCAAAAATCGTCGGATTTTATTACTTTGTTATAAGTTTCTCACCTAACAACATACTTAGTAAAAAAAAACTTGAATCATTTGAAACTACATATTTAATAATAACACGACACTTACAGAGTCATAATAACGTTAGTTATTTGGACTTATTGCATGGGTCATCCCATGAGTGGGATGGTAGACATTTTGATAAAAATGCCCAAATATACTTTTGACTTATCAGAAATATACATGTTTTACTTATCTTGACTAATGAAATTACAGCCTATCTAAAATGTATTTATTTCTTAATACAATTTAAGAGCTTATATTGTTTCATCGAAGTATGCAGGAAATAGTATTATTTGATAAATTATATAAGCTAAATGTAAAATAGGTATTTACTCATAAATGGCAACATTATGTCACGCGACTACAGCGCTGCGTCTGGGGGACTTCTTTCGTGAAAAGGACTTTACATACATTTCTTAGTTTTTTTTTATATTTTGCGAGATGGAGCCAAAGCGAGTACTTATTTTTTTACAAATTTACAATACGAGTAATTCAAATACACATAAATTTAACTGAAGTGAATGTCTGTGATTTCGAAACAAATGATTTTTTAAGTTGTAAATCTATACTTTCGCGATACCAAAACTGAGAAAAGAGTTTTTAATTTGTTTTTAGGTTACAAAAACCTTTTCTTCACACAAAATAAGGCATATATGCATTTCTTAGTTTATTTGTATTTCGCAAGATGGAGCTAGAATACGGCACTGAAGTATTTTTTACTAAATATCTATTTTTATATTCCCTTTTTTAAAATCATTAATTGCGTATTATGGCCTCCAACGTTTTTTTTGTATTTTACCCTGGAAGGGGTTGAAAATCGTAATTTGGTGTTGTACAAATAGTAGACATTGAACAAATTAAATAATTGATAATAAAATACATAAATCCACTAAATAAAACGTATTGCGGCGTGTTAAATCAAGTTTAGGACTGTTCTTTGAAATAACTAATTGTTCCGTCATTTTTAGAGTTCCGTAGTATTGATGTTATAGTTCTGTTATAATGCAGTCCTGAGGAACATCGTGTTGAGAGTGCAGAGTGCTGAATTTTCTCATTTTCTGTGAAGCAATATCTTCCCTTTGCCGAATTATTGATTTGCCAAAACTACAATGTAATAAATGCAAAAATGTGTTACTCCTTTATTACCACTCTCATATATCTCATCGAATTAACCTTAACTCTCTCTCATCGCTGAACCAATCTTGATGTGTTTTGGTATAGATATAGATTGTACCTTGGAGAACGATATAAGACTATTTCTTTTTTTAAAGTCTGGGTACCTAATGTGAAATACTGATGGATCAGCAAACATCATCATACAATTTATTTATTCAATGTTATTTAAGTACTAAGGGTTAAGTAGGAAACACAAAATTTAGAAAATAATATCATAAAATAATAATAATAAGTAAAATCAACCGGCGCAGTGCGAACTAGGGTTGTTGAACCTAACTTAACTATTTAGTAAAACCTAACATAGTTGTGTAACGAAAAGATAAACGGAACAAATTTAACTTTGCCGATGAAAAATTGTTGTCCCCATATATGTATCGATATGGGTCCCGATCAAATTACCAAGTTCTGCAAATAGGTTTAAAATTATTTTTTTGTGATACTTACAAATTCAGTTTTAAGATTTTTTATTTAACCTATGTTTTACCTAAGACATTCCTTCTAGCCAAATGTTTTTTGATTGCGTTGAGGATACAGAATATTATATGTTTTCACAGCTTGCTTGGGATTGCAGACCTGAGTGTTGGATTAATTTTAATTTGTTACCTTCACACGTTCCTGAGAAAAAAGGTCTTGAAATACAAACAGACAGACGGGCAATGGAGTAAGTGATCTTAAGGGAACCGTGGTTTTTCTTTCGAGGTAATGAACCCTAAAAATATCGAATCGTTATTTCGAGTATATTCATAGTAACGTTGTTCTAATGAGCGATCATGCTGCTTTAAGAGTATGTTATGTAAGTTAACTAAAGCACCTAAGATTTTTTCTGAAGCGAAGCGAGGGCGATTGCTAGTATTTTATAAGTGGACAAAACCAACCGATCCCTAAAATAGAGGACAATAAATAATAGGCGAAAAGGCCATCCAAAACCGTGAATAATACAAAATGTCCCCTGAACAAAGAGGAACGAATCATCCGTTCCACCGATAGATTATCGTAGGCTTATTCAAACTCCGGTTGAGTGTCAATCTCAAGGTTTATTTTATTTATGTTGTAATCTACTTAAGGTGACTCCAGACTATGTAGCATAACATGTTATAAAACTTACTTATTTAGCATGTTTCATATGGACGATAAGCAATGTTAAACAATGTGGACGTGTTGTACCTATATCTAAAGTTATATAGGTAACATTATGTTACATAATCTGACTGAACGCACCCTTATACCATATTTTAAACAGGTAGGTAGGTATCTACATTACACTAAATTACAATACATAGTCACCTACAAGGACTCTACAAATAGTAGAAAAAAAGGAAACATTAAGATGAGGAATTTCTACTTACCTGAAATATTTATATTGTGATCTAATCAGTTCTTTTGAATTTTATTACAAGGAATTACCTAGGTAGTAGATAGATGGTACTAGGTACTAACCTAATAATGATATTAATCTTTGAATGTAGATTTTACCTTGTAAGTATTACCTACGCAAGTAACCATTAAAACATAAATTAGACTAGAGTTATGTATATCACAATTAACCTCACGGCTATTTAAATGGGTTTAAATTAATCAAATGCAATATAAAGAAGGATCAATCCCAGAAAGGCAATTTAATTTATTAACGCTATTACGATCAAAGGTCCGGAGTTGAGGCCGTGATAACTCAAAGTCAAGGTTAATCGTTGGATTAATGAAGGCTTAGTGCGAAATAGAATTTTACCTAGGTAAAGACCAACATTTTAAATAGCAGAAACATCGTAAAAGCCACTTTGGCTTAGTCCGTGTTACTTCGAGAACATTGTGCATAACTGTCAGGCATTTCATTGGTATTTATTTAATGATGATTAATCTATGTTCTATAGGTACAGAACTATGTAAATACATAGTAAGTATATAACTTCTTAATATCAAGCGACATAACTATTGAAGAAAATAATAAGCTACTTTACAAATTCATAACGGTCAGCCCTATCTCTGTTTGTTAATTAGACATTGGTAACGATAAGTTACCTTTAAAATTAAGATAAGAATACCAAAATATCTTTTAACCCAAATATTACTTTATCCTATTTGGCTAAACGTTATCAAAATAAAAATTTAAAAATGGAATCTGAAAAAGTTGACTTTTATCGCGTTGTCTACGGCACAAAGTGTACAAATATTATTTGCTTCTAATCGGTTATCTCATTACAATAAAGAACCATACACATAAAGAACCTACTAACATAAAAAGTATTGTTGGAGAAAAACTATTGGGATATATACTTAATAAAGCAATAGATTTCATAACAGTTTTTCTAATTTTTTTGCTGTGTGCTGTTAGGTAGGATATTGAATTGAGCTGGATTTGTAATTATTGTGTATCATTACGCAGGATTCAAACCCTAGACCCGCCAGTAAGGTGTGATTGTAATTATTTTAATATACATGATGTTAACATAACTAGGTATAACCAAAAAATATTATCGCCTAAGTAACTGATTTTATCATTTTTTTCTAATCTGTAGTTCTAAAATGGGTTAATCTACCTACTAATACATACTGTTATAGGTACATACCTACTTAATATCAAAAACTTTTTAGTAATATGTACGTACCCTCCAAAGCGTCTCAAGGTACGACCTTAATAATTGATTCTGTAGGTAACTTACAATTACCTACCTAAGTACCTACCTACAAACTCCTTGAAACTCTAGACTGCCAGACATTTATTTTGTAAAGGGATGGACTAAGTCAATTGAGACAATTCAATTCGAATACGGTTAAGACTGTACTCCGAAAAGTATACGTACCTACAGTACCTACTTTTATTTAATTTCGTCCTGTCTGGTAAGTAAGTGCATAATATACCTAGTCTGGCCATAAATAGGTACTGTTACATAAAAACTTTTCTTTTTTTCAGCTTTTTAATTATTTTGAATTTGGAACACGTATATTATTTTAAAAACTTCTTTCGATTTCGCGCCATTTCACATACTTTTTCGTGTTCATTATCAAATTACAATATGGAATGGGGTGTTAAAGAAAATAGGATTACAGTGATCGCCTTGCACAAAGTGGGTATGGAGCCGTCGGTCATATTCCAGACACTTCAAAAGCTTGGTATCAGCCGTATGTTCGTATATCGTACAATCAACAGATACAACAACACTTCGTCTGTCGAAGACCAGAAAAGATCGGGGCGGCCGCGTGCTGTTAGAATTACAAAGGCTGTTAATGCTGTTAAAGCCAGAATTCGTCGAAACCCCATTAGAAAGCAAAAAATCTTATCGCGAAAAATGAAGATTCCCGCTAGGACTCTGTCGCGTATTATAAAACAAGACCTGAAGCTCGGTGCTTATCGTCGATATAATTATACAGGACATGCCCTAAATCAATCTTTACAATTAAAGAGAGTGGATCGATCAAAACGCCTTCTGTCGCGATACGCAGGTGAAAGGCACAGAAATATCCTCTTTACCGACGAAAAAATTTTCACGATTGAAGAACACTACAATAAGCAAAATGATAAAGTGTACGCTCACAGTTCTAAAGAAGCTGCTCAAGTGGTCGGGAAGGTACAACGTGATCATCATCCTGCGTCAGTGACGGTTTGGTGGGGCGTGTCTTATCAAGGAGTCACAAAACTGCATTTTTGTGAAAAAGGAGTGAAAACTTCAGCCAAAGTGTATCAAGATACAGTCTTGGATCATGTTGTGAAACCTCTCAGTAATACTCTTTTTAAAAATATACCGTGGACTTTCAACAGGACTCTGCACCTGGTCACAAGGCACGAACTACCCAAGCCTGGCTTGAAACCAATGTTCCGGACTTTATAAGAGTTTAAGACTGGCCCTCATCTAGCCCAGACCTCAACCCTTTAGACTTCAAATTATGGTCAGTTTTAGAGGACATAGCCTGCTCTAAACGACACGGCGACATTGAGTCTTAAAAAATCTTTGGAGCAAGCAGTGGTGAAATTTCCCTTGGAAACAGTGCGTAAATCCATAGATTCGTGGCCAAACAGATTACACAGGCCTGTATAAAAGTCAAAGGTGGCCATTTCGAATAGAATTTTTTTTTTGCTGAGACTTTAATAAATATGTAGGTATAAATTTTATTAATATTACATTACTTCATTTAAAAAAAAAGCATTTTCATTTGTAACAGAACTTATGGCTGGACTAGTTATATCTGTGAGTAAAGGATGAGAAGTACCTATATTCTTGAGTCTTGACATTGTAACTTACAAATTGTAAATGTCAAGTCAGTTACAATTTGTAAGGTAACCGTGACAACGAAGTTATTTCGCGGTCATCATTGGCGTAGGTACTATGAAGGTAGTTACCCTTGTAGGAATAAGTATAAAGAATCAGGATAAACAATGTCAGTTGCAAGACATCGAATTATTTACTGATCGGTGTTATTGTGAACGTAGTATTTATATATTTTTAATAGACACCATACATCACATAGGTACACCAGATAGGAACATAAAGTTTTTCGCTGTACCTATAAAATTTATGGTTTCAGTGCGGTTGAATATGATTTGCATGTTAAATATTATGTATGATTCGAGTGATGCGAGCTGTATAAACTATTGAACTATGCATACCTTTTTTAACGTATGTAGCGGAACCTCAATCAAAAAAAGACATAAGACTGTTATGTCTTCTGTGATAAGACATAGAAATCACTCTAATAATTTTCTCTAAAATTATCATAATAAAATAAATCGTTTCGGATCTCTAAACGGGAGAGTCGGTTACATTTTTAAGGAGTTATCTGTGACCTAAATAGCTTGCCCACGGTGGTCAAGAAACCATAGTTTAAGCGTATATGTTTGTTCTGTATTCTGAGGTCTATAGAATCTCTCCTTTCTATGGTTTAACTTCTATACGTACCTAACTAAGTCAAAGATTTAATAGTTTTTATTTCGCACAGGCTTTATTACTTCACAATTTTTCCCCACAAGCTTTATTATTTCACCAATTAATAACATGTAATGCGACTGTCGTCGAGCGATACGAGTTTAAAAATAGGACTTACCTATACTTTAACCACGTAGGTACATTAAATTAAAAAAAAAACGTATAGCACAGATACAAACGCTGCCATTGATTAAAACGTGCGTTCAATATAAATAAAAAATACCAGCACTACAGGGTGTCCCAGCGCGAAGTGACCGCCCGGCATCTATTGATTATGTGGACAAAACTATCGACAAAAACCATTAAAGTAAAGGTCTTATCGGTTCGGTTTATTTTTTATTAGCTTTTTAATTTTTTTTTAGAAAAACCTGACTTGTTGCACTATTTTCAAAATATTTTTTTTGTTTTTACATTTATTTTCATTCTGTTTTTTGTATTTAGTAGCTGTTTTCATAGTTTATCTATTCGAGGTATAAAATCTACCTTAAATTGAATACGACATTTTTTTAAAACAAATTAAGTAAAATTTTTTTGAAAAAAATTACCCTTTTTCATTGAATTTCGCTAAAAAGTTAGAAAAATGCCCTATGAATATTATTTTATTATTATTTATTATTAAATAACATGATATTACCTAAAAAATCTCATTAAAATGTTTGTAGTTATCTCAGTCATTTACCGAACTACAAACTCTTGAAGTATGCACCCAATTTTCGATAATAAGAAGAGTAGACTTTTAAAACCAGGCTAGTGGTTCATTTAAGTGTCTTACTATCAAAAATACCTTTTGCCCTTTGATATAATAATTTTAAAGGTAAGGAAACAATAAAAACAAATGGAAATTTAAATCATTTATTTAAAAAAAAACAGTAATTCATTTATAAGGTTTCTAAACGACCGCTATTGGCATTAATACAAGCTAAGGCTCAAAATGACATCCTTTGAGTGGTTCTTTGCACTTCCAAGAGGTTCGCTCCTATTTTTGTAGCATCAGCATCAATACTTTGTATCAATTGAGACCTTGGAGGACCATGCTACTGGACCACCTGTCTCTCTTGGTCTCCTGATTTAACGCCTCTTAATTATTATTTTTGGGGTCACATTAAACAAAAAGTGTATGCTGTGCCAATAGCTACGAGAGAACAATTGAAACAGAGGATTGATGCTGCTACCATAAAAATAGGAGCGAACATTTTGAAAGTGCAAAGAACCACTCAAAGGATGTCATTTTGAGCCTTAGCCTGTATTAATACCAAGAGCGGTCGTTTAGAAAACCTTATGAATGAATTACTGTTTTTTTTTTAAATAAATGATTTAAATTTCCATTTGTTTTTATTGTTTCCTTACCTTTAAAATTATTATATCAAAGGGCAAAAGGTATTTTTGATAGTAAGACACTTAAATGATCCACTAGCCTGGTTTTAAAAGTCTACTCTTCTTATTATCGAAAATAGGGTGCATACTTCAAGAGTTTGTAGTTCGGTAAATGACTGAGATAACTACAAACATTTTAATGAGATTTTGTAGGTAATATCATGTTATTTAATAATAAATAATAATAAAATAATATTCATAGGGCATTTTTCTAACTTTTTAGCGAAATTCAATGAAAAAGGGTAATTTTTTAAAAAAAAATTTTACTTAATTTGTTTTTAAAAAATTTCGTATTCAATTTAAGGTACATTTTATACCTCGAATAGATAAACTATGAAAACAGCTACTAAATAAAAAAAACAGAATGAAAATAAATGTAAAAACAAAAAAAATATTTTGAAAACAGTGAAATAAGTCAGGTTTTTCTAAAAAAAAATTAAAAAGCTAATAAAAAATAAACCTAACCGATAAGACCTATACTTTAATGGTTTTTGTCGATAGTTTTGTCCACATAATCAATAGACGCCGGGCGGTCACTTCGCGCTGGGACACCCTGTATAATAGCAGACAGCAATCAGCATGGCATTTATAACTCTTGTTTGTACATATTGCTTGTTTCAATAGACGCCAACAATCTGCTTGCTTTTCGGCGCTATTCATACACGTTACTATTGTGAGTGCGAAAACACCTATGTATGTATGTCCATGAACAAAATCCTATAAGATGTCACGAGGTTGAATAAAAAATTAAAACCACATCATTACTAAGAAAATATTGTATTTCCGTGTACAATAATTAATTACTTATTCATTAAATTATAAATAACAATTATTATCACCATGTGTTTTTTAACTTAGGTATACAAAAACTACGTAACAGATCATTAATAACACTTAATTAATTATTAAAGAAAAGAATATGAATAGCCTTAAGTGTTTATTTTGAGATATGTATTTCTTTAACGACACGTAGGTAGGTAGGTAAATTCATAACTTCATTGATAATTGAATCAAGAAAAAAATGGACATTTAATGGATTATTACTCGTGCTGTTATGTAAACGAATTACAGAGTCATTCATATTTCCAGAATAAGACTACACATTATCACATTCATAAATATAATAAATCAATTGTGGCCACTCTAATCTAGTATTAAACTAATTTACAAGTACGGCGTCCAACCGATATACATTTGGCACAGGTTGTGAATGCTGGTAGCTTCAACGATCAGATGTTCCACTTGACCTTCTGGAGACAACGATAGTGATAGCTGCTTGTTTTTAGTCTTTACCTGAAAAGAAAACAATCTATCATCATCACTTCATAAGGAGGTAACATTATACTAAATCCAGAGACAATTCGTTATACATTGCTATGTTGCTCAAATCAAGCTAAAATTGTTTTAGCGAAAAATGCTCAAAGAAGTCTCGGGACCGTTTTTGATGAAAACCAAAACTGCATAATTGGATTTTTAAACATTCAATATTCCTGGCAGATAGTATCGTTCATTCGATAGTGTATTTAATATAACGAATTTAAAAAAAATGTAATAAACCCTATCTATCAGAATGAAAGGGAATTAAGTTATCACGACCTTCCAAACGTTCAAAACCTACAACTAAGTGACCTACGCACAGCGAATCCTAATATGGGGCCATGAGTTAATCCTCACAGGGTTTATTTAATTATTAATTAAATATTGAATTATTAATTAAATTATTTTAAAAAAGGAGGAGGTTCTTAATTCAACAATTTTTTTTTCTGTGCGTTACCTAAGTGGTAGGGCAAAAGCCGGTCCTCGTCCAGTTGACCCCCGCCTCTCCTCTCAGTCCCCGCGTTGTAGGTAGAGGTACTAATGAATAATGGCGTAGACACCTAATAACTTTTTACTAGGTTTACCGATTTTAATGATTATTTTTATATTCGAAAACTGGTGCTTGTCATGTGGTCCCATTTAAATTTGAGCGAGACATGACGAGTAGTTTTTTAGATATCCCTAATAATGCGTATTTAATTGATTTCGGCTACTATAATAATGTAAGTACTATAATAATGTAAGTACTATAATAATGTAATACTATAATAATGTAATTTATTTGTTTATGTACACACAACGGAACATACAATTAAGACAAAACATATAGGTAATTAGTTACATATAGGTATTAGGTAATTACTTGTTGGAAGAATGTTTGTTTGAAGTCGGTTATTTCGAACCCTCAGTAGAAAAAAGGCATAAGATACCCAATTGCAATTTTACAGGAGAGCAAAAAAACCACAAACTGTTAAAATATCAGTAAGTAGTCAAAAGAAACATTACGATTTGTTGCACAAAACCGTCAACATTAATTTTATTTTTCTGTAGACGGACTACCCTGTCCTTTGTTTGTGTAAGTTGAATTATTCCAGTCAATGGTTGCCTGGAAGAGATCGCTGTTTTAGTGATAAGGCCGCCAATTGTACGTTCATGTTTAAATGTAACTATTTGTCATTTGTAATTTTATGTGTACAAAAAAACTAAAATATTAACAAAAAAATAACCGACTTCAAATGAAGTACATCCAATAAAAAAAGAATCGTCAAAATCGGTTGGATATTGAGTTATTCGTCCATTTATCGCGCACATACTTAATGCAAATTTAAGACTTATACAGGGTGGATTTTTGAGACGGGTCAGTAATATTACGAGTTGATTTATCGTTTTTCAGTACAAAATGTATGGAAAATGTTTTTAGCGATTTCTGACATTTCTAGTACTCATACTTTAAATGGTCCCATAGAGTATTTTGATCCCCATACGAAGTAGGATCGATACGCATAAAAATATATTTTTTTGGATTTTAGCACTTTTTTCGCTGCCTATACATTTTCTCAAAAATCTGTGAATGCAGTTCAGAATATCTTAAAAAGTTATGGATAGTCTCCTAGAAACGTTTTCCTGTAACTATAACGGTTAAGGTACCTGCCCTTACTGACCCGTCTCAAAAATCCACCCTGTATGCTTTTGACATGGATGCCATTGTCAGATCTCGATCAAATTTATGTGGGACCACACGACAAGCACCAACTTTCGATTAAAAAAATAATCATCAAAATCGGTTCACCCAGTCCAAAGTTCTGAGGTAACAAATATAAAAAAATACAGTCGAATTGAGAACCTCCTCTTTTTTTGAAGTCGGTTAAAAATTAATCCCTCTTTCCAATCATTTTAATAACTAAAATTCAACGTAAGACGACTTATGCTTTTTTCCACTGAGGGTGCGATTTATTGTTAAAAGCAATGATGTACAAGATATGCCAAGACGGCGCTGAAATTATGTCAGTCGAATTTAGACAAGTGTAGCGATTTTAATTCAGACAGTTGATAGCTGCCTCTGAGTGAGGCCGTCTAGCTGTCTTTTTCACTATTATGGTTTTAGTAGTGCCATCCCTTTTACATAATTTACCAATGTAATAGTAATTGATATAGTGAAACAAAAGATAAACGTGTGTGTGTTGTAGCTCGGTCGGAACAGATTTTTTGGTTGATTTGTAAGGGCATAACGTATCTATACTTTAATATCATTGGTTAAAAGTTATGTATCTCTCACCATCCCGTTGAGCCGTTGTCTGATCATGTTGAGATGGTGCACGGCGTGTTCGTTGGTCCGCTCGGCGCAGTCCGGCGCGCGCGATCGGCCCCACGCCACCAGCGGGTCGTACACGAACGGACCGATCACTGACATCAACGCCGCTGTTTGAGAACGGAGCGCGTGCATTACCGCTTCGCAGCTCTTCCTAAAATACGTTTTTTTGTTATGAACTTTTCCTTAATTTAATTTTAAAACACTGCTTGTAAAATATTGGGGCGATGTATTAAGCAAACTATGCTTTTTAGTCTATGTATAAGCCGCGCCATTAAAGAAATTAATTTAAAATGGCGGAAATTATCATTCCCCCTCACTTACACGTTATTCTTGTCTTTAGCGTGCGAGTGAGGGGGAATGTTAATTTTCGCCATTTTAGATTCGTTAATGGCACGGCTTATATCTGTATGTTTCTCTGTGACAGCTCCCAAATGGATGAATCGATGTTGATCTAGATTTTTTGTCTGCAAAGTGACTTAATCGAGTGTTCTTAACTATGTTTAGTGTAAATAATACTGTCGAGAGTTTTTTAACCAACTACAGTTGTTTAGTAAGATCTGTTAATATTAGGTGTAAATAGAAATATTAGTAATTATTATTTATTATTTACTAGGAAATCGCCCTCGCTTCACTTCGGGAAAAATAGTAAAAAAAAATATAACATAGCCTATGTCACCCGGGGATAGTGTAGCTTCCCAACAGAAAAATAAATTTTCAAAACGGTTCGGTAGTTTCGGAGCCTATTCAATACAAACAAACAATCAAATCTTTCCTCTTTATAATATTAGTATAGATTTATTACTGAGGGGACTGTGGAAGTTAAGAAAAATAGGCTACTGCTAAAATAGGTCTGCTAGCAAATTTTTAATACAAGTTATAGATCGTATAATCTGGAATAAGAACATAGTATTCAGACAACATACCTGAACATGCCCTCATGTTTCAAGGGTCCCATGGCGGCCTCCATATTGTGCGTGAGCCTGAAGGGGACTCGCTCGGGCCACTCAAAGGTCTCACCCTTGTTGAACAGACAGTTGAAGTCCACATGCACGGTGTCTCCGTTTGTGGAGTCGTATGATATGTTCTCGCCGTGACGGTCGCCTAAGCCTAAAGAATATTAAAATAATGACATTATCCTTTAAAGTTATTAACCTTTAAACGGGCAATTCTTGTATATAATTATGTATACTATATACGTATATACATATTCTGAATCTCGGAAACGGCTCCAACGATTTTCATGAAATTTAGTATGCAGGGGCCGCTAAATCGATCTAGCTAGGATTCATTTTTAGAAAATGTCGGTTTATCCGTGTTGTCAGGCCATGAAAAACTGCTACAATATACTCTTCCTGACATCTATTGGCGAGTGGCAATACTAAAGCTACTTCAGTAGATGGCGTTGTTAAGCAGTACTAAACCAAGCAATCGGACCGAGCTCGGTTATCCAGGTGCTTAATATTAAATAACAATTTTTCCTATTATGTGGAGGTTTTTACAAAAATGAATAAGTGTTTGCTTAGTTAGTGCAACTAAAATCCTGTACTTCAAACACACTTACAAATAATAAATCCATTATTATTAAGCATTAATTTGTCGAACAGCTTACCAAATAACCTTTTTGCTTATTAATATGGAAATAAGGTAAAAAAATAAGAAGCGAATAATTTTCATACTGAAGATTATTGCCAACTTTGTAAGTTTACAAAGTGTAGTGTATATAAATACGCTTTAGTCATAATTACGTGAATGCTAATCTTACCTAAAATAAATCCAACCATAGACATAACAGCTGTAGTTCTTATATAGGCCGATCTTGCTTGATACCTGTGGACAAATCTCATTTTACTTTATTCAGTTTCAATGCAGCTGTACCAATTGAATGAAAGTGGTACACTCAGAACATGCAGTGAGTTAAAACCACAGGTCTGATATTTCAGTGCGCCTGTTATGTATTTATTTAAATCATGGATAGCATTACTACGAACTGGAATGCAATAATGGTCGTATTGAAAACCAGTAGCCGTGGTTCACCGCGGCATATGCTGAGTGTGTACCTTTTTTGTTGAGAAGTGCTGCAGCAGGTTATACAATACTATTATGTAACTGTTTAATTTCATAATTGCTACATATATTAAGTAACAATTTATAACTCGTTGCATTGTATAATGCTTAACAAATCACCTATTTCTTTCTTTCTTTCATTAACACACATTTTTTTTAGTTTTTAAATATTGCCCTTTTAAGTATAGTAATTTTTTTACACGAGTCCTATTTGGTAAACAAACTTACAACGTCCTTTTATTGTTATTTGTAATTTAAAAATAAGGCAATTCAAAGATGAATAATCATTTATTCCAGATGTAATTTCTATTTACCATAAAAAAATGACAAATTAAAATTAATATTGTCATAAAAAGTATTGCTAAGATTATTTACCAAATGATACTAATCTGAAAAAATGGAGTTTGTTTGTTTGTACATTTGTTGTGACAGTCTAATGAACGTATTGCCAACTCACCATCCATACGGGTCGCAGAACACCCGTCGGAACCACTCCTGGAAGACTGGCGGATGACGTGGTAATAGCTGCTCCTCGAAGACGCGGCGCTGTTTCTCCACCGGGTCCGTGTTCCTACACATCATCTCCTTCAGCTCACGGTTGCTGGTCTGAATACCTGCGAAGATACCACGCTTTTTAACCCATGACGAAAAAAGAGGAGTGTTATAAGTTTGACGTGTGCGTGTATCTGTATGTCTGTGTATATGTGTATCTGTGTATCTGTATGTATGTCGGGAATCGTAGCTCCCAAACGGATGAACCGATTTTGATCTAGTTTTCTTTTTATATGAAAAGTGACATAATCTTGAGTGTTCTTAGCTATGATTATTGATTAGTGAAAATAAAACAGTCAGGGGTTTCTAAAAATTCAATTTAAGAATATGTAGCAGAAATATTTATTCTGACATGAAGTGTTAAAAGTAGCAATCTTAACATTATGTGCGTATTAGAATTATTTATAGCTTGCTTCGGTGAAGGCAAACATCGTGAGGAAACCTGCACACCGGAGAGTTCTCCACAAAGTTCTCAAAGGTGTGTGAAGTCTACCAATCCGCACTTGGCCAGCGTGGTAGACTATGGCCTGTACTCCTCACATTGTGAGAGGAGACCCCGAGCCCAGCAGTGGAAAAATTATGGGTTTTTTGTTTTAAAATACAAAAAAAGTCATAGAAAAATGTAAGGAACATGCTAACTACATATATAACAATCGTTAATGCCATAAGTTAATTTATGATAGGTATTAGCGCTTCCAGTATTTAAGCCCTTAGGTGAAACCTGTCTGGATAGCTACCACACTTTACCTTAAGCTGACCATACACGATCAAGTGTACTTGTCAAGTTTGTAGTTTGAGTTGATGCGGTATCCAGTTTGCATGAGATAGCTATATAGCTAGATAGCCATACCGTGGCCGTACAGCGTCAAATTTACTGAATGCTGTGTCAAGTCTGCTGCAAACTTGACAAGTATACTTAATCGTGTATGGCCAGCATGAAGTGTTCCGGCTGAGGGCTTTAGAGTCAGTTCGTTCGTTCTTTCATCTCTCATCTTTGTTTGCAGTGCATTTGTGTACTACGATGACCATTCACCATCGTGGTTCATTGCTCGATTGTCAACACATAAAAAAGTTTTAAAGTTCTAAACGGTGAATGACCTCGGACTAGTTTACCTTTTTGCTTATAAATATGTAGTAAAACCGGCCTGAAGCCAACCAGGTTTGGCACCCATTCGATAATCCCGCACTCCTCATTGAGCGGTAAGACACTGTACGTCCTAATATAAAGCCTTCTCCGTCGAGTCTCGGGCGCGTCTTGTAGGAACCTGTTTACTACTGCATTGAACTCCATCAGTCTGAAGTCTTTGCGCAAATCGTCACGGGGCTTCAGTAGAATGATGTAGGATTTTCCGTCAGATCCTACAAATAGGACATGGTAATGTATAAACTAAACATAGGTTGGGGAATATATTCGTGACATATTTGGCGTTGCTGATTTATATAAAAAAAATTCGAATGTAGATACGATTTTTTAGAAAAAAAAAACAATTCGAATGGACGTCTTTATCGTTATTGGTAAATAACTCGTCAATGTAGTATACATAACAGTAATTTTATTTTTATGTACACTTTAATTTCACACTAAGCGTGAGAATTTATAAGAAACGCCACTTGATAATAATGCTAAAAATGTGTACCTACATAACTGCATTTGTAGTTTTTTTCAGAACTTCGTCATTTTATCATCAGATTTGGAAAATTATTTTTATTTTGAAAAGAAGCTGCCAGATTGGTACCATGTTTAAGAAATGTCAATTCTGGCGACGGAATCCACTTGGAATTGAGGGAACTCTCCAAATATTATCGGTATTTATGTAATAGCGATTTAATATATATTTTTTGAACTATTCTTTCAAATATATCCTGCGTTGTTATTTTAACACCATCATGAGTCAGCCGCCAAACGACTCGTCGTGTTCCGGCTGGGGGCTGGAGAGCCAGTTCTTTCTTTCTTTTTCTTCTTTCTTTCTTGGCCGGCAACTCATCAGTGATGCCTTTAGTGTTGCTGATGTTCATGGGCGGCGATAGCCACTTACCATCAGGTGGATCGTCAGCTCGTTTGCCGGCTATTTCCATAAAAAAAAATCATAGTACATACCTAATAAAGTAACTTTCCTCGGTTTCTGCAGTGACGGCAGTATAGTAATCTGTTCCTTGATACCAGCAATGTAAACAGCGGGCTCGGCTTGTATGTTCAAGTCTATGCGTTCCTGACGCGCTGCCTTCGACGGTAGGACTATCTTACAGAACTCTTGGAATGGCATCATTATGTGGCTGAAGTTATCACTCACTAGCAACCTTGGCAGGGTTCGCACCATGGATGATACGGTTAAACCCTAAAATGTAGTTAAGTGATCAGTATTATTTTAAATAAAAATATTGGATGCAGTGGATTCAGAAACAGTTATAAGCGAACTCAATGTAGGATACATTGAGTCCTATCGGGTACCTAAGCCCTAATATACGTGCCTCTGAAGGTCAGGAATTTCAGATTTAATTATTATCTGTGGATTGGCGCGCAATTCGAAATTCAAATAAATATTCGAAAGCCGTGTTATTTCAATTTCAAATTCAGTCATTTGTTTTTAGATAGTGTTTTGTTGTTGTGAAATTGTTGTATTTTTTGGCGCCATGGATAAACTGAAAATTCGTACAATTTTCGAATATGAGTTCCTACGCGGAAATGCCGCTGCGCAAACAACACGAAACATTAACTAACACTGCTTGCATAAACACCATACGGTCCATTATTGATTCAATACTCCAATATTGATTTTGCTATCATACTCGTACACTAACCATATTTTTCAAACTACTAGTTTCAGAGATTAGCGCCTTAAAACAAACAAAAATCTTCAGCTTAATTATATTAGTATAACTAGCTGTTGCCTGCGCGATTTTTTGAACTGTTTTAATTTATATATTTACTCTACTATAATACGCATAGTTTAGATATTAGCTTTCCACTTGAATCACTTTATCTACTGACGAAAACCGCATAAAAATCAGTTGCGTCTTAGCCTGTACGCTAAGACGGCGGGAAGCAACTTTGTTTTATACTATTTATTATAGAAATGTATGATATTAATTTTAATACACTTACCCCACTACTATCCACAATCGGTTTATTACATAGCTCGATCAGTTTCTCAGCGAGCTGGGTAAAATCGCAATACAGTTTCAGTATCCTGGGTTCTTTGAGCCTGGGGTCAGCGAACACATCCGCACATCGCTTCTTACGCTGCGGGTACCCTGACTTGATCACACACATCATTGTCCACAGCGTGTGTTGGGGGTACGCTAATATTAACTTTACGATTATCGCTTTTAATTGGAGATATACCTGCATTGTGCAATAGATATTAAGTATTAACTTAAAAAATAAAATTTTGAATGACTTTTAATAGGTACATAATTTTACACTACAGATATTTACTTCAAAAACAATTATATTAAAGACTCGTAAAAGATAGTTTATAACAAACATTCTCAATAATCTATCTTTAAGTTACTTATCTAGCAACTATCAAAAAGTCATATTGACTATTGAAAACGGCACAATATTCTTTGGACATCCAAATACTATCACCACAGTTGGTGATACATATAGTTAAAATCTCACAACATAACTAATTAAATTCTTATCCCATTGCAACACATTGCGTAAAAATATCTTTAATAAATCCATCTTCTATTTTATTTACCAATTTTTTATATCAAAACAGCAAAGCTCCACCTTACCTCCTTAACGGGATGACATATTCTGGACACAATCTGTGAGAAGGCGGTGAGGTAGAGATATATCGGCAACCTCTCCGAGTAGGTCTTTATATGGCTCGTCATCTCCGCTAATACCGCGTGGATACTGGTGTCTGTTGACGTCACTTCTACATCCAACCTGTAGGTATTATACAATGATATTATATACAAGATATGCCAAGATGGCGCTTAAATTATGTCAGTCGAATTTAGACAAGTGTAGCGATTTTAATTCAGACAGTTGATAGCTGCCTCTGAGTGAGGCCGTCTAGCTGTCTTTTTCACTATTATGGTTTTAGTAGTGCCATCCCTTTTACATAATTTACCAATGTAATAGTGATTGATGTAGTGAAACAAAAGATAAACGTGTGTGTGTTGCAGCTCGATCGGAACAGATTTTTTTGGTTGATTTGTAAGGGCATAACGTATCTATAGTTTAAATTCATTGGTATTATATTATGAATGATACGTCGATCAATGATCAATTCTTCGTCGATCGATTCGGCCGGCAAAACACAGCCGAACGATCAACATCGACTGTATCAAAGCGATCGATCGAGTATCAAACGATTGGTGTGAGTACCCTCTTGCAATTTTATCAACTGCAATAGGTGCTCGCGATTTTTGTATTTTAATGTTCTGCCCAAAAGCAACACAGCTACTTTCCTAAAGCCGTAACGGAAGGATTTGGGCAGCATAAAAACTTGACAAAAGTGGCAACTTAGAACTCCACGCCGGTCTAAGTCGATTCATTTGACGAACGCATGCAAGTTGCATAAAGAAACATAGGCAATAGATTTCGTAAAACCGATTTTGTACTATATGCAAGCATCTTACAAACAAGCGACAATAGGGATGTTGACAGTAACTGTAGATTAGTATAAATTTACGTTTAAAGGATTAATGATAACATTTAAACACCTAAAATATTATTCTTTAATCGAAATTAATCACAATAAATTAAATATCATTAATTTAAAATGTTTAAAAGAGTACTCAGTCACGTGACCTCAAAAGTTCATAAGCAAATTCAACAAAATCCATTGAATGAAAGACAAAATCATTCCTCACCATATAGACAACATCCTAGGCATGCTCTGATAGAGATACTTGTGTCCAAACTGCAGGGCCTTCCCGTAGCTGTTGAGCGCGTGTGTCTTGCGCGACCACAAGATACTGGAGCTGGGAGTGTTCGACGAATTCTCGGTACTACTCACCTTCTCATAATAGGCTCCCAGACATACCTAGAATAACAAACGATTATTGTAATAGGTCGGGGAAATTATAATCCTATCCTATTAATATTATAAATGTGAAAGTTTGGAATGGAGCCTATACCCTGGAATGTTCAGGTTTCCCGCAGGATTTGTAAAAAATCTATATCCACGCGCGCGAAGCCACAGACATCAACTAATATCTAATATTATGTATCCTAATCCATCATTCTACTTATTTTTAAGCCGCACTTAATTTTTAAGTGGTTCTATAAATCTTAATTAAATAATTAATTAAAATTTTCGTTTCAAAACCACTCTACCGCGGGCAAGGCTGCAGGCAAAAGCTAGTGTAATGTAAAAGATACGCTGAGTAATTTTTATTAACTATGTTTTATCTATGTTATTTCAATAATCTTTTCTATGTTCAATACTCAAAAAGGTTTAGCAATAATGATGTTTTAGCGTAAACACCAATGACAGATAAGTCAGTTACTACTAAAATGTGTTGTCTGTCAAAATGAAAAAAAAAAATCTTACCAAACTCTTCTCCCACTGCTTGTAAACATCGACAGAGTCCTTGTAATATCCGATGTTGACATCGACGTCAACATTTGTAGTTTCGTCATTGTATTTAGCTATCAGAAGTTTTGCTTTGGCGCATATTTTTCTGTAAAAAATTAAAACCATAAAATTTCGTTTGGAGAAGCATCAAAGACGGCTTCAGAACTCGATTTCAGATTTTACAAACGTCATCATTTTTTTAATCTACCAGCTTTTCGGATAGGTGCTTTGTCATGGAGAAGAAGAGCCGTAAAGAAACTCTTCAGCACATCTTTAAAAAAAATGTTACAAAAAAAGATAATAGTTATAGAAGTATTTACTATTCTCAGCGGAATTGGTTAAAAATGGAAATGACCAGCATTTCCATCGATGGTCAATAATGAGATCTTAAGATCAAAAGTTACTTATACGCGATGCCTTATCCACTATTGGACAAGTGAAAAAAGTCATAGCAAAAAATGCACGATGAAATTTAAAAAGAAAACAGGTAAGGTATACAAATTACACACTACACACTGTGCTAGCAGTAAGGGTTGTAATGGACTGTATGTTTTGACTGTCGTTCGAGAATAGTTTTAAATAATAAAGAGACACCCGTTCACTTCTAATGGTTTATTGCAATATTGCGACTAAGAAAATTACGATCGTAATACTAACGCAAGCTGTAAGATGCAATAAAAACTGAACACACACATTTTAATAGGGATGTTTACACTAATTATAAATTACTATAAATTTTTGTCTTAAATACTACTGGTAACATTTAAAGGCCTAAAATATGATTCTTTTATCGAAATCAATCCCAATAAATTAAATATCATTAATTTAAAATGTTAAAAATTGTGACCTCAAACGCCATTTTGAGCTTATGACGTCATTGAAAATATTTTGTATGCAATTTCAACTAACTTCAGCAGACAGATATTATTGAATAACGGATTGTGACGTCACATGACGTTTTTGGTGGAAAATTTGATGATTTTTATTTATCAATTTTTGTTTTTAAATTGAACATTATTATTTTGATAATATTTTTTGTGAATATTAAGGTCCTATCTATAAAATTAAATTGAATCCTAAAATTAGCAACATCCATATTAAACTTACCTTTGATCCTGGTTCAGTTTGTTTATCTGTGGGTAAGCGTCGTCCAAGCCGCGGCGGAGGGTAGTAAACGCGTGTTCGTTTTGTCCGCGTGCCCAGTACATCTTGGCTTTCTCTATAAACAACTCCTCTGGCTGGTATTCTTCTGCGTTTAATATGTACATGTACGACTGAAATTTAAATTATATTGCTAAGGATGTTTTACTGAAATGTGCAACGGGAATATTTTTTTATTTATTTTTAATTTTTTAACAATATTTGTACAAGAATACAGTACTCGTATATGAGCCATAGTAACAGAATTTTTGTACAAAGGTACTGCTTATTTCTATCAGAAATCTCTTCCAGCAGACCTAGGAATGGAGAGGTGATGTAAAACCTGATTAGAGTGCACATTGTTTTTAACATAACATAATATTGATATGTTTCCGATTTTTTTTTCTCCTTAAAATATTTTCGTTGTTATATTTTAAGTATTCAGTTAATAAGTTATTGAAGCAAAACCTCCTAAAACTTACCCTTTTATGGGGTTTACTAATATCTCTTGGCATTCCTTTAACAAGAATATAAACGAGTACTCACCATTTTTATACTTTATACGTATAAATATCGACATGAAATACTAAAACCGTGAATTTTTGTTTGCATTTTTAAAGTAAGTAATCTTTATGTATTACCTGTTGAAATATGCCAGCTTTGCGCGCATGTTTGGCACTCTGCAGCCATAGTTCGCCGATACATTTCTTAAATCTATCTGCCGTGATGGGATGCGTCGATTGTAATAGTTCCTGCAATACATTTTATTTGCATTTACCACACATAGCAAAAAATCTAAATTATGATGTTTCGATGATTTCTTATTGCATGGTCTTTAGTACCCTGCTTCGCTTGGGCACCTGTGTTATAGGCCACGATTTTACGCAACATAATGGTAAAGGACTACTTGTATGGACAGTTTTTGTTGACCCTATCAGCCTTTATAGCCTCACGCGCACAGAGGGCGTGCTTGGAAAGGCTCAGCTGAGAAGACAATTTTTGCGAATAGGGAAAACTCACCCTCTTCTAGAAGAAGGGGTTGTGGTGTGCTTGAGCACCCTCTGTGGAATTCATACCTTGGCTTAGGACGTCGCTTGGTAGACGACATCGAGGTGACAAAGTCACTTACGCGACAATGCCTTGTGGCAGAATAGGTTTGTAAATCGGAAATTGTAATTAATGTACTGTTCCATTAACACTGTTCCGAAACTATTTGACGTTCAAAAGTGAACCCTAGATGAACCAAATGATTTAAATTTGAGTGGGGTTGTGTAAAAGTGTAAAGTTGTACCCAATTTATATTCTTGCTGTTTTCTTCCTACTACTGGGTTGCCTGGAAGAAATCGCTTCAAAGCGATAAGGTCGCCCATTGTTTTGTATTCTGTTTTTATGCTTTTATGTATATTATTATATGGTGTACAAACAATAAAGTGTTAAATAAATAATACACGGGCAATAAGGTGGTGAATAGGGTCCACGATAGGATTGATTTATTTAATTGTCATTGGAATGGAATTGCAGTAGTTGTACTTTATACCTATTATTTGTTATGGTGGTGGGTATTAAATAAGTTTCAATTTTATTTGTCTTTATTGTGTTGTACGAGTACTATTTTATGTTGTTATTTGTAATTATATAGTAGTAATTTAGTTTTAAATGTATTTGCCGCTAGCCGCCGCATTGGGTTTGCCTGTAATGTTAGGCTGAAAAATAGAAATAAATAAATAAATAAAAGTTACCCTGGACTGCTGTAGCAGTATCCGCCTGGTCCGCAGCAGTGGCTCCACAGTCCTGACGTCAGACTGCACCACGGCTAGCCGGCGTCGCCACTCGCCCGCCAGCCGAGAGATGATGTCCTCGCCCTGCCGCTCGGAGTCCGATACGTTCTTCAATCTGGTATTGTAGAGGCTTAGTTATATGTTATGTTGGGATGTTTACGCTTACATTGTTTACCTTACCCTTTGTAGCCTTGGTTGCAATAACTTTAAAGAGTATAATATTAAGGATTACGAAGTAATGAACAACAACAAGATAAAGTTTTATAATTTCAACAAATGCTTGAAGAAAGTCAAAAATAAACAAAAATGACGTCATTACCTTGAGGTAATGAAACATGTTTATTTTTGACCTTCTTAGGTACTTGTAAAGATTGATTTTGGCATACTCCAAGAAAGTATTCTTGGTCCTTGACTTTTCTTTACTAATAATAATGATGTGATAAATATGATAATAATAATAATGATAATAATGAACGGTACAAAAATAATATTATGATAACAAAATGCAAGTATCAAAACGTCGTTGTAATACCAAATTATGAAAGAAATAGACTCACTTGCGCAAAACCTCTTCAGCATGTTGAGCTTCCGTGATGATATGCAATCCTAGTACGCTCTGATAGCCGCTTCGCAAAGCGCTCTCGCCACGGCTCTCGGCGTCCATTTGCGCTAACAACATAGTCTTAGCGTCGCTACACGATGTCGTAAACTCGTTGTGATCTTCACGCCTGTATGCTAGGAGGACTCGGCCCATATGCAAACCCCAGTTCTCGCGAGAAGGTGGCTGAAGAATAGACAATATTTTAATTTACAATTACAACCTTTGATATACAGGTGAATTGAAATTATCAATTACTTTTACTTTAATTAAATTTTATTATATAATACACAGGGTGTCCCATACGTAGAGGGGAAAAGCAAAGGAACAATTTGGAAATTCTTAGAAAAAATCAAAATCTCATTTGTGGACTCAACAGGGAAAAGTAGCCAAATCGACACTTTACTAACTCCCTGTATATGGTATTTTCTTCTCCGACTTCTCCATTAGCACAGGTTTTGCCAAAAGATATCGCACTCACAACAGGGTTCCTCGCCAGTTCGTCCAACTGTTCGAACCGGCCGAGCCGCCACAGTGGTTCCGCAGTCAGCTCCAATGCATCGTCTTCGTCGTGCTCGCACAGCAAGCGGTACGCTGTGAACGGCTGGTCCAGAGCCAGGTAGCATTCCACCATACCCTGGACAGAGAAATGTTGCTTCATAATAACGCAATTCATAATAATTCATAATTCATAATTCTTTATTGCGTCAAACATGGTACATAATAATGTGGTGGTAACAATAATACAATATCATAGGTCAGCATATTTGGCTGGATGCAGCATGCAATGTCAAATTTACATTTATTTATTAAATTGTTATTATCAAAATTACATAATGTGGAATTTACATTTATTTATTACATTATTTATCATTTTCATAGTTGCCTAATGTCAGATTTATATTTATTTTTATTTATTAACTTATTATCATATTTACAAAATTTAATTATATTACACAATTATTATTATTATTTATTTAGGAATATTATTATTATCATTATTATTATTATTTATTTAGGAATTCTTCAATTTTATAAAAATTAAAGTCTAGCAAAAAAAATAAATAATAATAAAGCGAAGAACTGGTTTCTGAAAGGCTAAATCAAAATCTAGGCTAAAAAAATGTTTTTAACCGACGAAAAAAAAGGAGGAGGTTCTTAACGTTGACAAACGATTTTGAGGTATAATTTGATTTAGGCTAGGTTCACATGACCGCGTGGTACAAGATCAAATCAAACCAAATAAAAGGCTAGGTTCATATGATCGCACGGTACTGCGATAGTAGGTAGATTAGTGCGATATTGGTCTCACCCGCAAGCTGTGTTTATCCAAATGTCCCTCTTGCGCCAACCGCTCGTAGCACAAGGCGGCATCCTGTAATCTTCCAGTCGCCACTTGAGCTAATATCAACTCCTTTAGGGATGGCTCGGATCGCTTGATCGACAATATACCTGCGTACAAGACGCATATTAAACTATCAAATTTTGACAGTCTTCCCCCCTGTCCAAAAGTCCTACAAGAGAGCGGCAGCAGTCATATTAAAAAAAATCGAAACTGAGGAGATCAAATCAAAAAGCAAAGCATCTGATAAGTTTTGCTAATGTCGAAATTATTTTTCATCTATTGCTTGTCTGTTTGTTATTTGTCTGTGCGTTTGTTTCCGCTAATCTTAAAAACGGCTTGATCGATTTGAATGCAGTGTTCACTCATGTATTTGAGTAAGCTTGAGGCACATTTAGTTTGCATTCTATTTGAATCAGTTTAAAAAATATATATTTCAATGTAAAGATTTTCGTCAACTTTTTTTTGTGTATTTAACGTTATTATAGATTACAAAGTAATACACCAACTCACCGGCCACAGAATCAGGTTCATCCAACAACGCATATATCTCAGCTAACAACGGCAACTGCTCCTGTATCCTGTCCTTGTCGGTTCCCATATACAGCTCCAAGTACTGCAAGGCGCGCTCCAGCTCCCCACACACGAAGTTACCGCGAGCTATCACTAGCTTGTCGAAACTCTCCAGAAATGCTACTATCGTCCTGGTTATAAATAAAATATCACTCACATATTTGTCTTTTATTTCACTTTATATTCTTCGACCAGCAACCTACTTTTAATGTAAATTGCCGACAGACAAGACGAGAGAGACGAAGAGATGGTATGTTATCTCATCTCAGTCTTGTATAGACAGTAACACTTCACACAACAGATAGTGCGACAAACAAAGAAAACTGGCCGACAAACTGGCTTACAGTTTAGCAGATCTTAAATCTGTTTTTTGTAAGACTTCATTGGTTAATTAAAAAAATAAAAAAGACAGCATAGAGTGTTTTTCAATTGACACAAGACCCAATGATTTGCTTGTATTGCTCACAAAATGATAAAGTCGTATTAAACTGTTAGCACGTATTAAATTACTCACTTATAATTTTCATTCTCTAACGGTTTCGATTTCACATGACACCATTCCAATATCCATCTATTTAGAAAATCAAATAGGGTATAAATTGTTTTTCGACATTTACTCTGAAATGAAAAACATATTTTTCACTAACATTTTTTTATTTAAAGCTGTGAATACTGAATGAAAAATGTGATAAAAATAAAATACCTGATTCCCTTCTTCTACTTGTACTGAGTTAATATTGGGAGTCAACCTTATATGACGTAGTATTTTGTTTCTACACTTTTCCTTCGCTACCTCAGTTTCGTTTTCCAAATTCTCTAAACCTAAATAAAGAAAAATAAAAAATAAATGTGTACATAGAACGTTATAGTAGTATAGTAAATTAACAACACTGAATTTCGAAGAAAGGTTAATTACTACATAATGTATTTTTATAATCAAACAGGAAGAATGACATCTTATTTGCGATACTTGTCAATTTTCATGTCCAGGTTTTTAATTTTCGGCATTGCTATCAGAGCGTAAAAATCTTATATGCTACGTCGCTATTTGGTATCGTTTTTGGGCTCGTATAATCTGTTTTGTAATTTTTGGCGTACGGATATGTAAAAATTGCTGAAAGACGTGAAAAAAACTTACGATTCAAGACGAAGAACTTTCAAAACGATTATAACTATGTGCATACCTATGACAGCTAGCATTTCCTCTCTGATAAACTCGGTATTGGTCTTGGACATGATGGCGTGTAGCAGGATGTAGGGAAGGAACAAGAACAGTGTTCTTACATCGCGTCTCATGCTTGGGTGAACTGTGCACAGCAGCTCACGGACATCCGAATCGATTAGGGGTATTAGCTGACCTGACCAGCTAGAAAAAATGATTATAATAAATAAAAATATTTAAATTCCCTTCGCCCTCTTCCCAAAGGTTTTCTGGAAGAGATCGCTATTTAGATAAGATCGCCTTTTGTACACAAATATTGTTAATTCTACTAAAGTATGTCCCTTCACTGTTGATTGTGGTGTACAATAAAGTGTAATAAATAAATAAATAAATAAATATTTTAGAAAAGTAATTTAATAATGGAAATAACGATAATCACCATTGCACTTGCCCCAAAGGGATTCACAGATACGCTCTGTTACTATTGGACCCCTTACTATAGGTATAGTCATGGTAGTCTTAATCAAGGAGTTAGTTATTATACTCAATATAATACAGGTCTTCGCAATGTGCTCACTAAACCCTAAGTTCTCAGTCCGACTTAACCCAGAAAAGTATTAACATAATATGAGCTTTATACCGTCGCATATTTCAATGATCTTTTATGAGTTGAATCACAGTCAGAGTTGACTTAATTTTTATCATATATAAAGAATCATATATAAAGAAAACTGCACTTACTTGTGTGCCCATTCTAAAAACGTAGTAGCATACGTCGAACCGAAAATAGGGTGAACTCTTTTGGGTTGCGATGGATACGCTAACTTGTATCTGTAAAATGGGAAATTAAACTGTATTACAAAAAATCTAATAATAAGAAAGTCAACCACTGCAAATAATATCTTTTCGATATGTTACTTTAGTGCTATGTTCAATAGCTGAATATTTAATTATTACAAAACTTCAACTCAAAAAATTGGAATGCCTCAAGGTACTGCTTAGGTCCCCTTATATTCTTAATAGATACAAAGGTATTTAGCTGTTATTCCTAAAACATATTACATACAATACACTAATATACTAATAAACTTACCTAGAACTCAACAATGGATTTAATATTTGATGCATATGCTCAGGGAATGAATCCCATACAGTTTTTTTGCTTCCATTTGGTGATATCTGGTAAACTTTTAATATTTCTTGAAGGGTCAAAGCATAACAATCCATATTCTAAAACAAACAAAGGAACTTATTTTTATCTGCAATTTTTTTTAAGAACTGTATTTAAGCATTATCACACGAAATAACTAAAAGAATAAATATTTATGGCACTTTATACTTAATTTTGATGTTATTTGTTTTTTTTATTGTTTTGGCGTTTATGCAAGTTGTTACCACTTGCAGAGATGGGTGTAGAATAAATTCATAACATAATCCAACCAAATTATGGCGAACTTCGAAAGACTAAAAAGATCTATAAACACTATATTATCTACTTTAAACCAAATATAACTCACAGCAGTATTCTTTTCATACTGGAACGCCCTAGACAACTCTATTAGCGCGGTAGCAGCGAAGCAGTCTTCTCTAATGGAGAACGCAAATGGTGATCTGTCTGTCTGCACATACTGACGCGGGAGGTGGCCAGCTTCTATAGCGCCCAGTTGACCAAGACACGAGGCGCTTGCTGCTCTCACGCCAATATCGGAGTCTTTACAACCTGAAATAAAACGATAAAAAAATTACGTCTTGCTCGAAGGACCTTTTTTTCATAATTAATTCCATATATTGTAATCCGTAATCTCTCATCATCATCACACACTTACCAACTAGTAAAGCATCAACAAGTTCAACAATGACTGGATCAATATTTTTCCCTCCAAATATAGCTTTGTGAATTTCCGTTCTATTCGACTTCAATAATTCATCCAATTTGGAAAAAGCACACGCTTTTATACTTGGTATTTCTTGATCCAAGTGTTGTAAGTACCACTTTATCCTTTCCAAAAACGCATCAGGCTGCGTCCTCCTTACATGCTTTTCAATAACACTCTTCACTTTACTTGTTATATCAGAATTCAGAACGAAAAAGAGGTTAGGCATGTACGAACTCAACAAATTTTCGTGGTTCAGTATGAGATACTGAAAATTCTGGTTAATTTCTTGTGGAGCGTATTCGAATTGATGGATTAAAGATTCGGCTAAATTTGGCAATAGAGGACCCAAGGTCATCGTATCAATATTGTGTATAAAAGAACCCCAGGCATCAGCTAGGATTTTGGGAAACTCCTTTGCCAATGGGAGAGCTGATCTTAATGTAGCCAGAACTTTGAACCTCAAAGGTGTCAAGTATTTCACACCCATTAATTGCATAATGTCTGGGAAACTTTTCAAGGCTTTGCGTTTTACGGATAACGCTACTTTGTTATTTAACAATTTACGGTCGAAATAGGCAAGAACTCCCAAAAACTTAGGGTTTAAAAATTCTGCAATTTGTGAGGTACTTATACTCATGTTTCCGCTGGGTATTGAAACATCGGGGTCATGGGAAGCCAAGTATCTGCAAGCTCTAAGCACCTTTTCCGGATTGCAGCAATATTGTAGCAAGAATTCGGTCAAAATTACTCGAAAATGCCTCTTTATTAGAGCCAGGATAGACATTTTCGTATACTTTTCTATCATATCGAAGCTTTTACTGGCGACTTCGTCCGTTTCGTTTAAGTAAAGGTGAACGTAGATATGCGGGAACCTCTCAGTCAAAAAATCGGTGACAGAACACTGCACCAATGATGCTATTTCCTCTATCATTGAAGGGACCTCTTTTATCGTTACGTTGTACGGAATTAAATATGGCAAGAAGTGGTGAACATCTTTGGATATGAAATCTCTATAACCGATAAATTCGAAGGCCCTTACAACTTTTAGAAGTGACACAGCAAAGTCTTTTCCATTATACAAGCTGCACTCAACGAAAAGCTTGCAATAATCCTTTTTATATCTGTGATACACAAGATTTGGAGTATACCCTTGTACTTCGCACACTTCTCTTAAATATACTACAGCTTTAGGTGCCACAGTACATTGAGGGCACATTATAAAATAGACAAATAGTTTGGTAACAGGTAATATCACTTTATCATTATGACACAATCCCAAGTCTCTAATGCAGTTTAATACATTTGTTTGTTCTTTATAATCGTTTTTGTCTAGACATGCTTTTGTTGATTTTAATAGTAGTTGTATACAGACATTTAAAACCGTTTCTTTTTGAGAATTCCATGCAGAGTCATCACCTTTCTGAAATAAACATTACGTATATGATATTAAAATTTTAAAAGTAAGTATTGAATACTATTCTCAATTATTAGTTGATATAAATACCTCAAATATATCAATATATGGTCTCAAAGCCTTTATAACATGTTGAGCATTTTTCTCATATATAAGGTCAGTTGTTACTCCATAATGAAAGACATAGTAATGATTGCATAAATATCCAAATAGGGCCCAGTAATCCTTTTCTTCAATGCCCACATATTGTTTAAAATACAAAAATCTTGTTAAGATTTTATACAATCCCTTGTGAATGGTCTGTTGGTCTTGTGAATATAATATTGTACAAAGTACCCTATTTTCTTCTTTAATTTTTTTAATAAATTGTAATGGGGTCAAATTTTTTTTATCCTTGTTGTGGCACTTAGCACAAACTACACTGATATCCACAACTCCATTGGTAAAAACTGTATGTCCTAAAGCATCTTTAGACGAACTGAGCACTATACAACATGTTCCTAAAGAAATACATGTTATAGCAGGAACAACTTTTATTATTGTCCTATGAACTTCTTGATTCTTGTTCATAAGAGCAGGTACCAATATTTCACCAATGATCTTGCCTGCAGTATACACATTGACTAACAGAAGAAGAGGAGAGAGTAAAACCATCTAAAAAAGAAGACAGAGGAATAGTAATTAAAATTACCATTGTGCAGAGTAGGATGTTTTCAAAAGAATTAACAAAGTCTCTTTTCAACAACAGCATGGCTTATTTTATCAAGCTTTTTCCTTCTGCCTTAACATAATTCTTCTTTTACTTACCTCTTCATACATAAATGCTTTCTTCACCATCAAAGATTCAATTACTGGTCCGATTAGAGGTACCCAATTTTCTTTTATAATGCTGTTTAAAATTATTCTTGTAGCCATAGCATATTTTATTATCTTAACTTTTGTTAAATCAGGAAGTGTTTTAAAATCAAAAGAAGTTTGTGACACACAGAATATATTCCACAACTTTAAAGTATTATGTTTAATCTTATCTTCATTCAGACACCCAGAACTCAATGTTATATTCAAAATCAAAAGTAAACATTTCTCATTATTTATGATTTTGTTATACTGTTGTTTGGTTAGGTTATGTAACATTTCCCACAAATTTATTACTGTGGTATTGCATAATAATGAAACAGTATTTTGATACATATCATTCTTAAGTTTTCTCTTATTATGAGTGTCAATATAACTTAATATGCATAAAGTGCCATAGATTTTTTGTAAATGACATGTAACTAAAAATATATCATTTTGTTGACAAAATTTCAAAGAATTTTCAAGGACAAAAATTAACTGCTTGTAATACCAGTTTTCTTTTAAATTTCTTGTATTTGTATCCAAACAATTACTTTTTATGCATGACAATATCTGTAAACTGTAACATTCTGTCAGCATTTCCATTTCTCGAGGATCCTTATTTGTCATATCCAAAATCTGTTCGGGAAGTTTTATGAATTTACTTAATGACAAGCAGTATAGCCGTATATCTGTGTTAAACATTTTGTGGTGTTTTTCTGCAAGCACAGTAGTTGATATTGCATACAATATATCACCATATTGTGTGTGGAGGCAATCTTCTTCTAGCTTTAAGAATTGCAAGAGCATTAAATTGAAATTATTCATAGTGAAATGATCCATGTGTGATTTGTCACAAAGCATATCAACTGATTGCACCATGGATTGTAAATAGCACAGAAAATCTTCATACACTTTCGAGAACTTCTGATTAAATCTCATCACTGCCCTTTCATTTGTATTCTTTATTAATTTCAAAAAGAAGTTGATTGCAAGTAACTTTAGATCAATGCTGTAATTTTCTAACACTGTAATAACTTGGCTCAGTGTATTTGTTAGATCTATTTCTGTTTTTCTATCTACACCAAGCAGTTGTGGGGGAATTGTTTCTGATAACAGTTGTAGCACTATATCAATTAATGATTTACATGTCTCTATATCATTGACATGTACAAATATAGGTTCCAAGTTAAGTTCGACATTTGGTATGTTAATTTGCTGCGATACAAAGTTCTCTAAAATCAATTGTGGTGACTCAAAATCATTACATTTTTTTTCATAGTACAGAATTAATTTTGAAAGTATGGAATAATATTCGGAATGTAGTTTATCAAAAAATGGTGCTCGATTCATACAGAGTATGTTCAATATCTTTAATTGGGCATCTTTACATACTGCATGTATCCTAAAAGTAAAAATGTTTCATTATAATTTGTTTAGAATTCATGGTAAATCATGAGGATTTGATTTAGAATCTATGAGCAGGAGAAGGGGGAGGGGGGAATTGATAGGAGGTTCGATGATGATTACATATTCTGTGCACAGGATGTAACAAGTGATACCATTGTAATCAGCATGAAACCCCCTATCATTTCCCCCCTCCACTTCAACCTCTTCCTACATCTAAATTCTAACTTCTAAAACTAAATTTTAACTAATTATGATGCAAGAGAATGATCAAAATATATTTTTAGTTCTCAGTAACAAAAATATTAAAATATTTACCTATTTAGCTCCTTCACTGAACACAAATAAAATAATCTTCCCAAAAGCCAGGTATTAAATGAACTGTAATAGGATTCAGGATACTTGTAGGTGCCTGTGCGAGCGACTAAAACTTCAGACAAATCCCTAAAAAGAATTCAGGGAAAAGGTAAGTTCTTATTTGCACATTAAACAGCTGTTAGGTAATTGAACTTGAATTGTATGCATTATACTTAGTTTTATATTTTCTTACCCAGATAATTTAAGGATCGACGTTAGAAGTCTATCCAATCCATCCCCAGAGCATTCCAAATTATTAAAAAGCACCATAGTTGGTGCATTGAACATTTGCCATACAGGAAAAGGTCCATCGTTATTATCTTCCTCCATATTAAGAACAAAAAAGTACAATTATTTTACACACGTCACATAGTTCACATTAAAAAAAATTTGTAGTAGTTTCTGAATATTTACTACGAAAATATAATTTCAATTCAAATATTTCAAATTTATCACAAAACCGACTGACATTGACATTATAAACATTACAGAAGTAGCCACAGAGTACATTTATGATCCTGACACTGACAGAACCACAGATTGAATAACAGTGATGATCAAGAACTTTATTTATACAACTGGACTCCAAGCTTCGAAGAGAGACGGATCACGTGACATTAGATGATTAGTATTTTTCTTTATAATAACTGAGTCCATGAATATTAACTTTAACTGGATACATAACTTCGTAGAGGTATTTGAAGACGGATGACGTCAAAACGGAATGACCAACCAATCACATGCCGGATTGAACGTGTTCTTCATAATTGTATGGTGTCCACATGTACTTGCAAAAATGATGTCCTATTTTGAGAACCATATCAAAATAGGACATCATTTTTGCAAGTACATGTGGACACCATACAATTATGAAGAACAGAAAGCCCGATGCGGATGACATATGCGTCGGCATCTGTCATCCGCATCGGGCTCTCATATGTGCGGTCACCATAAGGGGATCATCCGAGAAAGATAGCTTGAAGGTTAACCTGCCATAATACATATGTCAAAAAATTCAGCTCCTACTCACCAATTCGGACTACACCAGTGCGGAGTTCAGCCACTGTGGTGACTAATTAAAATAAAATTATTAAACATTATTTTTGTTTCATTTAGAAATACACTCAGCTGCAAAGTAATATATTTGGTGTCTTGGTGTAATAATAAGGCTCTTGAATAAAATGCAAATTATTTTTCAACTTTATTTTTGTATCATACATCATAACTTATATGTAAATATTACAAAACCATTATTTGCAAAAGAAATAAACCAAAATATTTTAAATTCTATATATTTATATTAATATTTGAATAAAATAACGAAATATTATACATGTATGCACATTTACATAGATTACAAGGCCTTTTATCTAATAATTAAATTGCCTACTAATTGGAGAGTGAATAGTAAAGTAAAATGTGATGATTAAAATTTTTAACTGCATGAATTTGTCTACATTAATATATTTGCTATTTAAGTCAAGTTATATTACGATATTACCTTTTGTCAATATTTTGCTTTAGAACTTTTCATAAATTATCACACTGTGGAGTCTCGCTAAAATAATTGCATAAGATATAAATCTATTTTTTAGAATTCTTTGCTTTTACTAAACTATCTTATTAACCTTTTTAATATTTTTATGCATTAAATTTAATCGAAACTTATTAGTTCCGCGGTATTATTATTGTGTTCGGACTTGACGGGGGATTGCGCTTGTTGTTGATTGGGCGCTGGGGGTTGTTGACCATTCTGGCCGTTACTGAATGTCTGTTGTTGCACCTTCATTTGTTGGCCTTGTATATTCTGGGGCATCTGTTGAGGCATCTGCTGCACTTGACTAGGAGCCTGTTGAGGCATTTGATCCTGCATCGGAGGCGCCTGTGCCATCTGTGGAATGCCGGGCATCATCTGATGCGGGATCTGTTGTCCATGAATCGGCTGTTGACCTTGACCGGGAAGATTCGGAGGAACCTGTTGGCCCTGATTCATAACCGGCACGCCCTGTGGAATGTTTTGACCTTGGGGAAGGATTTGGTGACCTTGCATAATCATATGTTGGCCCGCTGACTGCACGGGCGGACCTTGCATCGGAATATTTTGGCCTTGAGTGACTTGAGACGGTTGCGGTTGTGAAAGTTGGGGAGCCTGAGATTGAGGCGTCTGCGCGCCCTGTGGTAACATCCCCTGGCTTGTAGGAGGTAGGTGGTTGGACATAGCCATGCTCTGAGCTTGACCCGGGTGACCTTGGCCTTGCATCATTGGTTGACCTGGCATTTGCATATTGTGCCCCATTTGTGGCGGTTGCGGCATGTTGGACATTTGCGAATTGGCCTGCTGGGTTGGTTGATTAGGCTGGTTCATGTTTAATTGGTAACCTGTTACGGGCAGTTGTTGGTTAGTAGCAGACTGGTTCCCTTGCATTAAAGGCATTCTTATGTTCTGCATTTGCACACCCATCATGGGATTATGAGGATTCATTTGTTGAGGCATGGAGGAAATCATCGGGTTTTGAGGTTGTTGGCCTTGATTTGGTACATTTTGCTTTGGCAATTGCCCTTGAGGGTTTGGTTGCCCTGGGTGTCCGGGCATTCCGTTCACAATGTTAGGCGGCATCATTTGATGAACGCCAGGTTGCATTGGCATGCGCATTTGATGCATCATCATCTGTTGTTGAATTGGTATTTGCTGTCCCATCGGTTGACGTACATTAGGCTGGTTGATAGTGGCTTGCGCGGTAATAGATGGCTGACTGATTGGCACACCAGGAGTGGACATTGAATACGAGTTCGTCATTTGGGGCATGGACTGAGACATGGGGCCCATTTGGTTCATGGTCATTGGCACGTTAGCTTGGGACATTTGCGGTTGTCCAGGCAGAGGCATTGTTCCATCTGTTGTCGGTTGCTGCACCATTTGTGGATGGAATTGTGGATTCGCATACATTGGCTGATTGGGATAGCCGGGTTGAAACTGATGCATTGAGACTCCGGGCATGTAATACCCGCTGTTGGCTGACATCATGTACTGATGCTTCTGTTGCTCTTGGCGCATCTGCATTTCCCTTTCTTGCTCCTGTGAAATAATTATAAGTTAAATATAGAATTTTGTAGTACGCAATTGAAAAAATCATTAACTCGTCATACATTTAGATAAGTTAAGAATGTGGCAGTTAAAAATCATAGAATATAATTATGGGACATTTTGTTTCTTTTTTTTTATTCAACCATATTTTAGTCCAATAGTGAGTGATTTATTCCAGTAATCGTTCACGAATATTTCAGTGAACCATAACTTCTACATGTTCAAAAAAAATTAAGAAACGCCCAATGTTTAAACAAGCAATAACAAAACACTAGAGCAAAGGTGAGTGATTTATACCATTGTAGTCGTTCACAAATATTCCAGTAAGCCATAATTTTTATAAGAAAAAAAATATTAAGAAGTGCCTGCTATGACATGATGCCATCATATTCCACACACAAGGAGTAACTTAACAGCGCTACACACCTGTACTCTCTGCAACGCCAACTGCCGCTGGTACTGCAGATACTCGTGCTTCTTCTTCCTCATGGCCTGCAGCTTGGCGGCCATCTGCATCTGTCTCTGTCGCTCGGCCGCCTCCGCCGCAGCCGCAAGCCGCGCCGCGTGCTCCGCGCGCAGCGTGTCCAGCGCCGCGCGGCTGTCGCGCACTTGGTTCACTTTGTCCTGTATAATGATGGTTTATTTGAGGATAATGACTGATAGGATATCAGGCCATGAGGGCGTAAACAGTCAAATACTTTTTTGATTGAAAATAGAATTGATAATTTTGATAGAAAGAGGGTGGCTTATGTAGCCTAATATACATGTATACAGGCAGTGAAAAATCATGAAATCACTTTTAGATCAAAATAGTGAATTTTCATTATCTGTATATATAAAAGGCAAAAGTGATTGACTGATGTATCAATGCACAGACCAAACCCTTAGGGCAGTTAGGGCTAGAAATTTAAAATTTCGCACACGAATTCCTCTTAGACTTAGGCATTCACTAAGGAAGGAATTTTCAAAATTCAACTCCCAAGGGGTGAAATAGGGGATAAAAGTTTATATGTTGCAGAACAACGTCTGCCGGGTCAACTAGTTTGAAATAAAAAACCAGATATTGTGAAACGGAGGGGATTGTCAGTCAGGAAGACTTTATAGAAAGATGGCTATCTCATCCTTGCTGTTCGTTCACTAGGAACTAAAGACAAATAGGGCATAGGACGGCACACATATCAAAATAAAGAAATAGACAAAGTCCTCCCAATTTTGATTACCTACATAAGTATGTGTAAAATAAAAAAAAATCGAGATTACAACACCTTATTCAAAGCAACTCATTACGCACATCAATAAAATTACAAAATTCATAAGGCAGCGTTCACTCACCTGCAAACTTTCTAAATAAACCCGCTTGTCATCTTGCTGCTGAATGTACCGCAGCAATCGCGAATGCATCGCCGTGATGTTCATGAATAGTGTTTGTACCGATGTATCGTTCGCGATCGAACGACCTCTGAAATATTACAATTAAAATATATTTATATGATTTGAGATATCTACGTACAAACATACCTTGAATAGTAAGGAATACGCACAGTATTTGAGATTGTTTTGTTACCCATAAAGTAGTGCCATTGTGTGACATCTCAAAGGGACAAAAACGTTTCCCTTGTAATTTGTTTCCACTTTTCACACATGGCTTTTCACGCATGGTTACGTTATGAGATTTATTCGATCTCTTGCAAGAATTGCAAGGCTCTCTTAAACCGACAAGAAATTCATAATATATCATTGGTTTTGAGGAAGATAATAATATAAGTTATTTTCAAAATTGTTCTTTTAGGAGGCTGATCAGGTCTCATATGCACCACAGGATAGATTAGTTTTGAGATCTTTTAGGTCTCCAACACACCAGATGAAAGTTATTTAAAAAGGATGCTGCAGGTTACGTGTTAATGGATGATTACAGGTCACGAGGTTTCTTCTCATAACTCATTGGAGTTGCTCTGTTCCAGTGTGGATTGATAGAGGGGTTAATGATTAACTGTCGGAAGTTTTCAAGCAAGGCCTTCGACATAGCTTAACGACTGTTATCTTACGATAACAACCGGGACCGACGGCTTTAAGTGCCCTCAGAAACACGTAAATTTGTATGTGTAAGCATAAAAAGGCAAAGTTTAACTAAAGTTGTTGACTTAATCAAACAATAATCATAATCAAATTGTTATATTACAAAAATAACGCATAGGGAAAGTGTTACATACCGAGAGGAGTTGCTCTTCATTCTGTTGACGAAAATCTCAACTTGAGACTTGAGAGATTCCACAAACTCATCAATTTCTTTGTCTTCAGCGTCATCCTCTTGAGCTTGCGTTGTTGTTGGTTTTATATTGAAATCCTGCGAAAAGGTATACTTTAATTATACTCGCTCTAGAAAAGTATAACTTCAAAAGTATTAAGGAATGTAGTAGTCCTCAGTAGGTATGTTGAATCCTTAAAACTTTATGTATAAAAAAACCTTAATGTAATAAACCTATGTTTTACCTAAATGTATAAAAAAACACCTGCTTTTCTTTTATTTAAATCAAACCTAGGTTTGAAGTTTTAGGTTATGATTAGTTAAAATATTATTCTTATGATATATTGTGCTTGTTGAAGCATTTGGCATTTCACATGAGATCCAATCAAAGGGCACCTTATTTATTATTTTAATAATAAGGGCACCTTATGGCAAATAAGCTGACGATCCACCTGATGGTAAGATCACTTATGTGTTGCCAGTCAAGAAAGAGAGAAGGAAAACAAAGAAAGAACTGGTTCTCCAGCCCCCAGTTGGCACAGGACTAGTCTTTAGGCGGCTGACTCAATCAAGCTATTTAGAGTTCATAGAAAATGTAAATGATAATTCATACGCCACGGCGGTACGTACGGGACGGGAACGGGGCACGCACGTATATTTATACCCCGTCCACGTTACGTATGCAGCGACCTTTACTGGTTATTACCTCAACGGAGTCGTGCGTGCCGTGCGAGGAGGGCGCGGTGGGCTGCGCGGGCCCGTCGCGCGCCAGCCGCTGCTCCCAGTAGCCGCGGTCCAGGTAGCGGGACAGCTCCGACGACGCGCCGCCGTGCTCGGGGGACGCGCTCACTGACGACGGCGTCGGGGACACTGGGGAGTACGAGGCGTTGTTTATTTATTTATTTATTTCATTGCCACAAAAGGGATGTTGACTAATTATAGGATTCAATTTTATTTTATAGATAGAACCTCAATATTCACGAAAAAAATATTATAAAAATAATAATCTTCAATTTAAAAACAAAAATTGAGAAATAAAAATCATTATCAAATTTCCCACCAAAAACGTCACGTGACGTCACAATCCGTTATTCAATACTATATCTATCTACTGAAGTTAGTTGCATTTCCATATAAAATAGGAACAATGACGTCATATTCTCAAAATGGCGTTTGAGGTCACGTGATTGTTCAATTTTTAACATCTTGAATTAATTATATTTATTATTATTGATTTATTGTTATTGATTTCGATACATATTTTAGGCCTTTAAGTGTTACCACTAATACTTTAGACATAAATGTATATTGACTTATAATTAGTATCAACATCCCTAAATTATGATACATGTATTATAATAAAAATGGCAATTTAACAAGGGTGCAAACATAATTGGCCGATGTCGGCGTGCAACGTTTTAGTGATATCTAGACACGCGGTAGCACGAACCATTTGGAGCCACTTTTGACCCCCTCATATGTCAAAAACTATTCAACATAAACCTGTCAAAATTGGCTCATTTATTGAGACTTGCGATTAAAATTTATTATTTAACATGCAATAACTAATTATATACATATTTAATTTATAATATAAAGCCAATAAATAATAATCAACATAAAAAAATAATAAAATTAATACAAATAAAATAGCCTTAAAATATAACTTCGAAGTCAATGAGTACAATTAGTTTTTATGAGTACAATGAGTACAATTATTTAGTGAACAATTGTGTGAAAGCTGGCCAGTAGCAACACTAAAGCTACTTCGGTAGATGGCGTTGTTAAGCAACACTAAACTGAACAAAACTCGGTTATTAGGGTAGTAGAGTAAATTAATCTTTTAACTACTTAAGCTACGCTAGGTCATCAAAGGAAATAATTGCTGCTTAATTTTGTCCTGTTACACAGTCCCGGATTTGCAATGAACTAATATACTAAATTTGTCAATAGGCCACACAGGGCGCGGCCTAGGGGCGGCAGCGTCCTAGGGGCGGCAGATTTCAGAATTATTTTGCTGTTAAAAAGTGCCGTAAAAACTTGTAATTCTTGTTTTTTTACGCACTTTCTTAGTGACTAATTCAGTGCCTTCCTTACCATAGAAAGGTCCAGGTACCCCTAGTAAGGTTTTCCATTCATAAATGGAAAATTATTATTTCAGAAAGGTACATGGGGGCGGCAGAAATAAATTGGCCTACACTGATGAAAAATATAAATCTGGCACTGCTGTTACATAAAAGCAAATTAAAGACCGCCATTCTGTACCTACTGAAATTATTGTAAACCAAATCCAATGCTAAATAGTATCAACATTCAACTATCAATATTACCTAACTTGCCATACCTGTAGGATGCAGAGAAGAGTCTGGTAGGACGTGCGAGCGAGACCTCCGCTCTTTCTCCTTCTGTTCTGCTTCGGACTGGCTTAATGCGAGCGCCAATTGTAATTCCTCTTCTTCCTGAAGCTCCTCAGCCGACTTGCCAGGCCGCTTCTATAACATTAATAAAAAAAAAACTTAAAGTTCCACACTACAATATCACAAATAAATTCCCTGATGTACCGAATAAAATATACTTACATTTTTAATACAAAAATGAACTTAATTGACATACTTATAAACTGTGCTTATAAAGCAACAGACTCATCAAGCTGTTATGCTTCTTTTCATATTCGTAAATTATAAACAAAATAATTTTAAGAATAAGAAAACAAATCAAAATCTGCAGATTGAAGTACCATGTAGTTACAACTATTGCAGTGAGAATAAAAATAAATTATAACCCTATCCTACTAATAATATAAATGTGAAAGTTTGAATGGATGTTTGTAATTCTTTTACACAAAAAGTACTGAACAGTTTCATGAAATTTAGCCCACAAGTAGACCAAGATCTGGAATAAAACCTTGGGTACGTATTATCGGGAATGTGGGCAAGGCCTCATCTATACTAATATTATAAAGCTGAAGAGTTTGTTTGGTTGAATGCGCTAATCTCAGGAACTACTGGTTCAAATTTAAAAATTATTTTTGTGTTTGATAGTCCATTTATAGAGGAAGGCTATAGGCTATATAACATTATATATTTAATTAGTTTTTTCCACAAATTAACACGGATGAAACCGCACGGTACAGCTAGTAATGTAATAAATGTAAAACAATTTTTTAAGTTTGTAAGTTATTTTGATTAATAATTGTTATTATGATTACAAACCATGCCTGTTGGTTCTACTTTTAACTATTTATAGTACTCATTTTAATTTATTTCATTACTTAGACCTTTAAATAGTAAAAGACAAAGAATAATTTCATTATTATATTATATCATGACATTACAATAAAAACTATATTATTATTACAATGCTAAAAGGAAAACAAACTTGAAAATAGATTCGATAAAATGTACTTCAAACTATAATTACAACTAATAATGTCATATCATCATAATTTTCTAGTCCTAAGTAAAAATTTAACAGCTTACAAAAATTAGGTCAGTTATTTTGTAAAGATTCATCAGAATCTGTCAACATTTTAGGAAAATTTTTATGTCCATAATTATTTCAATCTCCGAACGAACTTTGGTGTCTCTGGTAATGTTAATGGAACAACAGACTTTTCTGGAACAAATGGGGCCATCGAAGGAGCTGGTTTGGCATGATGTACCAATTTTGCCCTCAACTCTGCCTTGGCTCTTTCTTCCATTTCGAGACGCTCTTGCTCTTTCTGTTGCCTTAACTTCTCACATTCTTCTTCCTTCTTTTTGAGCAACCGTTCAAACTCCTCTCTTTCTGCAGCTCTTTTTTCAGTGTTCAAATCAAATGGCTTTTGTTTAATGATATGAACAGGCTGTTGGACTGGTTTAAATGGTTCCTTGTAGAGCACTACAGGTGGGCGAGCTTCAAATTTAATGAGGTTCTCTTTGTTTTCTGATGAAGCACTAGAGGCAGAGCTCTTTGTAGTGGTATTACGCATCTGTTTCTTAACCGCACCGGGCAAGGGCTGAGCTTTGAACTGAGAAGCGAGCCTTCTTTCCTCTTCAATTTGTTGCTTTATTCTTTCTTCTCTGCGTCTCTTAAGCTCCTCATCTCGTTTCTCAAACGAAAAAGGTTCTGGTTTCACTGGGCCATGGCGTACTACTTTTTCAGTATGTTTTTCCTGGTTGTGATTGGCTGGAGCATTCTGGGCATGTTTATTTGCTACTTCACCATTTTGCTTGAGTTGGTCAGCGGAATTGGGTCTTTTATAATGGAATTTAGGACTGACTGCCTTGGTAACGTGAACTGGCGGTTTAGAAGGTATTTGAGGCTTCTCAAGTATGTGTTTAGGAGCAGGACGTGCTTTGAACTTTTGAACTTCTTCAGAAGACTGTGGGACCTTTTTGTGGATCTCAGTTAAATTAAATGGTTCTGGTACTGTTGTTGGCTTTTTCGGAACCTCTGGCAAGTTTTTGCTTCCCTCGATAACGGATTTAGGAACAGGATTGGCTTTGATTTTAAACTTTTTCATTCTTTCCACTTCCATCTCTTCCTTCTCCTTTTGAGACAAAATATGATGTGGCCTGGAGCGCATCTTACAACGCAGCATCGGCGATTGAGGAACTGTGAGTCCAGAGTGCACGGGTGCTCCGTTCGGTCTGAATGATGTACGTCGTGTGGAACGAAAGCGATCAGGCGTGTCCCTTTGATAATTATATATGGCCTCAGCCATCGATACAAATTTTGTTCTTGAAAGCTCATGAGAGGGTTCAACTGTCTTTCGATACCTTTGATGGATTTCATGTTGATCGTCTTTCAGATCTAAATGTTCGAAGTCTTGTTGAATTCTAGCAATGTCACTCATGGATAGCGATTTCTTCATGGATCCATATTCATTTCCAAAACACCCATCCATATTCACAGCATAATTAACATCAAAATCATCATCAGTAGGTGTCAACGGTTCGTCTTTTATGTGAAGTTTTCCGCCTGGTGTAAAATACATTTCACCACGAAAATTCGTAACGTGATTTTTAGCCATTTCACATCAAAATATAAACAATCACTAATCGTATTTATCTAAAAATTATTGCGCCTAAATAGTTCCCCGATTTAAATTTTAAAATCTCAATATTCTCAATTCTGAATTCTCGTCGTTATTTCTAAAGAACTCAAATAAAAATAACGCTTTCTTCTTTCATAAGTTGCAAACTTGATTATTGAAATGAACGTCTGTGATTGGTTGGACTTGAAAGCATGAGTTGCCATATTAAAGTTTTTGTTTCTACAGTTGGTAGCATTGATACTAACAAAAATCTATGAAAAATTTTTTCTACAAAAACACTTTAATTTTGAGCTTGCTAATACTTACAATATTAAACAAAATATTAATAAAATTGGTTCTTCAACACCGATTAATGATAAAATGCAATTAAATCACAGACCGGTCCCTATGGAATGAAAACAGCAGCAAAAATTGGCGACCCTCAACTAATGTCAGTTAACCGTAATTGTCACTCAGTAATGACATTGACAGTTCAGATTACTTCAGTCCGTCAGTCAGATAATTGAATATAATGTTTGGTAATTGGTTCGAGCTCGAGAAATAAATTGTGCATGTATAAAATAAAATTACAATTTAGCGAAATCGTGATTAATTCGCAAGAAGTTTAGAATCTATATATATAAATCATATTCTATACAATCGCAACATGTCTCAAGCTCTACCCAACCCGAATACATTGTTACCTCTAGAGCTCGTAGACAAGTGCATAGGTTCTCGAATCCACATTATTATGAAAAACGACAAGGAAATGGTTGGAACACTTCAAGGCTTCGACGATTTCGTAAATATGTTATTAGATGACGTGACAGAATACGAATCCACGCCAGAAGGAAGAAAGATAACGAAATTAGATCAAATCCTATTGAATGGTAACAACATCGCAATGTTGGTCCCCGGTGGTGAAATGCCAGGAGACTCTTACGAAGGACAGTGAAATCTTTAGTGTTACGTATTAAATAAAATATTTGTAATAAGAATCCTTTCGTGAAGTTAAATACAGAGGATGAAATGAATTTGTAGTTGTGTTTTATTAATCGAACAACAAAAAATATTCGGCTGTATAGTATATGTATTGAAAGACTAATATCTTGCTAAATAGAACAAACTGGACAATATTTCACTTGACCACCTCATTATAGACTGAATAGGTATTTAGTGGGTATGAACAGAATTATTAGGTATAAATGAAATTTGTCAAAATATGTTTGACAATGGTAATCTTAATAACCAAACACAAAGTACATACTATTTCTGCCCTCTGAACTTATTGACAAACTTTATAGGTTAACTTTGTTTGTATGAGAGGTTTATAGCAAAGTTTAAGCAAATAGTCACATCGCCCATATAAAGTGAACAAGAAAAAACTTAACAAGAAAGAGAATAGAAGAAAGTAAGTATTCGCTCTCACCAACCCAAATAAAACTGTTACTAAACTTATGAGCGTACTAAACTCTAACCATTAATGAAAGAAATCAATGAAAATGGCAATCTATGAACTGCTCACATCCTAATTATATAAAGTCAAAGTCAAAATATTTTATTCATATAGGTATCACTGATACACTTATGCACATCATTTTTTACATTTGCGAAAGGTGCTTTGTCGTGGAGGAGAAGAAAAGCCTAAAGTTCAGACATCAATCTATAAGTGGTCTCTGAAAGTGTTCTAGAAACCTAAAACAGTCACGGATCCACCTACTGAATATGCTGTTGCTTAGCTTGGTCAATTACTTAAGAAAACACTTACTTATTCTTTATTCTGAAGAAAAAACAGTAGTAGTAAAATTATGGTACATACAAATTGATAAATAATTTTACCGTATTATAAGTTACAATAAACACTTTTTGTACTTAGTTTTTGTTTTTGTGGAGATACATCATCCATCCATTCATCCATCAGCCCTTTAAGCTCCACTGCTGGACATAGGCCTCCCCTAACTTGCGCCACCTGACTGGTCCTGAGCCTAAAGATACATACAACAGTTAAATAAATGTTATATACCAAATACCAACCTGAGGCTGTGCTGTGCCATAGTCATTGGAGGTGTCAGTGATTTCCAGTTTGGCTGTAGACGATGGAGGGCGGCTTACTTTATCAAAACACGCGTCACATACTCGGACCTGTGAAAATACTTGCAGATTTTAATACATATGAACAAAGGACACAATTGAAAAACAAATGAACTTATAATAAAAATCAATATGGATGGATATTGTAATGATTGTGATAAAAATAATTTTAAATCTTCATGTTTCTGGGATGTAGCTTACCTCTTTCTCAATGCCATATTTTGGCAGAGTAGATGTTTTAGAGCTACACTGCTGGCAGAACACTTGTCCACAGGCGCGGCAATGGTGCCGACGCACCATCAATGTGAAAGCCACTCGACACCTGGGCAGAACCGTAACAATAACTATAAAAATCTGACTCTAAAATAACTATATAAGGAGAATATTGTGCAGGTAGTTTAGGGAGATGAAAAGGATCAGTATCTTATGGTAGGCACATTTTAAGCATTTGTATTATACTTCCTCGAAATGTCTTTAATGTAGTAAAAACTGTAATTTTAAATTATTATTGAAATACAGATGTTTCTTTAATATATGGAAAGCACTATTACACATTTGTAAATGTACATCGACGCTAAAAAGGAATTTACTAAGCGACATTGAGCTAACTTTATAGGAGAGCAGTTTAAAGTTGGAATTAAAAAAACATATTTTTTTGTAATTCTCCTACCAACGTTATTCTTACTGTTTTGGAATCCTTTTTTGATCATCTATATTGTGGCTATATGCCTACAACACTTTTCTAAAAATTCAACTTTAAACTGCTCTCCGTAAAGTTAGCTCAATGTCCCATAGTCTACATATTTTTCCTTTCAAGAGTTGATATGGTCATAAGTAGTTAGTAGTGGTGGTGGATGTGACTTGTTTCTTAATTATTTTCTTTTAATAGGATAGATATTTTCTTTTAATGAATACTTATTATAATTTAAAATTATACACAAACCTGTGGCATACTTCTCCATCAGCCCACTCAGGTGCTGTATCTGCTGAGAACATTGCGTCAGATTCTTTCAAAGCAGGAAATTTGTAGCCTTCTGCCTTCAGAATATTCACTGTGTCCTGTCAACAAAACAATCAACAGATCTTCACTTCCTCCATGATTTGAGGTTTTAAAGTAAAGTACCTATATTTTTACCATTGTATTATATTTTCAATAGATGCACAATTATTATTATGTAATATAAATTTTGTTTCTAATATTTTCGCACTAAATAACAAACGAACAATGAATTTATGTAGCCTAGTTGCGGTATCAAGATAAAAACTGATTCAGTAAACAGCAGGTATTGTGATGTCTGAGGTAAATGTGACTCATGGCATTGAATGACGCGCTATTGAGGCAGTGACGATAAAAACCGCATTTGTCGTACGAGTTTTCCAGTGCCAGAAGTAGAATGAAAAAAACTATTCCAAGAATCTCCAAAAACTAGGATTGGTGGTTTATTTATTTTAAACATTGGCACACAAATATTATGGTTATAGCAATTCAATGATCACATATTATTAAAGTAATACCATTAAATATTTTATAGATAACGAAGAGTATGAAAGATTTCAAAACTTATCAGGGCGTTGACACGACATTGCAATGTACGTACGCATTAAGCGTAATTTATCGCCGCCCAGCTGATTAGATAGAATTAAATTAAGAACTCCTTGTATCATACACTGTTGACTTCTCAGACAATTACAGAGCAAGGAGTAATAGAATATTTATCAAAAAATATTCTTGCTGTTAATGTACTTTCACTAACACCACCAAGCACAATTATGTATCATAAAGTGTTTGGAAGCAGACAAAGCAAGCAGCCAGCTAATTTGATTAGGAGTGAAAATCAATAGTGTCACCCATATGACCGTCGACGACCCGTGTGGCGCAATGGTTACCATGCCGGATCGCCGCTTCAAGGGTCCTGGGTTCGATTCCCAGCAAGGCGAAAATTTGAATGATGAGTTGGAATATTCGGTCTGGGTGTGAGTGTTCTTGTCTCTGTGTGTTGTCAATGATACAGGGAATCCTAGTGTGGGGCTATGAGTGTGAAGCGTTATTTATTTATTTAGGTATATTAAATATCTTGCAGCTGGCAAAATAATTTGTATAAAGAAAACAGTTTACCAGGACTGCATAGAAAACATACATAATAATGGCATAAATTAATGTATTCACAATTTTGATAGGTAATCATTACATAACTTGTAGGGTGTGAGTTCAGCATTGATTCGTCTTCCACATCAAAGGAATGAATGATAATGAGTTGATTTTAAACCTTCTGGACAAACATCTCTGTTTATCACAGTCCAGACGGTAATATAACTACTTACTAATTATATTATTAGCTGATAAGTGCTAGAAAAGATGTAAATAGTAACTGATACACATTATATAGACACATATTTCGGTTCAAAGTTTGTTTACTGAATCAATGAAGACACATACATTATATCTTTATAGAGCATCTTATAAGCCATATGTTTTGTCTTAAAACTATTTATTTTATTAAAATAGCAAACTTGCCACCTAGGTAACAGATCATGGACTTCTATGGTAACTAAAGCATCACTGTTGCATTGACAGCCTCGATTAAATAGGTAGGAAACCTGATTATTACTGGCCAATACCACAACCAAACCACTAATAGCTAGAATAAATATCTAAATGTTTTACAAATATAATTACAACTATAATCTAAATGTTTTACAAATATAAGGGTGTGATTATCATAAATTGCTAACCATACTTAGTTTGACTTTACTCCGACAACAGTCAAATGTATTAAATGACTGATGATAAGGATAAAACTTTGTTAATATAAAAAAATTAAAAAGTCATATAAAATGGATAATGCTTAGGTTGATTTAGTACTATTATTTCATTGAAGTATTATTACTAGCGTATAGAACCGACACCGCGAACACCATGTATGTCCCAATGCATTGGCGCCACGTGGCTTCAATCTCCAATGGATTTGTTCGATTTTGAAAGGAGAACTGGGGCTCAATTTTGAAAATCGATCCTCCCGGACACACATTTACATGCAAGTCTTGATTATTATTATTTGAAGTTTCGGGCCTGGGACAGCTATCCCGGGGGCCACTGCGACCAGACTTGATCTATTGTGGCCAAAATGCAAGTCTTACCTGCACAGCTCTATATTTGGGAGTGTTGCGGAAAGCAAATGCCCAAGCCTGTATCAACTCCAGTATTTTACTGCGCAGGTTTTCATGCTGTGTAGTCTTTACCAAATCCCTCAGCATCTCACAGAAAGCCTTGGATGCAACTTCATCGTGTATTCCAGAACCTGTATACATGAAAGTGTAATTAGAATATTAAGTACTCTTAAAAATATGATTTTAAAATATCTCTATGTATATAATTGTTCATGAGAAAAGGAACTGGCTCTTAAGCCCTCTGCAAAATACAATGAGTCTTGTTGGATGACTCGAGCAAGACATTGTTAGATAGCTAAGGAGACTTGGCAGAAAATTTGTATCTTTTTTACTGGTAATAATCTTAATAATCCTTGCCCAAAGCCACCACAAACACAGGGGACTGTGTTCTGTCACCTTAAGCTGGCCATACACAATCAAGTGTACAACAACAAGTTTTACTTGATGCATCATCCAGTTTGTATGAGATAGCTATATAGCGAGATAGCCATACCGTGGCCATCCACTGTCAAGTTTATTGGATGCTGCGTCAAGTCCGCTGCAAACTTGACAAGTATACTTGATTGTGTATGGCCAGCATTATACAACACCCTGGTTTGATGAAATTGTCAGTATTCTAAACTTATGAAGCATCTGTAATCAACTTCAAAATTACAGTGGTTTTAATTGAATTGTGTGATATCTATAGCTAGTAGTGGCCACTTAACACTGTCCACAAATAGTTAACTTGCACAGCCTTTGCAACACTTCTTTTTTAATGCGAGACAGTACAATTTCTTTACACGAGGCAATTTTATTTTTAAACAAATTTTTACAGCAATGAACTTTTTCCTTAATTTGAAATTAAATTAAAAAAGGGAAAGTTAGTTGGTAGCTGCAAAATATAACTAAACAATTAAAATAATGTTGAACATCATATTCACATTCTTAATTTCTTCTTAATGTTACATTCACTGATTAGTATGCTTGACTGACCACCAAATATTTTCATGTAATGGCTGGGGGCATTGGGAGCATTCTTTCTTTCTCTCTTGTTTCTTGGTCGGCAATGCATCAGTTGCATAGTCATTTTCCAAGGGCGGCAGTGGCCACTTAACATCAAGTAGATGATCAAATTGGTTTTCAGCTAGTTACATTAACAAAAAAATTGGTAACATGCCTCCTTTGTCCACGCTAATCAGAAATCCTATGCCTGTGTGCACCCAATATTATATTATATCTAGTCATTTAAATTGGTGATTCAATTTACTCCAGTTTCCTCAGCTTTAATGGACATCATGGTTAACAAAGTCATCAATTATTTATAAATGGAATTATTTTCATCAACTGATAAAAAGTGATAAAATGTTTAAAAAACATGAAAAATTATTTTTGTTTTACACACAATTTTATTGGTTAATACTTACCACAATTTTTGACAATACTTTCTAGAGTAAGTAGAGCAAACATAGCCTGGTGTGGATTTTGCGAATAAAGCTTCTTTTTGACCGCCGCTACTGCATATTTAGGGCTTAAAATGAGAAAAAATATCAGATTAATGCCCATACATTATCACCACAAAAAAGATCACAGGAATATTGATGTTTATAGTTACTCACTTGCAGTCATTTTGTCTAATTAAATCACAAATTTGCAATATCGTCGGCCAATCGGGATCTAGGCGTAAATTACTAGTCGCTTTATCTGGAACAAAATTGATTTCATAATTACAAAGGTAATGTCAAAGGGAACCTACCAAGTGAGAAAAACGCAGCAAAATCAACTTATTACGGCACAGTTATTTATTACGTACAATTTCTTTGATATATAATATCAAAACAAAAAAAGAAAGTGATGTAAATTAGAATAATATCAGAATAGAGTTACTTACCAAATTATAACATGATTCATATCGAAGCCAAATTGGGATATTTGTAGAAAATACACTTACCAAGTAATTTGTCAAAATTGTTAGCTCGAAACATCTTTTATAACACGTATTCTGTAGGCTAAAGTTTTGTTTTAGAAAATCAACACTGATGATTATTTTTCAATGGACACAAAAATGACAGCTCACTTTTGTCAATTTTCTTGATTTTTAATTTTATTTGGTTGGTACATTCCGTACATTTGGTAGTTGAACGTCATCTTTTGTTATATTTTCCACAGACTACGGAAAGATTTTTCTCTTTATTTACTTCACAAAGTATATTTATATCATGGATATATACTCTAACAGGATAGGTAATTTTGTAGAGGTACCTGAGGACGGATGACGTCATAGCCTAAGAACCATTATTCTATTGTGTCCATGTTATTTATAGTCCCAGGATATATCATTCGATTATGATTTTTCATAATGATATAAAAACATCTAAGATGAATATTATAAGTACCGTAATTGTGCGGTAGTTTGTAACTCTGCGCTAAAAATTTAATGCAATTTTTCAGAGTGGTGATTACGGTCTTCGGGGATTTGTCAAGACTGTGGTCGTCGTTTTTGTTTGTGTTGCTTAAAATGTGCTGTTGTACTGTTATCAATTATAGATATATAGATAACATAGATACAATAGAAAAATGGTCCTTAGGCTATGACGTCATCCGTCATCAAGTACCTCTACAAAATTACTTATCCAGTTACAGTATACATCCATGTTAATTATGTTCTCGCTGTTTTCAACCAGATGGCATCACTAGGACTACGTGCATGTGATTTCTGTGGGCTTTGCGAGTTTTACGTGACATAATTCAATCAGAAATTAAGTTAGAAATCAATTATTTAATTTATATTGTATTAGTAATAATATACGTATAAGTTATGTGAAATACACTGACGTATAACATGTCTCAACTATCTGTGGACCTCGCTGGAATTCGATGCCGCTCTCGCTTCCTCGGACCTCACCCTGTTTTCGCCTATCCAGTACCGTTGGCAAAGCAAGCGCCGACGCACGTGTATTGTTCTTGCTTCGTAATCGCATTATTGTTTATTGTTTCTTATTGTTTATTATTATTTAGTGTTGTAAGATGGGTAGGACGATACATAGTGCAGAGCGGAATTTAGTGCTCAAAGCAATCGAATTCTTTGAAAATGAAAAAAACACGGCTCTTTCATTCTTTTATTTTTTTATTTTATTTTCGTTATTTGTTGTTACAGCGGCAATAGAAATATACTCTCTGTGAAAATTTCAACTGTCTACCTATTACGGTTCATAAAACACAGCTTGCAGACAGACGGTTGGACGGACAGCCAGGGCTTAGCAATAGGGTCCCGTTGACACCGTTTGGGCACGGAACCCTATGAAGTACAGACTGATCTAAAAGTTGTATAAAAATGCAAAAAAGTAGACACACAAATCAAAATAATATTTTTAATCTTTACATCCCGATTTGCTTTGCTATCTCTCCAGTTTGCATGACGTCATCGAGCCAGGTCCACAGATATTTCCGACGAGTTATATTAGAACATGCCTGTAATGTTAGTGGTAATATTATGCCTATGGAATGACTTATATAAATAAATAACGGGCTCGCTACGTAAATGCCAGTCGGCTATGCTATTGGCTACCGATGTGGCGGGAGTGAAAAGAATTTAAAATAAATGCATCGGTAGCCAATAGCATAGCTGACTCGCATTTACGTTAGCGAGCCCGTTATGTCACGTAAAACTCGCACTAAGCCCACTGATGGTAACGCATGGACCCATAGATATATGAATTATATATATTTGGTGTAATGTTATATGGATACTTAGGAATAGTTTAAAAGACGAAATAATAAACATAATGGCGTCCTTGTCTAACGTATAAAATAAAAACGATCCAACTCTAAACGCAACAGTTTTGCTATACTGTAAAATTTTTCGTGACGTCAGACGTGTGCCATGTTCGCCATTTTGTTTTTCTCTTTACTACAGTGTAACTTGTGACTTATTACGAAGGTACTAAGGTACTAACTACTAAAACCCACTTTGACAAAGGAATGTCAAATTGGACATTAGTAGAAACAAAACCGCCATGTTTTGTTGCATAGATATGCAGTATGCACGTTTTTTTCGTAGGTAGAGCAGCTCCTTGTATCTCCATGCATGGACCCGAAACTACTGTCAAGTACTGTCTGTAACCTTGAACTTTAGTCTGTGTTAGTCAGCCACGCTTTATACAACGTTGTTTTTCTTTTTACACGCTTTATATTAGCTTCACCTGCATGTTTGTTTGTTTGTCTGTTTGTTTGTTTGTAACTACTCTTTGGATTTGATTTTGACCCACTTCAAACGGTCAGATTTCTTTCAAACTTAGTAGACTTATCGAGGATCGATGACAATTCAATATTTAAAGAAAAAAAGAAAGAAAGAAAAACATAATTACATGCTTTAATTAGCTATAAACGGTCAGATTTCTTTCAAACTTCGTAAACTTATCGAGAACCGATGACAATTCAATATTTAAAGAAAGAAAGAAAAGAAAGAAAAACCTAATTACATGCTTTAATTAGCTTTAAATGGTCAGATTTCTTTCAAACTTCGTAGACTTACTGTAGATTTCGTTTAAAATACGTCATATATTTAAAAAAATTTTGCCAAAAACCGCTAAATAAATAATAATTAAAAAAATAACTTAAAAACACGCTTTTATAAAAAATAGAAAATAAATTTGAATTAAAAATCGTGTAATTTTAATAAAAGCGTGGGGTGCATGGTGTCAATGAGTAGAAGGATTATCATTTTGATAATATCTTAAAAAGCACCCCACGCTTTTATTACAATTACACGATTCTTAATTCAAATTTATTTTCTATTTTTTATAAAAGCGTGTTTTTTAGTTTTTTTTTAAACTTATTTGTAGTGATAAAAATGTCGAGTTTTCCCAGAGAATGTACCTAATTGTTAATTTGTCTAGTGATTGCATTGCGCAATAAAATAACCATTGGATCCAATGATCTTCTCAATCACAATTAGTATTTATTTTCCAAGCTTGATTTAAGCTTAACAGAGTTATTAGAAAATGGGCTAGTTTTATTAATAATGCCCAGTGCTATGTATGATCAGAAGGTGAATAATATTACGCAGGTGTCTATGTCTAATTTTAATTCTACTTGGTCGTAATTTAATACGTATTAGTCTACCGTTTCATACTTTATGAGACAGATTGTGGCGGTCACTCCTATTTTAATCGAGATTTCCTTACCTACTTATGTACGTTCTCTACTATGAACGTCAATGTTACACTTTTTTGGGCATTTTCGCCACATTATTGAAAAAAAAAATTCTTAAAATTTTGACCATTTTTTGAAATATACTGTATTATTATGTTATTTTCTTGCCAGAAAATATAATAAGGCGATAAAATACTCACTGAAATTAAAATTACAGGACATTTTCTGCGAAGCGGAACTATAAATTGTTCCATTCGATGACCAAAGACGAATGACAAAATAAATAAATTTAACACAGTTTTGGTAAAATTAGTCTTTAATAATTAGGTTCATTAGGGATACAGTAATATATTAATTTGAAAAAAAAAGTAAAATGAACATAAAAATAGTTTTAGCATTTCATTTACCTACATTCCGTTACTATTTGGTAAATCCACATTTGATTTATTATCTTAAATGCTACTGTATGTTCCTCCATATTATCCGTGCAGTTTACCTCATTTAATCTTACTCCACATCTTAAGGTTGTCTGGAAAAATCGCTGTAGGATAGCGATAAGACCGCCTTTTGTACTTCACATTCTTGTCTACTTCTAGATTACCTATTATTGTATTATTGGTGTACATATTCGAGTCCTTCTTTTAAGTATTGAGATACCTGTGCCAGAAGGACTCTATCTTCCACATTATTGCCTGTTATCAAACAAAAAAAAGTTACAAATGTATATTTTATTAATAAAGTTATAAAGTTATCACGTTAAAAAGAATCTCTCCGTGCATAGGATGCAATAAATTAAAGAACTTTATCTATTGAGCAATGAGGTCAGTCGAAGCATTAAATCTTTATTGTGCTTATACTCGTAGTCGCGGAATGTGTGGGAGGAAATTGCAGTCGTATTATTATAATATTACTACAGATAACTTGTATAATACGTTTTAAAGAAAGTTAACTTTAATCACTACTACTACTTTATTTAATTACTAGCTGACCCGGCGTACTTCGTATCGCCTTAGAATGTAACAAATCAGAGATCATTAAAATCGATACAGCCGTTCTTAGCTGCTATAGTTTTTGTGTGCATATCTCCTCCCTCTCCCTCTCCCGCTCCCTCTCCCTCTCCCGCTCCTGCTCCCTCTCCCACTCCTGCTCCCTCTCCCTCTCCCGCTCCTGCTCCCCTCTCCTCCCCTTGTTACAACTATAACAATTCATTTTTGTTTGTAACTATAAGCTTACATATTAATTTTCACATTTCTGAGATCAAAAATAAATAATAGTTTAATAAAACTAAAAAGAGGACGTACATAAATTACGTGAGATTTTTAAGGGGGAGAGGGGGTCGAGTCAAATCTCATCTAATCTTACGTTGGAGAGAGGGGGGTCTCGGCAAATATCACGCAATTTTATTTCTGATTGAAACAAAAAAAAATACTATTTTGTTGGAGGGGGAGGGGGAGGGGAGATAAAGGGGGAGAGCGAGCGGGAGAGGGAGGGGGAAGAGGAGCGGGAGGGCGAGAGGGAGGGGGAGAGGGAGCGGGATGGAGAGAGAGAGGGAGCGGGATGGAGAGAGAGAGAGGGAATTTAATGGTCTCTGATTTGTTAAACCTACCAAAACTATAAAAGTTAAAAGTAACAACAAAGTAGTCACCTGTAGAGAAAAGTAACCCATCTGTCTATTAAAACTGTTTAACAGATGGGTTACTTTTCTCTGCAAGGGACCGTACATGAGTCACTGATTATTAGGCGATACGAAGTTCGCCAAGACAGCTAGTGTTAAATATTTATTTAATTATGCCAAAAAAGTATAACTTATCACTCGCGTACTACATGTAGGTTTTTCTTCCTTTCTTTCTTTCTTTTTTTTCTTTAAATATTGAATTGTCATCGGTCCTCGATAAGTCTACGAAGTTTGAAAGAAATCTGACCGTTTAAAGTTAATTAAAGCGTGTAATTAGGTTTTTCTTTCTTTCTTTCTTTTTTTCTTTAAATATTGAACTGTCATCGGTTTTCGATAAGTCTACGAAGTTTGAAAGAAATCTGGCTGTTTGAAGCTAATAAAAGTGTGTAATTACAGGCGTATTAGCGTGTAGTTTACTGCGATACAATAAAGGTCGTACTGAAAATCAGTAGCTGTGGTTCGCTGCGGCATATGCTGAGTGCGCACCTTTTTTGTTAAGCAGTGCTGCAGCAGGTTATGTGTTTGTAACAACTTATAGTAATTTTATGAATGTTTTATTAAGATTCAATTTGTAACTTGTTGCAGTGCTTAACAGAATAAATAATTTCTTTCTTTCTTTCTTTCTAATTAGGTTTTTCTTTCTTTCTTTCTTTTTTTTCTTTAAATATTGAATCGTCATGGCCGTCATGGGTCCTCGATAAGTCTACGAAGTTTGAAAGAAATCTGACCATTTAAAGCTAATTAAAGCGTGTAATTAGGTTTTTCCTTCTTTCTTTTTTTTCTTTAAATATTGAATCGTCATCGGTCCTCAATAAGTCTACGAAGTTTGAAAGAAATCTGACCATTTAAAGATAATTAAAGCGTGTAGTTAGGCTGACCATTTAAAGCTAATTAAAGCGTGTAGTTAGGTTTTTTTCTTTCTTTCTTTTTTTCTTTAAATATTGAATTGTCATCGGTCCTCGATAAGTCTACGAAGTTTGAAAGAAATCTGACCGTTTAAAGCTTATTAAACATGTAATTTTTTCTTTATTTCTTTTTTTTCTTTAAATATTGAATTGTCTTCGGTCCTCGATAAGTCTACGAAGTTTGAAAGAAATCTGACCGTTTAAAGCTAATCAAAGCGTGTAATTAGGTTTTTCTTTCTTTCTTTCTTTCTTTTTTTCTTTAAATATTGAATTGTCTTCGGTCCTCGATAAGTCTACGAAGTTTGAAAGAAATCTGACCGTTTAAAGCTAATCAAAGCGTGTAATTAGGTTTTTCTTTCTTTCTTTCTTTCTTTTTTTCTTTAAATATTGAATTGTCTTCGGTCCTCGATAAGTCTACGAAGTTTGAAAGAAATCTAACCGTTTAAAGCTAATTAAAGCGTGTAATTAGGATTTTCTTTCTTTCTTTCTTTTTTCTTTAAATATTGAATTGTCTTTGGTCTTCGATAAGTCTACGAAGTTTGAAAGAAATCTGACCGTTTGAAGTGGGTCAAAATCAAGTCCAAAGAGAAGTTACAAACATACAGGTGAAGCTATTAATAAAGCGTGTAATGGACACCTTAGGGGATGATTTTCGAAAAAACCGTGATACACTTATTTCTTGTTTAACTATAAGCTTAAATAAGCACAATTTTTTACCCTTCTTACTTCAAAACTGACGAAGTTGCCGTACTAACTTGCATCCCCTTAATTAACCATTTAGGGGATGATTTTCCAAAAAAATGTGTTAAAATTAACTTTTGTTTATAACTATGAATTTACATAAAAATGTTCATGTTTATAACTCTAAAACTGACGAAATTGGTTTGTATTTAAGTGACTTCCAATCGTTATTTTTATCCCTGGGGATGATTTTCCAATATCTTCTGAATGGAATGTCCGATTTGAGTAATTCAAAAAGTTATCAATAGGTATTAAAACAGTTTTAAATATGAAATGATTTATTTGGATAAGGATTAATACGAAGGTATGGTTATCATGGTCTGATGTTGGTCAGCTTTTTTATTGACTTTTAAAATGTAAAAAGTGGTTATAGTGACATAACTACAGTAGTTGGACATATAGTATCGCGACGTTTTTTGTAGATATTGATATGTTCTCTAATATTGTAGAACATTTTTTTGTTCTATCATCAATAGTTTCCGCAGCGTATGCGATGAAAGAAATTTTTAAGCAATTTTTTTTACACCTTGGTTCACGTTACTGAAGTTTTAGCAAGGATCCCTAATTTTTTCTAAAAATAAATATAGCCTATGTTACTCAGGAATAATGTAGCATTCTAATGGCAAAAGAATTTTTAAAATCGGTTCAGTAGTTTTTCAGTTTATTCGTTGCAAACATACAAAAATACAAAGCTTTCCTCTTTATAATATTAGTATAGAAAACTCTAATTGTTATGGAGGCCATACACGATCAAGTGTATTTGATCAAGCGTCAAGCGGACTTGACGCGGCATCCAGTATACTTGATCGTGTATGACCACGGTAAGTTATCTGGCCATATAGCTACATTGAATGGCGCGTCAAGTCAAACTGCAGACTTGACAAGTACACTTGGTCGGTTATGGCCTCCATTACTGATTAATAGACAACCTACGATCAATGATATCCTACGATCAACAACAGACAACGCACAGCCTGAAATGAGAAAGTGAGCCTCGAAGCGTGAAACTTTGCATAGAGGTTCCTTATACATTTTCATTATACATCAAGTCCGTTGCAAACTTCACAAGTATACTTTGACGTGTATGCTTTAAGGGTCATTGCGCCGGTTTTGTGCACGCTCGATCCTCAGTTAGAGGTGAGGTGGCTAAAGTTGGCTTGTTTTTCTGAACCAATTCGTAACTACTTTATATGGTCCAGTCAAATTAGACCGATATTGGGTATATTGATCATTTACAACCTCGACACATTACAACCATGATATAAAATACACAACCCCTTAAAAAAGTCACAACCTTACAACCTCGAAACCAAACGCACATCCTTATAATGATAAAGTCGATATCCTCGTTTCAGTAGTGTCAGTGCACATCCTCTTTTCAATAGCTAGTGCACAATCCGGGAAGGGCGGAAACGTGAGGTGGCGAGCAGTTAGCCGTTAGCGGACGGAAAGAGCATCGGCCGTGGCAATGGAAACAGCAACAGTACCGGGAGAACAATTTGATAATGGCGTCGCACTTGAACGCTGCTGTCAGGCCTGTCAGACCATCTATCTTGTTGAGTAACGACACTGAAGGGCATCGCGCAACTATCTGGAATGCGACATACAGAGTAATTCGTATTACACTGTTGTTTCAGGGATTTCAATACTTTTAAGCTAGTTTGAATTATTAGGTCAACTGATCTGTCATACCTACTATCGCTGCCACACCTTCTCTACGAGGACCGATGCGAGGGTTCGGCAGGTCTCAAGGCGAATCTTTTTACCCGGACTTAAGCTTGGGAGAGCTAAAGTCTCCCGGTGAAGGGGTGGCCCCGCTTTTGAATGTTTTATTTTAGACCAAAGAATATGGAGCAACAATACCTTCAAAGCACCTATAACAATCACTTGATCAAGTGATTAAAGAAGTTGATAAAATTAGATATTCGTACGACAGGCAACTACCAATTACCAATTCTGCTCAGGAAAATCATCTATCCTTATGAATATTCACTTCATATTTTAAGATAGAATGGTCAGCAAAATAATAAACGTAAGTAATGAGCGGCATTACTCACACAATACAAACGTATTCCTTAGACTTCTTTTTACGTAAGTACTTAATAAAAGTAAGAATCCACTTTTATGTGTCTTTTATGACAAATGAACCGTCGCGTCGTGTCACTATTGCATTGCTATGCTATCCATGGACTTTGTTAACAACAGGGGTGCGATCAATGATATTGTAATGTATAAAAAAGGGGGTGCAACAAATAAATTTTATTGTCTTCCAATATGTTTTCTCTCGCATAAATTCCTAAGTTAACTTTGAACATAACACCGTCAAAACACCAGACTTGCGCCCTAACTCAGAGTCACTAACGGTTACTTAAATCGCTTCTTAGTAGAGAATCATAATAAAATTATGTAATACAAATTATCTACTAAGGAGCGATTTAAGTAAACGTTATTCACTCCGAATTGCGGCGTTAACAAACTACGGAAACGTCGGAAAAAAATATACTTAAATATTTATTTACATTAATGTATGTTCATGTCTTTCCGTGTTGTCCATGGCACATGGTACAGGTAATCCTAGTTTGGGGCTATAAGTGTGAAGCGTTATTTATACGTATTTGTTTCTTTAAATATCTGCCTAGCTATGCCACCCAAGACCCATCACACGGTAGGGTCGTCTAAATAAATTAATTACACATTAATATTGTTCTCTATGTCAGTTATTGAATTGCTTCAACGATTATTTAATTGCATGTCAACAAATGCATGCGGTGCGTGGATGATGGGTTGCAGCGTGTAGGTGAAACTTTTGGTACTCTTTACGCGTACCTATAGAAATATCGTTCCATATCTCGATTGCGTATTACGTATAATTTCATGTTAAAATCTGTGTTCCTGTATAAAATTCCAAGAAAGTCTAAAAAGACTTTCAACAAGTGAATTCACCAAAGCTCACATTCTTTAGAAATATTCTACTCCTAAAAACATAACTATCCCTATCACCTCTTGCCTATGCCTCTTACCTTAGAAATAAAATTAAAATGGCGGGCATTTGAAACCGTTTCATTTCCCAATTCTTACATCACGCGTACGTACACATCAATTACCGACATCAATGAAGACTGCAAATGACAAGTTGTTGCTATTAATACCGAAGTTGAAAATGCTGGCGTGGAGCTGGAAATTGGCGAACAAAGTGGCGGATATTAGCGACCAAGGCGACATTCACATTGACCCTTTGTTTGGTCATCAACGCTTGGACCATCGCTTTCATTGTCATTGACTAACCTCCGCTAGAAAATTATCGTAGTTAGGTAGTTGGCTGTAGACGGCCAGAGGAAATCTTTGACGCAAATTAGTAACAAAAGGGGTCTTTTTCTTTATCCCTTTAAGGAGGAAACTATAAGTTTTTTCTGCAGAATGTATTGGAAGATTACCGGTGCATCTCTCCGTAGTAAACCTACACAAGATCTAAAATATTACCTTTGCAAAGTTGAACTAGGCATCAGCATTCCAGCAATTTGGTATTCCAATAACAATTGTATTAAAAATAGCTATAAATAAGACGTTCTGTCTTAGTCCTGGACCAATCAATACAATACAAAGGACTGTTTGAGATAATTTTCAGTAATGGTCTCCAAATACAGAGGTGCATAGCTGCATAATGCCAGATGCTCATTTTCTACTTCAAATTTAAAAACACATCGACAGAAGTGTTCTGAAGGAATATTTGGGCTACGGTTAGCGTCATGTAAATGATGTAACTTATTAGTTCAATATTCAATTAAATATTAAAGTCAGTACTGAACACAGAGGTAAATTAGTGTGTTCCGAGATAGACAGGCACAAAAATTTCATCTATTCCAATAGCTAGTTAATTGCAAATAGTTTAATGAAAAACTTGGTCTATGAAACAAATGATCGACAGCCATACCAACCTTGACATAGCAGGTGCACACACTTTTACACCTCGCAAGGTGTATGGGCAAATGTGCAACGGAACGGCCATTTAAATCTTATCTACGGAGCTGACAGTGAGGACAATTGTTTCCTAACGCGTGGCTAGTTAACAAATAAAGTCGGTACTCGGTACAATTGGCATAGGTACCAGCTAGCTGTTCGGAGCACGCGGTACTCAGTCCACGCTATCCAGGCGGTCTAATCACACATACAGACAGACGTCGTCTCAGTCCTGGATTAAAAACTCGCGAAGCTCCTTGTATCAGTAACTTGACTTGAAATCCTAACTTAGAACTTTGGAACGATAATACGTATTGTGCGATCTGGTGATTTTTTACATTGTTTTTGAAGTTTGACAGTTAAGCAGATCTGTCAACGATCAGTCGGCGTAAATAATGGTAAGTACCAACGATTTGTTTAGTATGGGCGATTTGTAATGATAATTGAAGATTAAGAAACGCTCATAGCCCGGCGCCTTGCATCTATCGTAAGTGATCGACATAGTTAAGCAACAACGGACGCGGTCGGTAGTTGGACGGGTGACCGCTGGTAGCAAAAAAATCTTGAGCGTTTCCGTGCTTCGGAGGGCACGTAAAGCCGTCGCTCCCGGTTGTTATCATAAGATAACAGTCGTTAAGCCGTGCCGGAGACCCTCGGGCGGTTTGAAAACTTCCGACACTCGGGTTGGCCGCTAACCCCTCCACCAATCCGCACTGGAGCAGCGTGGTGGAGTATGCTCTAGTCCTCCTCAAGAGGAAAGACCCCTGCCCAGTAGTGGGCCATCAATGGGTTGAAGTCAGTAACGATAATTCAACATCGACATCTGGTATCTAATTATTTACTCATTGTGTACTAAGTATATGAATAATGATGAAACAATGATTAGAATATCTCTGAAGTTCATCAGTGCATATAATAATATGATTGCACACATTTAGTAGATACAATTTCAAATATGTTTCAAACATCGTGTCTGACTTTGTTCTCCAATATTTGAATTGTAAATCGCGTCTTCGTACTTGTATTTATTATAATATAACGCATATTGATGTCACGGCAGCGGTTGTTATTTATTAAACATTCACCGTAATATTATGTATGTTTGTACATAGTTACGATGAATCTAGATTCTTCATAAAAACAATGGACATGAATATTACGACCTCAAGTTTTTGTTTATCGCACATAATATGTAAAACATTAACCAGATACAATTATAAATTCTTTCAAAATAAATGAAAATATTTAGAAAATTTAAATTATTAAAGTTAGCTTGAATACATTATGCTATTTTTTATATCATAAAATTTTAGTTGAATTATTTATAATTAAGGAATAATTTTATTTTATCCTTAGTTTTTATGACACAGTTACACAGGATGATAAAAACTCAAAAGATTAACTTATAAGATAGTTTTGATTTCATTCATGAGCTGTAAAAACCACTGAGACCGGCTAAACTTCACACATTCATTTCATGTCATACGTTTCTCCGGTCGCGAAGAAACATTTCAACTATATTAAAAAAAGGAAAATTTTTGAAATAAAAAACCTATTTTTTTATAATCTAAAAACACATCCGGAATGTATATCTAACCAATTATTATTTGTTGCAAAAAATGCAGTTAAAGCAGTTCATTATCGATCGTCCGTAATAATTTGCCCAGGTACTGTAGGTGGGTAGATCAACTCATAAGTAGCGATGCTTGCATATCATGAAACTTAAAAAAAAACTTTATCTATACTAATAATAAAGAGGAAAGATTTGATTGTTTGCATTGAATAGGCTCCGAAACTACTGAACCGATTTGAAAAATTCTTACACTGTTGGAAAACTACACTATTACCGAGTAACATAGGCTATATTATATTTTCAAAAAAAATTAGGGATCCTCAATAAAACTCCAATAATGTAACCCAAGGTGTAAAAAATAAAGAAAACCGAAGCAAAGCGAGGGCGGTTATAACTTCATAAAACTTTCAGTTTTACCACCAACGACTACAGCGCCACTTGCCTTCGGGCGGGATTGTAGTCAAGCATTAACTTATAATGATAAAAAAAAACTATTGGTGTAAGGATTAAGTAGCTGCGTTTATTTGCAACCCAGTCCTGGATTTGTCAATAGGCCGTATAGGCTGCGGCCTAGGGGCGGCAGCGTCCTAGGGGCGGCAGATTTCAGATGATATACTAGAGATGATTTTGCTTTCAAAACGTGTCGCAAAAAATTGTGATTCTTGTTTTTTTACGCACTTTAATAGTGACAAATTCAGTGCCTTCCTTACTATGAATGGAAAATTATTTTTTAGAAAGGAAAGAAATAAATTGGCCTACACTCATAAAAAATATAAATCCGGCACTGGCAACCGACATACCTAGGTACCTAACTGAAAATTCATTTTCAGTTCATAAAATACGTACAGATATCATACCTAAACGTCTGGCTTTTCCTCTTCAAAAATTTACACTAAGTATTACCTACGAAAAAAGTCGCTACAGAAAAATTTGTAATGTAGACTATTTGTAAAAAGGTTTTTAAAATAACGCGTAATGCAAATAAATAAAAAGCGCAAGTGATTACCTACAGTTCGCCACGTTGTATTAGTATTGGGCTTAATTAGCGAATCAATAGCGAATCAATCTCTATCGTAACTCAAACAGATAAACTTATACGAGATGATGTAGTTATTTGACACTGCAATATAAATACTGTAATGTGGGCTTAAACTGGCCATACACGATCGTGTACTCGTCAAGTTTGCGGTATCCAGTTTACATGAGACGTTTGCAGCTACTTGACCAGATAGCCATACTGTGGCCATACACCGTCAAGTTTACTAGATGCCACGTCAAGTCCGCTGCAAACTTGACAAGTACCTATATTTGATCGTGTAGGTATGGTTAGAATTATATTACCTACTTAAAAACTACTAATCTCCTTAAGGATGTTCCATGTATCCCTCTTGTAAGTGATGTTGTCGGTTTCCCCGCATGGGAATTTTCTACTTTCTTCTACTCATAAATAACTACGCTATGTTAATTATCAGCTGGTATAAAATACTACTGGACTACTGATTCATTGTAATTGCAGTTTCTGCACTCCTGCAATACCAATCTTATGTTTATACATGCCACTGTATTGGAGTGTAAGGTCATGTTCTATCCATTTGAAGTCCAAAACAACCTTGAGGACCTGTTAATTATGACTGGTTCGTTATTTTTGCGTTTCGAATGGTCACTTCTGTGGGAGGTACTCATTCGTGGTGGTAAGGTATTTCACCATATTTCAAGGCTGGCTAGCTGATAGCACTACTCGGATGCCTACTCTCCTTTCGGAAATCAACGCTGAAATGATTTTTCCCTCTTTCGGTTTTAGAGTCATAGTTTCAGACATAATGATGGCTCTTCACTTTTATTTGGCTGGCGACGCATTTGCCTATGGTATTACTTATGTCACTTACTATGTTACTATCAGCAGTAGCTAGTTTGTCGGCTTTTTACGTACAAAAACCTTTATACCTGATTATTCTCTACAATCAGTACGTGAAATCTGCCAACTTTCGTTTGACCTCATTTTAACCTCTTTTCGTTCTGAAAGGTATGACCAAAAATGAGATAGATAGTTATTTAAGACGGTTTTCATCGTAAACTATCATAAGATATACTACCAAGACAATTTCAGTCCCGAAACCAATGTGGATTTGTTCCTAGAAGGAAGCAATTTGTAGACCATCAAATTTTGGGTACCTCTTCCTTCGACTCATCCGCGTATAGTTATAGTGCCGGAATCGAGTTTGCAATCAATTTATAAGTGGGGGGCTGAGCCCCAAAATACAGACTTCCCGTCAACTCAATGCTTGTCATTTGACCTGTGGTAGTAAATTTTGATTTAAGATGATTGCGTGAGACAGAACAGCATGGCAATTCTATAACCTCACAAATCTACACACAAGTTGATTTACAAGTGAAATCTTATGAATTATGTTGATATAATATATGAATTTGTGTTGGCTTTTAAAGATAAAGGACAATCTTAATGCCCTATGGCATTGTCCACTTGCTTTTCCTGGGTAAATGTAAAAAGAGCGTCCTTTTTTTGAAGTCAGAAATAAAATAAGGACTCCGAAGTACCTATTGAAATTTAAAATTATCTCAATTTTTTCAACTTTAATTATGGGCGCATTTCAACCAATGGGAGGAAACTACTTTTAAATCGACGTTACTTAACTGTAGCTACAATGATTTCGCCGGTAATCAGCTGTGAGTTTGATTTAGCAGATTAGGTACAGTGCTGACAATGTAGGTGTAAAATTGTTACCTAATCTTGGTTTAAGAATCAACTGTAAATAATTTATAAATAATAAATAAATAATTAATAATAATAATAAATAAATAATTTATATATATTAGTAAAACACTCATCTTGTTATTGTTATAACCTGTAGTTTACGATGTTGTAATATTTGTTCAAGTTTAATCTACGATATTGTTATTTTCCGTATCAAACATGATAATTACACGAAGAAACAAGTTAACTCGAGAAGTGAGGAAATCTCTGATTCGGATACTACGAGCAGGTGTTATTTTTAAAGTTTTTTGAGAGTCGAATTTTTTTCCCGTACCTACCTGCTGCTCTGTAGAAGTATATTGCTGTAGGTACTATAAATTTTATATTTAGTAAGTTATTTGACGTTAATTATTTAATAGAAACAAAATATGAATAAATGAATTAATAGCTGCCTAGCTACCTTTTACCTTTTCTAATAACTACGGAAATGACGACCCTGTAGTTGGTAGCGAATCTGCCTGCGAAACGAGGGGTCCGGGGTTCGATTCCCGGCCGGGGTAGATATTTAAGTGACGAATAAATATTTGTACTCGGGTCATGAGTGTTACTGTGATATGTTTTGTGTCGTCCATGCCACCCACGACACAGGTGAAAACCTACTGCGGGGGTATAAGTGTGTAAGCGTTTATTTATTTATTTAATGGGACAATGTCCAAGATTCTAGATTTCGCTGCATGCTGCATAGCAATGCCGGCTTACTGAGCAATCAGCCAATCAAACAATCTCCGAGGCACAATTGTTTCATCGACAGATAGGCCATATAAAATTAGTTAAGTAATACAGCGGGGCAATGCATGCAACCAATGTTGAGGGTACAATGACCTAGGTAAAGTATATGTATTTTAGCATTTTTAAACTTCACGTAGTCAAAATGAGGTAACAAAAAATGCAACGTTTTATCGTCATGATTGCATGCACATCAACATTAAATACGAAAATAACTATTTGTCAGCCGATACGATGTAGTCCAGTCAAGGAATGACTCAAAAGAAGGTATAGAGTGCGTGAGCGGGAACCTAAGCGATTTCTTCAGAAACTTATTCAGGGTGCTTAGGGAGATAACATACTAAAAGTCCTGGAGTCTAGGAGGCGAGCCGGAGGGAGGGGGGGGGGGTTACAAAGGTCCCAATTTTAGGTTTTTCGGCAATATCTCAAAAACGGTGCGTTGTAGCGAAAAATGTTCTAAGATGAAATGAAAGCTTATAAAATTCTCTATAACTTTAATTCTGTACACTTTTTCCATATCCCCAACCGTTTTCGAAGTACACGCTCCAGAACTGTAGAAATTAAAATTATTCAGCGTGATGACCATTATCTGATGCGAAAATTATCTTAAAATTTATTGTAACCTAAGCTGGGAGTACCTCCAAGTGGTGAAGGCAGTAACAGTGAGAAATTGCATTTTTTATAACAGTGGATAACTGAGCAGAGACGGGAAAACAATCATGATATTGATGAAGATTGCTTTTCGCTCAATATCTCTAATGCTCGCTGTAGGACACGCGACCGGTATACATTCCTTCGGGCTTATGTTATTATAGGTTTTTGTAATTTTATTTTGTTTGGCACGGTAGCCTAGCCGGTATCGCAGGGGGGCAGACACAAAATATTCTTTTCAGATATACATACACTGTTATTAGTAACACAATTGGGTTATCCAACATGAGTACTACTAAGAGTCCTGTATGCATTTTGTATGTGACGAGGATGTCGTTGAAGGAAGTGAAGATGTCTCTGAGAGTAAGAAAAGGGTATACTGGGTCTTATTAAAGCTTGTAGACGACAAGTATCGAAGTTTCCTTTTACATCCCTTTTGATTACCAGTGCCGTAAAAATCACACCCGAACTGACACCATAAAAAAAGATGTTAGGCAGGCATCTTTATGTAATGGAGAGGCAGGGCAGTCGCATGTCATATCTTCTGCTCCACCATTTGACTTCAAAAATCATTGTTTTTCATGTGCATGTTGCCTTAATGAAGATATAAAAAGTCTTTAAAAAAAAAACAAACAGATAAACGAGTATCTCATCGTGGGAAAGTAATCCATGTAAGCAAAAATTTCTTGCATAGCCTCAACGACATGGGTATCTCTAGGGATCTCAGCTTTGTGGAGTTTTGGGTAACTGACAGGCTTCACAAGTGAGTAATAGTGTCTTCGTGAAATTTTACACAGGCATTATTTCTCGAAGAACAAACCTCCTTGATACGATATTTTACAGCTAGAGTCTCAACGAATGTGCTTTTGTTCAAAGGCTTTTTTATATCTTCATTAAGGCAATATGTACCTACATAAAAAAAACAATGATTCTTGAAGTCAAATGATGGAGCAGAAGATCTGAGCTGCAACGGAACTGCCTCTTCATATATAAAGGTGCCTGCCTAACATCATTTTAATGGTCCAAGTTCGGGTGTCATTTTTACGACAGCCGATGTGAATCAAAAGGGATGTCAAGTCAAGGAAACTTCGATATTTGTCGTCTTTTCTTTCCTTACTAGCATTAATAAGACCCAGTATTCCCTTTTCTTTCCCTCAGAGACATCGTTACTTCCTTCAACGACATCCTCGTCACATACAAAATGCATACAGGACTCTTAGTAGTACTCATGTTGGATAACCCAATTGTGTTACTAATAACAGTGTATGTATATCTGAAAAGAATATTTTGTGTCTGCCCCCCTGCGATACCGGCTAGGCTACCGTGCTAAACAAAATAAAATTACAAAAACCTATAATAACATAAGCCCGAAGGAATGTATACCGGTCGCGTGTCCTACAGCGAGCATTAGAGATATTGAGCGAAAAGCAATCTTCATCAATATCATGATTGTTTTCCCGTCTCTGCTCAGTTATCCACTGTTATAAAAAATGCAATTTCTCACTGTTACTGCCTTCACCACTTGGAGGTACTCCCAGCTTAGGTTACAATAAATTTTAAGATAATTTTCGCATCAGATAATGGTCATCACGCTGAATAATTTTAATTTCTACATTTCTGGAGCGTGTAGTTCGAAAACGGTTGGGGATATGGAAAAAGTGTACAGAATTAAAGTTATAGAGAATTTTATAAGCTTTCATTTCATCTTAGAACATTTTTCGCTACAACGCACCGTTTTTGAGATATTGCCGAAAAACCTAAAATTGGGATCTTTGTCCCCCCCCCCTCCCTCCGGCTCGCCTCCTAGACTCCAGGACTTATAGTATGTTATCTTCCTAAGAACCCTGAATAAGTTTCTGAAGAAATCGCTTAGGTTCCCGCTCACGCACTCTACAACTACTTTATTGACTGAACTAGATGATACGAATTGACATTTGGTGATTGATTCAATCAAAAGGGTGGAAGTCATGATAGTTGTCCAGGCGTGATTATATCTGGCTGTACTCTAACTAACTAGCTCTAACTAGCTGTGCCTCGCGGTTTGTGGAAAAAACTAACTACTGAAACTAGATGTTATATAGCCTATTAATAGCCTTCCTCAATAAATGGACTATCAAACACAAAAATAATTTTTCAATTCGAACAGTAGTTCCTGAGATTAGCGCATTCAACCAAACAAACTCTTCAGCTTTATAATATTAAGTATAGATTAAAGTGAAAATTAATGTTCTACGTATCTCTTTCTAAAAAGAATACATTGGTGTTCAAAAATTAGAGTATTTTTGAGTGTGACTCTTTTTACACGGATGTTATAGTGACACACAAAATTAAATGTATAATACAAACACAACTAGTAATGCACATAGATAAGATAATTACCTAGTAATTATTCATAAATCATAATTTCTCTTGTTTTCATAACTTCCTGTTAATAAATGAAAAGGGCGGAGTGTGCTCATTATTATGGTATAATACCATTATTGCGACACAATAGTGACCATTTGTCCCAGTATCTCATTTAAGTTTGGTTCAAGGACGTGTAGTTCGTTAACTAGATTTAGCCCGCGGCTTTATTGTGGTTAAAAACTATCTGGTACCCGTAACTTCGTCTGCAGAAATATCAGATTTGTAGGTACATACATATATATAGCACCTACATTAACTAAGAGTTATTATGTACCTCATGAATAGCCGGGTTAGCAGAAGCTGAGCCTCCTCCTTTGCCCACACCACTTAGTTTTGTTTCATTTGTGTCTTGATTTTCCTATTCTTTGTATCTTGTATTTCTTTTTAATGTGTGTGGCAATAAACGGTTTTTATTATTATTATTATTATTATTAATAGTGGTAGAGTAAGTACTGGTACTGAAGCACGTTAATTGATTGAGGCTCTTAATTGAATTACATTTTTAATATAGCCTTATCGTGGCGGCATATAATATTAATACTGATACCCAATCCCATCCTTGCATACATATTCCAAAAAAAAACTTTTTTTAAACATGAAAGATGGTCATTGAAATATCACATTTTAAATTTAATTTTCTGTTAACTTGATAACCGGTAACTTAAGAGTGTGTGACCGTAACATGGTTAAAAAGGGTGCGTGTACTTTTGTACGCGCGTGAGAAGTTATACTTCTTTGGTATCATTAAATAAATATTTAACTATAGTATTGATTATATTAATATACAATAATATTTTAATTTATATCAATAAATAATAAATACGGATAGTTAGGTCATAATAATAATAATGTAATATAATAAAATAAACTTAAACGATATTAAAAAAAACAGTATGAAAAATACAATATTCAAAAGCAGTAGTCTAACAACATTAAAAAAAACAATAAAATAAATATACTAATAAAGATTTTTTATTATATTTTATTAAACGACAAAACGAGCGTTTTTAAAAACGCGCGTGATGTTTTTCTTTACCTTTTGTGTCACCGTCACCGTGTTACAAATCTTAAAATTTCACTCTCATAATTATTTCCATTTATTTTATATGCGCCTAAAGAAGTATACTTCGAAAACACAGGTACCTTAGAAGAATGATTCACTATTGTATTATTACAAAAAATATTATTTATAATATATGGATAAAATGCCTGATAAAAATTGTAGGACGATTATCCTCCGAAACCTCAACTGAAACACTAAAATAAAGCGTTTGTTCGTATGATTGTAACAAGTTATGATAAAATCGTTCTCGGCTGGAATCAATTTTTCTTGATTACCTTAGTGTTGTTGTCCCGTTGCAATGAGGAAATGCCGTGAAATAGCTCAAATAGCTTATTGTCTCTATATTTCTTATTACACGCTGCACACATTCAATTGTTTTTGTTTTTTTTATTAGAAAGCTCATACGCTTTGTGGTATTAGTCCAGTGTCCAGTCATTTAGTTCGAAGAACGGGGCTACCTGTAAAGTTTTCCGGGAGTTTTGAAAATTGGTATCTTTATAGATTTTGATGAGCTTTTTGATCTTTCCGAGTTTAAACTTTGCCATCTTTGCTGCTCGCGCCGCCATATACCTATAATAAATGGTGCCTAATACCATGCCTAATAGCAGTTTTATAAAAGTACATAATTATATAAACTTTGCAGCTAAGATTTAAATTTTGTACGGTGTTAACGCTTTATACGTCCCTAATGTATAAAAAATATTATTTTAATTCAGATTAGGTACTTCTTCTTTTTTCGATGTAATTTAATTATTATTAAATTAATTATAATTAAAGAGAGAAGACAAAGATTTTTTCCTGGCTATGCCGCGATAGAAATAGTGAGAAAAGAAAATGGATAATCGAGAAATTAAACGAGTTTTCAAACGATTGTATCAATTTAAATCATATTTACCTTTTGATATTAATATATTATAATATACTACTCTTCAAATATGATTCTCATAAGTACTGCCGATTTCTACTAAAGCGACCTCGAGTAGGATTTTTGAAATCAGTTATAGAATAATTGATAAATGTTGTCTTAATTAACCAATTACAAAATAGATGTATAAATCAGCTATGCATAGTCGTAAATGGTAATTAAAAGTTACCTGGAGGCCTAGTAAGCATGAGTAGTGCTAATACGGCCAGTAGTTGGCACTTACCTCTTATGGCCCGTTTACAATAGTTTAGTAGCATTCCAGTCCAGTAACCGAAACTAGTACTCGACTGCAACTGTTACAATAGGTAGGCTATATAGGACTGAAGCAATGAGAAGTCCAGTCATTTTATTGGATTGGCGTTCTACTTTTAAAAGTTTTTGTACGCCGATAATTTGAGCCAGTCATTTGTTTATGGGACAAAAAGGGTTTAAGTTTAAGATTGAAAAGGCTAGCAGAGGTGAATACTTTCTTAACTATCCATACAAATGCGTCAAAATAACAAAATACTTTTTATAACTGTTGTACTTATTATGATACAGTAGAAAATGCACACTTCATGAGTCAAATATAAAATCAATTACTAACTCACTCTTTATTGCATTAAAAAATAAACACTATAATGCCACTGAATTAGTGTAAAAACCTAAATTCCAGAACTTAATATGTCTATTGGGGTTACAATTTACAATCAAATTCATTTTAAATGTCTGATGAAGACAAAGCGAGTGTAGTGCTGGTTACTCTACCGACTCTACTGGTTACTGGACTACTGAACTGGAACTGTACTGTACGTTCTTTAAATGTACTGTACTGTAACTGTACTCGAACTGTACTATACGTTCTTTAAATGTACTGTACTGTAACTGTACTGTACTCAAACTGTACTGTAGGTACTGAAATTGTACTGTACTGGTACTATACTGTACTGGAACTGGACTGTACGTACTGGAACTGTATTGTACTGGAACTGTATTATACTGGAACTGTACTGCACTGGAACTGTACTGTACGTACTGGAACTATACTGTACTGTACTGGAACTGGACTGTGCGTACTGGAACTGTATTTTACTGGAACTGTACTTTACTGGAACTGTACTGTACTGGAACTTTACTACACTGTACTGGAATAATGTAAAGCAGTCACATACTCATTATTAATTGCTGCTCAGACACGGCAATTGGGGGCGGCCTTCGCGCAGGGCATTCGACACACGACGTGGACTCGTTAGTAACTTCATCATTCACTCTTTAGTATCGATGACAATAACATTTTGTAGAAAACTACTTACTTTAAGATAAGATTTGATTTACCTGTTCATTCATAATGTAACTTTGGAAATGTTTGAATTATTTAATGTTTCGACGTGTCACTAATAGACTACTTTAGTGATCTAAGTATCCTTGATACGAATTTGAAGGTAAAAAGTTTCATTTGTATTAGTGATAGAAATATTCTTATGGTGACTTTAGGGATCCTAATAATACACAAGGACTAGTTTTAATCCCGCACCCATCTCCAATTTGTAGTAAAAGCTTTAATAACTTTAGAATCCTTATCATGTCTTGCAAAAGATGATGAAGATGTTTTTAATAAAACGAAATGTCTTCCTTCCTCGATCCTCTTCCATCATTCCATTCCTCTCATAACGTAAATAGGGTTAAATATCTAATGCACGTTTTTCCGCAATATGGCGAAGTGTTGTGGGAGGAAGCAGGCATCCGTCGCTGGTTGTCAGAACGGCCACATCCTAATGAGTGCAAGGACACATCGTGTCAAAATGACGGAAGAATCTAGGTCCTAAGAAATTGCTTTTAGTCATTGTCACTTAGCGGAGGATAACTCTAGCGTGTTGAGATTCGCTAGGTTCCTATTGAGTTGGGTAAAGTAACTGGAACAATATATCTTACTGTTTTATGAAATTAGAGAGAGAAACTAGTGAGAGGGAGATAGAGGTAGGGAAACATGGGAGATTTGGCGCCACTTAAGCTACCTAAACTTAATGTTATTCTTAACAAGAACCAGTTTTTGTATTGCAACTTTTTGCTTACTGTTCTCTAAGTAAAGCTGGCCATACACGATCAAGTGTACTTGTCAAGTTTGCAGTTTGACTTGTATGTGGCTCCGATTCCCCCTGTCTCCCCTACCTGGATAAAAAAGAGATTATCAGATCATTTGATAAGGATCAAACTGGGTGCTCCAACTAAGTATTAAGTACTTCGACCATTGTCCTATAGATTCACCACAAACTACATAGGTTGCTTAAAAATGATCTCGCTAAACATTTCGAGAATGTCCCAAAACGAAGCGATGATTAGTACCTACCTAAAATTGAGTACCTTACAGTAGGTAACCGTTTTTTTGAACGCAATCAAATTCCAATCGTTATGTTGGTATTGTTTAACCATTTTGGTATTTTTCAACACACTTAGGTATGAACGCTAATCTTGTAAACAGCGTATCAGATTTGAAAAAATATTGTTGTAATGATAGCCACATTCATGAAGAAGGCTTTAGGCTACATTATTACCTGTAATTCCTGACCAGTGCTCCTGACCAAAAGGAGTTGATTACAGTTATTAAGACTAAGATATTCAAAGTGAAACGAGGATGATCTTAATAATAAATCTAAAACATAAAAAGTACATAAAAGGTTACGAAGTAAAAAGAGTTTATCTTCACCACCATGTCATTATCAATCATCAGTTCAATTTAGTAAATGATCATCTATTTACCGATAGATGGCGCTGTATTTCCATTGTAAATTCTGGGCTTATAACGTGACAACTGCTCCTGAATAAAAATGAGTAAAAATGACAATAAACATTGTAAGTTTTTTTATGTAAGTTAAGTATTTAACGTAAAAGTAAAAAATGAATGCTCATTATTTCATAAAATAAAGCTAGGAATGCAACGGGTACCTACCTGGTCATAGCACACATATCAACTCGTAAACGGAACGTAAACGTATCAACTCTTGCATATCAGTATTCTTTGTATGAAACTCCCTACTGTAAAGCACACTTATCGGATTCGTAACGTAATCGCCTCGCCTCGAGACAAGCTCACGAACCGCGGTACGATGCGTGGACGACTTGCCGTACCTGCGCTTACGTCTCACCGTACGCTATCCGTAGACTTTCCGTTTCCTCGTGCACGCCCCGCGCCGCGGCTACCGCTGCGTCGGCGAACTGCTGTCATTCATTCCGTCAACCAGCGGCCGGCGAGCCGTAAGCGCGGCGTCACCTAGCCGTAAGCGCGGCGTCGCCTAGCCGTAGCCGAGCTTACGTTAGGTTGACGGCGAGGCGATCCGGTGCCGATCCCTTTCCGAGTTGATATGTGCGCTACGACCATAAGTCTTATTTTTGTGAACATCACCGTTATATTCTGAATACCCCTTTTTTCGGTATTGCGAGAAGAAAATCTTTATATTTGGAAAGTTAAGCCTCTGAAGGGCTTAGGTTCAAATCCTACATATCTTTGAATAGGTACTGTGACAGATGACCTCCGCTAGATTATGAACCTGATAGTAATGACTCAAATAGGATAATTAGATTAAATACATAGATTCCATAATTTGTTATTAGCAAAAAAAATAGGTAGATACCTATCTACAAATTAAACCTAATGAACACACTGTAAGTAAAACTAAAGTAGTCAAGTTAATATCAAATGGCTAACTCAAAGATTCGTATAAAGTTTACTAATTGCATCGGTAATACATAAACATAGCACTATTAGTGTCCTACAAAAGATCATTCTTTTTCGACTTACACATCATTTAAAGACATAATGAGGATATAACAGAAATGATAGTGTCGAATTAACTCGTTGTGTGAATTGTCGGAAATTATGAGGACTTATTGAGAGATTAGAGCAATGAGCAATAAACTCTTGCGGTATTTCGTTTGGTTAACAGAATTTTGTTTTTTTTTTTCAAAGCGGGCTATTTATTCGTTGCAAGTAGGTATAACTTGAAGCTTATACTATGGTACCTACCTGTGTATTTATTGGAACTTTACTAACTAAGATAGTTAACTACTTAGCTGGTTAGGTACTAGGTATATTTTTTGAAGGGTGATATAAAATTAATGCATTAGTAGGTTACGTATAAGTAGGTACCTATATATTCAGTGAGTAGGTAGGTATGTCATGAACAGTTTTTCAGTTATACGGTTATCTACTTAATTTTTTATGTAAATAATAAATCCTCTTCCTGCGCTTCTCACAAATTGGTTACGATAAAAGTTCTTCATAGTGAAAATATTATTGCTTGTTTATATTTATTTACACTATTCATGCACCTAACTTCTTACTTACGCTTTTCTTCCTAGGTTGTCTGGAAGAGATCCCTGTGTAGTAAAAATATCGCCTTTTGAACTTTTGTAACTTTGTACCATTATATTGTTATTGAATATTCTGGACTTACAATAAAGAGTTGTAACTAAATAAAATAAAATACTTAAATAAGTACTTTTGTTTCTTTTTCAGAAGCCGCAAGCCAAGACTGAACACACAACCTCAAGCGTACAAACTTAACACCAAGATGTATTACCAACGATGTAGTATGGCACACATAAGTACAATGTTGCTGAAAGAGACCGTCTCATGACTACAGCGTAGGTCAATAAAATGGCCTTAGAACCTTCCGTTTCCTATGAAATGCAGCCACGGAAAGATGACGTCAAAGAATGTAAGCCTAAGCCGGCGTTATCGGCCGGGAAAATATTCTATAAGCCAGGAGTTATTGAGGAGGAAACAGATGAAACTAGTGTGTTTGAAAGTTCGATCATGGAGTCCCCAATGTTGGGCGTGGGGTACGGCGGGAGCGCGTTCCTGAGACCACCGCAGATACATCCTTCGAGCAGCCTTCATAGGATACCCACGTATAGCAGCTCAATTGGACAGAGCACCGTTTACAGATCAGACACTTGCAGGTATATTTTTATTTTGCTTTATTTCATTCAATATCGCATTATAAATCGTTACGATCACGTGACGATCCACATTAATTTGAAAGTATTCCTAAAAAAAAATCCTAATGCAGTTGCATGACACAAATTAAAATTACATTTGAAATTATGGTAAATTTTGTAATAAGTTTTCAATTATATTTGAAGAAAATTATCAATTGTAATAAATAAAAACAACTAAAATAAATCATTACCACTTCACCGTAAAATTATAGCAGCAATTTTGTTATGTCAGATTCAAGAATCACAATGATCCAGTTTAATAAATTAAGTTGACTCACTATTGAGAACTCATTGATTGTTAATTGCATTATAGGGACGGTAGATACTCATGATTTACAAGCCTTGAGGAACTGATATCTAATCAGCGAAAACAGATAAAGACTTCACAAAGTTTTACAATAAGAATTATTCGCATATATCTAAAGTAGACGGGTCTGACAGTGCATTCGATGTTCATAATATTCCATTAATAAAATCGTGTGTCAAAAAAATATATTGTGAATAATATCGTCTTTTAAAAGTATTTAGAGTAATAAATAAGTGAAAAATGCGAAGAAGGCGTAAATAGTGTAATGATAAGAGTGACATTATCATTGTTGACCAAGTTTGTTCTACTTTTGTTCTAAATTCGTCATCGGGGTGTCAAGGTATGTTACTGATCACTTGTCACGAATGGATTTGGTCCAGTAATACGCGTAGTTATTTAGTTATAGGGCAGAAACACAATATGATACATTATAGTATCGTAATACACTCGCTCATAACCCTGTGGCTTGCGTCGATCCTAAGTGATCTACAAAGTTAAGCAACAGCGGGCGCGGTCGGTAGTTGGATGGGTGACCGCTAGTGGCAAAAAATTCTTGAGCGTTTCCGTGCTTCGGAGGGCACGTAAAGCCATCGGTCCCGGTTGTTATCATAAGATAACAGTCGTTTAGCCATGTCGAAGGCCCTCGGGCGGTTTAAAAACTTCCGATACTCGGGTTGGCCACTAACCCCTCTACCAATCCGCACTGGAGCAGCGCAGTGGAGTATGCTCTAGGCCTCCTCAAGAGGAGAGACCCGTGCTTACTAGTGGGCCATTATTGGGTTGAAGCCAGCCAATACACTCATAATTATGGCACATTGCATGAAAGCATCAGAATCAGAACCTTTCTTGCTCAGAGTTTATAGTACTCGTAAATACGTATAATAACTATCAGTGATGAATGACGATTGACGATACAGGATTGCTCCTATTAACTTTAGCTATGTTCTAGTCTGTTAACTTACCTACTCGTGTCGTAATTATATGGTTTTATCTTGCCCAGTGCTTTGCATGGGACAGGTTTTGGACATATTTAGGTAAAACCATTCAGAGTACAAAAGAGTCACTCAGCAAACAGTTTAAAGGCAACTTATCCGTGACGTAGGTACTTGTCACGTGACGGCGGTGCACGGCGGACTTATTGCACTGTCCTAATCAGAAGAAATTAGAAATTTAAGAGTATAAAAAACTTAAAAGTAGTTACTGAAACAACTTTGCAAAATAAATAAACTTATTAATAAAAATAAATGCTGTGTAGAGTGAAACTTTGGATCAGGAACTATCTTTTTAAACACATTAAATCTAACCTGAGATGTGCGAATAATAGAGAACAAGAAAGCATAAAATTTTCTTAAATTATAAGTTGTCAATTGAAGTCAGAGTTATTTGGATAATATTGCGTGTCCCTGCATCTTTTTCGGTCCGTAACGCATCGGTGACATCTTTTCTTTCTGATGTCTTTAGGCGATAGTGGCCACTTACCATCAGGTCACCAGATGGATTGTCAGTTTATTGTTAACATAAAAAAAAATATCGTAAAATTACGACATTTTGTTATTAAGTAGTTAGAATACAGAATTTTATGCACATTATGATTTTTAATCTTATGCGCTTCCTTAGATAAAATTCCTTAAAGGTAACCTACCATGTTTTGTAAATTGTCCTCACAAAATTGACAAACATAATGACGATTTTCTCCGATAATATTGTGTTGTTTATACCAATTTTGCCTGCGATATATTTGCCTGGATTTTGTTCAACCAGGACTCTTTCTTAAATGCTTCTTTAATTACTATAACTACAACATCTTTAACACAAATCTATGATGTCTTATAGTGTTATTGTTTTTGTAGTCCTAACTCCCTTATTAAAAAACAAAAAAAATCCTCTTAGTTTTTTCCAGGATTATTTTAGGTTAGGACCCTCTGAGCTAAGACCAAGTTTCTCACTATATTTATTATAATAAACCCATTGTTATGCTTTTAATACTTTTGAGTTTTATTTTTTTTAAGTTTTTAATTTGAGTTAATCAAAACTCAAAAAAAACTCAGACGTACTTTATTTATTGATCTCTACTTTTATGCCTTCCCCTCTATAATATAATATAAAAACAAAAAAAAGCAAAAAAAATGACGTGCGTAAGTGTATCAGTGATACCTTTATGAATAAAATATTTTTACTTTGACTTTGAAAAGTGTAAAAGTGGCAATTACGGCAAGTCACACTTGAAATTTTCCGTTCCTATAGTAATCGGAAATCGTATAAGTATAAAACACTCTTCTATTGAAAATCAAAATACTATCTTGTATAAAAATATCAAGTCATAACTTCATCAACTAGCTACTTACTTTTCGATTTTGCATCATACTAGGTAATTGCAACATATAAATACATACACAGTATAATAAATAGGTAATATTATTAGTTTTATTTAGTTTACACAGCCTACGACCACTAAAATGCTCAGTCACGATTAGGTACACAGATGATAATAACATTACATTATATAAAAATAGATGTCAAATCAGGTGACATCTTATTTGCTAGTCGCTAAGATGTTATGACCGTCATAATACTGACGTATTAAATTAAATCTTTTTACTTTGCTACAATTACGATCGGCAATAATAGTGTCATTTTCTTTAAACGATTAGAACCCAACCCAATGCTCAAATGTGGCCTTTATAACGGTGGAAAGGCTTTAATCCAATCTAGAGCCCATTTCATGTTTAATATTGATTGGACGGAAAAGTCGGAAAATCACGAGTTAGCAATAAATATTTTTCTATATAAAAAATTGCCTGTAATTGAACTAACGAGAAATAATATGTTTATTCCGTAACTCTTAATTTTATTAAAATCCCAGCAGAAATAAGCGCTAGTGAAATATTTTGAAAATCGCATACAATATGCCATAAAATATGTCTCTCTTTCTAGCGTTAATACTTTTCAGTTTTCATATAATTCAAAAGTCAACGATGAAAGATTAGGTGCATTTCACGTCATTGTAGTGATCCCTAAGCCCACATAAGGTTGGTAAATTTAATTTCACGTCAAATTTCCAAGGACATTGCCCAAATAAAGTCGAAGATAGCCTGCAAGTGAAGAGTAAATCCGCTAAAATCTGTAAACATTGATACGCGTCAGATTATCGTGATTAATCGCGTCTTAACGTCTTTCCACTAACGTGTACCGTGGCGAGAGTAACACAATGACAACGTGCAAAAAATATACTGAAATATCTTCAAATTTCAGTGTAAAATTTATTATAATTACTTCAACAATATTTAAGTCTGTATAATTACAGACTTCTGTATAATTACAGTCTGTATAATTACAGACTTAAATAATATTATTAAATCATTCAAATCAGTAAATGTTTTTATTGATCTAAGACCGCGGTTTAAACTGATCAACGCTTTTGCTTGGTAAAATAATTTCTCCTAATAAATATAAAAAATAAAGGAAAAAAAATGAATTAGGTCTTTCATTGAATTAGGAATTCCATCTTTCATCGTATGACAATTCTACCTTTAGTCGAGTAGATAATAAACTTGTGCAAATTCAGTCAGCCATAACTGATATTGTTTTGTAAATAAATAAATTATAACACGCCCACTAAAATCTATAAACTTGTGGTTTAAATTAAACAGACATGTCGCCGAAGTGATGATTCCAGGATCACGATTGCAAATGAATGACACTTTATTTACTTACGAGGACAAATAATAATTTAAAATCATGTTTGCGTTCGTTTGCGGAGGCGTGGTAAGATCTAACAAATAAGTTAAATAGATGAGAAAATCTAGGCGTTGATATCGTCATAAAAATAATAATATTAATGTAAAGGACAGTCACAAACCTAAAATAATGTTTCCTGGTAAATATAGTCACACTATATGTCAGTGAGTTTGTGTCATCTAAACAAAGATTTATATGTATGCATAGCTAGTACTTAAATATCTTTGTAAATAAAGTTTGTGTGTGCTGAAAATCTTGATTGACGGCATATTTTATGAAAAAGTTTGAACTTTCAGCGCTTGTAACGTGAAGGTTATCTTCTCGTAGTCTTTACTTTTTTATTAACCTAATAACCTAATCTATCGATCTATGTATTAAATCTTAATTGGTGTGAAATTTTTCAAATTTAAAATCTATACTACACGCCAATTTAACAGATGGAAATACCTCTTGATTAAACTGATATTAATTACCTAACATCTTCTGCGCTGTTTAACAAACAATTTGTATCCATTATAAGTAGTATAAGAACCTAATAAAAAAATAAAGACCGAAAAATAATGAGTATGGTATTGCTGATCAATTAAATTTCCTTTTTTTAACTTCGCAATAAAGATTTTTGGTAGCAATTAGATGTCAAATAATCGCAGCGTAGCTTCTTCCTGTAGCAACCAGTTCACGTCGTAGCTTCTTCTACGAATTTATTGAGTAGTTTTGTAAAAGTTGCTCGAAGTTGGTTACAATAATTAAGATTTCTGAACTATAAATCTGACAAATATCAAAAAAATATTTCGTAACAGACTGTAGTATTAAAAAATCTAATTTCATTTTATTTTTCTTTTAAATTATGATAGATTAGGTACATACATGATATACAAAAGCATACAAGAAACATATATCTCTTTGTATTATAAGTAGCTACAAGTGATTTTAAGTAAATTATATTTAATTGGTCGTATGGTGGCCATTGTCAAACAAAGCACTTCGTTTTGACGAATAATGGGTAACGAGGGTCAAGAGTATATTTGCTAATATACGACGCATATTGCGGCACATGATACATGTACCTTCATATCCTGAAGAATGACCTTCAGCCATAAATTCGAGAGCAACGAATTAGTAGGAAAAGATGATTATTAGCAGACCAATTTGCGTATTGGCGAATTACCTATTAATGAAAACGTAGGGGTGGGTGCGTTTATACATACATACAGTGTGTTCAAGAAGCGGTATCGTCTTCCACTGATGAAACCACATAACCACCAACAGCTCTATACAACTAAATACAATACTACTTAAACCTAATAAATTAATATAATGTTTTGTATCTTTAAAGATATTAATAGCAAGGCGATTTAATTGTTTTTGAATACAACAATAATATATGGTTTATTATCTCTAATGATCACCTGCCTCGAATTTAGACCAAGCTCATAAAAGATTTCAGGAAAATTGGTTGACAAGCAGGACAGAAAAGGAGTATAAATGTTTTCATTTTAGTGTATTTATGTACGAAAAGTTAATTACTGAATATTTAATATATTTTGTTAATAATCGGTAACACAATGTAATTATTTTATGTAGTGGACATCGTATAATACAATAACTTAATTAATAAATTACTTAACTCTTACTGTAGGTATAGGCATGGGTCAATGGTAGTTTTTATACCAGAACAAAAAGTTGTAAATTAAATACACACAATTAATAGTAAATGTCGCCACGCAAGTTTCGTAACAGATTAGGCATGACAATGTCATGATTTATTATTGGAATACGTATCTACCATGCAACTCAAGCACGTGACATATCTTTACCTCAGCTTACAACATAGCTTGTATCTACGCAAATATATTATTTAAACATCCATTGTTCGAAACGGTTATTTTTATAACTGTAGTGCATTTAGGTAATGAGAGAATTATTTAGCTAACTCGCTCGTGAATATTAAAAACGATCGAAACAAAATTAGTACGTGCCAAACACCCTGTAGCTGAGCGACGTCAAGATAGGCACTAACACAAATATGTTTTCCGAGTGAAGCTGATAATTTTCGTTATAGAATCTCGCAGTACAATAATAAGGCACTTAGCGCGTCGTTGTGTCGGTGGGAGGCAGTCGTGATCGTGACATTATCGTGCGCGATGCTGCAGGACGAGCGAGGGATGGTGTCGCAGACGGTCCTGAGAGAGTGAGCAGCGCACACGACTCGTCAATCGACATGCACGCACCCCACGCCGACCCAGAGTCCCCCGCCTGTCGCGAGGAAACACAACTCCTGCCCGACGAATGGCTCAAAGTGAAGACTGTGGCCGGCAACGGCAACCTCTCCCCAGGCGTCTACTACCCCACGGTCACCAAGAGGTTCGTGGACGCGCGCCACCCTGTGCCGTCTCCGACCGCATCCAATCCGTACTGTCTCGCTTTTTGTCAACGTCTCGCTTTCCTCCCGTTTTATGTTGACCAGTGTTCAAAATTAAATTCCAATCTGAAAATATCACGCAGTTTAACTAGTGCACATTAATGACATTAACATTGATGAAGGTCGAAGTCACAGTATGAACGTGATCTACGCGTTCACACTTAACTCTAAGCGGGACCTATAATATAATAGTTACGTCGAAAAGATATGATAAATTGCTTCCTTGTTTGTTTACAGGAGTCGCTCGCATAGACATGGCGCGTCCCGAAGAACTAGACGTCGGGCCATTCTTAAAAATGGCGAGTGCAATATCCTCAAATCTAAAATATCTCAGCGTAGATTGCGGTTCCTGCAGGATATGTTTACTACGCTGGTAGATGCTCAGTGGCGATGGACCCTTCTCGTATTCACGCTTTCCTTCATCCTGTCCTGGCTGGGCTTTGCTCTAATATGGTGGTTGATTGCGTTCACACATTCGGATCTTGAACCAGACCACCTGCCACCTATGCAAGAATCCATGAATTGGAAGCCCTGCGTCTTTAACATCTACGACTTCACGTCATGTTTCCTGTTCAGTATTGAAACGCAGCATACCATCGGTTACGGTTCTCGTACAACCACGGAGGAGTGTCCCGAAGCTATATTCATTATGTGTTTGCAGAGTATAGTGGGAGTGATGATCCAAGCATTTATGGTGGGAATAGTGTTTGCGAAAATGACAAGACCGAAACATAGAACTCAGACGCTTCTGTTCTCGAAATATGCTGTGGTTTGTCAGAGAGATGGCGAGCTTTGTTTAATGTTCCGAGTCGGCGATTTGAGGAAGTCGCACATTATTGGAGCTAGCGTGAGAGCTCAATTAATCAGATCTAGGACAACCAAGGAAGGAGAGGTCTTATCTCACTATCAAACAGAACTGGAACTTAATGCCGATGGATGCGATAGCAATTTGTTCTTTATTTGGCCAATAACAATGGTTCATCGAATAAACGCTGAGAGTCCTTTCTATGGGGTTTCTGCAGCTGATGTTCTTCAGGAGAAATTTGAAATAGTAGTGATTTTAGAGGGGACAATTGAATCGACAGGACAAACGACACAAGCGCGATCCAGCTACACAACCAGTGAAATAATGTGGGGACATAGATTTTTACCATTAGTATCATACAACCGTGAACGACAAGGTTATGAAGTGGATTACTCGAAGTTCGACGAAACGTCTCAGGTTGACACTCCGTTATGTTCAGCTAAAGAGTTGGACGAGTTCTATGGAAGCCAAGCTGATCACAGATCTATCGGTGAGTTGCTTTTTAGTGTCAAATCATACGGCAATGGTGGCTGGATTTATGTGCAAAACATGTTTTCTAAGTGACGAACGCTTTTGTAATGTGCGCTTTTTAATATTACGAATGGCCTAACTGTTTCACCTGCTTTGAACTGAAATATTATATTTTCTTACGACCTTTTCTCAGATCTTTTATTCGCAACTAGTTAAGGTCCTCTGGAGATGCGGCGTACTTTAAATTATCTGGTTATTTATCAAGGGTCAACAAATGAACTATCTTGGTTGTTGCCCCATATGATAGTACCTAATTTATGACTTGCAGGACATATCTCATTTGCGGAGAATCTTATAATAATGGTTATTGGCTTATTAACCCTTTCTATTAAATAAATAAACAACGTCTTAGATTGCACAGGCGCATGTTATCGGCGCATTAATAGTTTGTTTGCGTCTTCATCTGACTCTAGTTTAATAGCAATCTAATCATAGACTTAGCACGTGAACCTTTCTTACTGTTACTAAATACATACTTAGCTTAAATTAGTTACTTGACCATTGCAGGACTATTAATAAAATAAAACATATTTATTTAAGTATGTAACTTCAAACTTAACTATAGCGTAAGATGAGACTTTCTATCATCAAGTCTTGGACTTCTATAGGGGATGTTTATCACAGAATAAAAAATCACCATCAACTTTAAATAACAAAATCGTACAATTTAGCGTATCTCAACAAATTATAAACATTTTTCCGAGTTGAGAATCGAATTTAGGGTCCTTTGCTTGGCCGATAAACATCTGGACATCTGTGCGTCTGAGGGATCTGTCTAGTAAAAAATACATTTTTAAATTTATTTTGGATATACCACTGGTATCTATTGCAAACACATGATTTAGTATTATGCTATTTAATAATTATCCAATTACTAATCCTACCTCAGTCAGGGAGAGATGCAGTTATGTCATTGTTACTGCTCTATTGTACATGTATGACTGTATAGATAAATCATTACTTATATCTGTGTTGATTTTAATATCTATTGTTTCTTTCGTCACTTCTTATGGACCAGTATTATTTGCTATTGAACAAGTAAGTAATATATGCAATTTAATCTAGCGTATATATTTTTAGCATATTAATTGCTTAGACAGATTATAACATCCTAATTTGAGTCAACTACAAATAATTTCTGGCATTTTAAGCTTCAAATTGTGTTTGACATCATCATACGTAAAACTGCTTGCAGAAGATTATCTCAGCAAATGTTTCAAGATAACCGCCTTCAAAGCCAAAAACAAACCGCGTAGTCAATGTCGTCAATGAATCCGAAAATAATTTGTGACGGAGGGAGTTCTCCCCATATATGAGGCAGGATGTATCATTTTGCCAATTTGTTTAAATCTCTCACAATCCTCTACAAGACATGCGGATGCTTCACGTTTGACGACATTGAATGGTCAATTTCTGAAGCCGTTCCTGAATGCGTCGTAAAGTATTGTAAATGTATGTATACTTTTATCTATGGTCGTAATAGTCTCGTTTATATGAATGGGAAGGTGATGGACATTTTGATTGCTCACATCTTTTCAGAATGTAGACACACTACTAATGAAGCAAATAAGCATTTGTTTTTAGGGTTCTGTATTCGAAACGGAACCCTCATGGCTTATAGTTTTGTCATGTCTGTCCATCTGTCAAAAGTCTAGCTCGGTGACCCTTAGTGCTCATTAATTCATGGTATTTCCTACAAATGTTAATTTGGAGCAATTTCATCGATAGAATGATACATTAAACAGAAAAGGGTATTTATTTATGATACTTGATTATTCAATAAATAAATTTCTTGGCATTTTATTATTAAAGTAGTTATCGCAAAGATACAACTTTAGTAATAAACGTTTCATAAAAATTATTTTGTTTAATTACTTAATTGAAATAAGTTGTTCCTAAATAATAGAAAAAATAAAAAATACGTAGGAATTTATGTCTAATTATAGCAAAATTTAATATTATTTTTTTTCATCAAACAAAAACAGTTTTTACCCGACTGCGCTAGAAGGAGGGTTATGTTTTTCGAGTGTTTGTATGTATGTATATTTCTTTGGCACGCTCTGTAGCCGAAACGGCTTGATAGATTTCAGCTTGAGAGGTGCTGTTAGATTCATCTTAATTGTGAGTGACACTGGCTTTATCAAAATTGAAAAAAAAATGGATTTTTGGCGCAGTCTTGTGTATTCAAAAAAACGCATATCTAATATTCTGGTTTGTATCAGATATTGTTTTTCTAAACACAAATCTTATCTCATCTCAATAACAATATTGAGGATATCTCTTTGAAAAAATCAGTTCAGATAAGGAAATACGATTATTATTATCTATTTAAATTCACACGTTGGAGTGCAGTACAACTTACTTTCATTATAGTAACTAATGTAGAATCAAATGTTTTGTTTTAAAGACAGGAAAGAGCCAGAAAATTACTGTAGCTTTTTTATTGTATCTACTGTTATTTTCAATCAAAATCACATACGATTCAGCCATAGACCATTAGAATAGTCGTACTATCTAACTTTCTTTTAGTGTGACCAATGTAGGGAAATACCTAAACCAGTTTATAACATCCAATAATACGAAACAGCTGTATTTGATACTATAAAACAATTTAGGTAACTACAACACAACAAATTAAAACAACATGAGACGGTACGATAACACGGACTTTGTAAATATTTTATGGTAGCTTAACCAGGTCATTCTCAAATGATTGTGTTTGCACCTATAATATCATCACAGATACTTATTATTTATATTATTCTCCTTACTCAATGCGGTCTTCCCGCAGACTCCATGGCGGTTTTAAGTGCGAGACTCTAAAGAATATGTACGCTGCTTAGTGTTTGTGTTTTCTCAATTTATGTCCATGTGATGTCCTCGTGTGTAATATGTAAAATGTAATGTGATTGTGTTGTGATGTCCCCCAGAGAGCACGGAGCACATGGTTCTCAAACTGCCGGAGCGCCCGCCACAGGAACCGAAAGCCGAACAGAAGGACGGGGATTTCACTGTCACGCTGTAGCCCAGTACAAAACATTCCTAATTTAAATTTAGAATCTTGTTCATTTATTTTTTTAATAGCTTAGTGGCAGGACCACTATTGTCTATGCGTGTTCGGATACATATATCATAGAGATGATAGCTATTTATTTTAAAAGTAATGTTAACTTTTTTTTTGCATTCTGGCTTAAAAGTTTTAGGGGCTCAATAAAACGAATCTCAGAATAAAATTAAAAGCTATTTGCGTTGATCTGCCTTTGTTGTAACATTAACTTTAGCGACAATAATATTTCAGATTTATAAACCAACTATAAACTAGTCATATTAGATTTATTTCACTGCTGTGACAAAGGGTAATGGTTGTTAGTTGTCTTCCAACTGGTTGTGCTAGTAGCTTAAATGCTTCAAAACATTTCAGTAGATTAAGTTTATTTTAAAGTGTTATTAGTTATATTTAAAGTTATTATACGTAACGTGAGTTGTTGAATTGTTGTGATCTTTATCTTACCAAATCTATCTTTATTCCTGTAAAAATTGCATGATATAAAAAAGTACAAAATGAACATTCATATTATTTTCTTGATTTTTTCTCAGACTTGATGGATTAAATATACAAATGAATTATAGTTTCTTTATTTATTTATTTTTATGCACGTATAACTGACCCTTAGTTTTCTACATATATAAGAAAGTAGGAACCTAGTGCCTACACAAAGAACCCAGATCACTAAAATATGTTTGCAATTTTTTAAAGTACTCTAGAAACACTGTCACTAAAGTCCCGATTTACAAAACTAAATTTTAAGTAAATAAGTACTATAAACAGACAATTTAGTAACTGTTTAGTTAAAATTTAGTTGTCTAGTTGTAAACTGAACACAGCTGCCATACTTGAAAGAAAGAAATAGAAAGAAAGGAATTATTTTTATTAAAACATTTGGTTCTCTCTTTGATTACGTATTTATAAAGTTATTAAGAAATCAATAACAAATAATATTTAACACAAATCCAGACAATACTTCGATAAGGTTTGCATTTTTGAGTGGCTTATAATATGCGAAAAGAACACAAAAATGCCTTAAAAAGTTTCTAGAGCGTGTATTCATTAGCTATTTCCTATGTATACAATTTACCTCAGTTATTGTTCGCAGTTCTCAGTACAAATAATTGTTATTAATTTAGCTATACCATAGAAAAACTATTTAATAGTTAATAGATCTTTATTTACGTTGTATGATTGATAAGAGATAGTGATCACAGATTGTATGTATAGACTCGTTCTATGTAAATATTGAATGAATTATTTATGTTGTGACGTTGATTTGCCTTTAATTTATAATACCTGAACCATTACAACAATGGATGGCGATATGCGTAGGTTTCTTTATACATTGAAAGATAATATTAATATTAATAAATGATACAGTATTTTCTTCACATTATCATATACATACTCTACAATACTTATTACAGGGTATCCCAGGGCGAAGTGACTGCCCGGCGTCTACTGATTATTTGGACAAAACAATCAACAAATACCATTAAACTACAAGTCTTACGGTTTGGTTTTTTTTAGTAGAGAAACCTGACTTGCTTTACTATTTCACAAAATATTAAAAAGCTAATAAAAAACCAAATCGATAAAACCTGTACTTTAATGGTATTGGTTGATAATTTTATCCAAATAATCAATAGACGCCGAGCGGTCACTTCGCCCTGGGACACCCTGTATATAGTGCATTGTTAGGTACTAACTACTACCTTAACATCCATTAGGTACATTATTATGACAGATAAAGTTAAAAGACCTCAAAAGGGCCAATTGAAGCCATCCAGCCAGTTAAAGAAGGTCTGAATTCATTCTCATCATAGACATGGTTTTTACACTCGATCAAAATAAAGTATTCTATAAAACTCTACAAAATTTTAACCATAATTACAATAATATGTTAGATATTACTTAATAGAACGATGAATGTGAGACGACATCGCCACTTACAGACGATTGGGATTGTAGTCCCTAGCTAATAAGTATATTCTAACTTATTAATTTTACAGAAAAATATCATATCACTCTCAAACCTAGAATAGAATAAGTTCTGTTATAGTTCAGTTATTTTTCTAATAACTTACATCTTCGTAGTACCAAGTGTTATTATTTAATCTGTGGTAGTAGTGAGAATCATCGAATAAATGGATCCAGATTATTGAAGTATAATGTCATAGAACAGAAATCTCGAACAAAATGTGGGTCCCGCCTGGGAGGTTCCATTTTCAAAATTGAGCCCCCGTTCTCCTTTCAAAATCGAACGAATCCATTGAAGATTGAAACCACGTGGCGCCAATGCTTTGCGACATACATGGTGTTCGCGGTGTCGGTTCTATACGCTAGTAATAATACTTCAATGATCCAGATTGAGAAATAATGTCCCGTTCTATCTATATAATTAAAAACTTGTAGGGAGTAGGGACCTACGCACTTATTGGCATGCCGTAAGACGCTATTGAGTAGAGAAACTATAGATATGGCTTTGATATTGATATAAATTGATTGTGATAATCGAATAGAATGCATACTCTACAATATAATCTACAATGTCATAACTTCATGAGGTACTTTATGATAACTGACCAATAAGATTCTTATCTACCACTGTTTAAGAAAGAAATCTTCAATGGATCCGTTCGATTTTGAAAGTTGAAAGGAGAACTGGGACTCAATTTTGAAAACGAATCTCCCGGGCGGGTAAATGACTAACGCTATATACTTATCATGAACGTATCTACCTACTTATTTTTACGAATAAATAAGATACAAATAACACAATACCATTGACAAAATTATATGGAATTTTTTGTAAATATTTGTGTTGTGTGCTTGTTGTGATTGCGATCTTTACTTCATGTATATTTAGGCACTTCATTATGTCCTACTAAATTAAATTTATGGTTGTGGCAGTGAATGTATTTATATGTTGTGTTATATGTTGTTATTATATTGCTTTGTCGTGATTTAATCTCGGGTAAGTATCTACAATTTTAAATGTTTTTATATTTGGTGTATTGCCATAACTTTTGTTAAAGGAAACTATTGTTATGGGTTTGTTAGTATAGCAAAAAGCAGTACCGAACTACAATATTTATTAGTTTATGTAACATATAGCATCGACATGTCCGAATCTGAACATTGCTTCCAAAATGATTGTCTCGTCAATCACTCTACCTTGAAAGATAGGATCTATCCAGTAAATAGTTTTTCTTTCACGTTTTAGCAACAAGTTCCTAACAGTAGGTACTCTTATTTTGGAAAATAACTTCCGAAATTTGTCCTTATGGTTTCTTGCTTTTTGCGCTTATCTTAAAAGGTGTCTTAAAAAACGACTGATGTGGCGCTTACATAGATATGTGTCACACATCCTGGCTGGAAGTAGCACACCTTAAAAATATGGTTTTATTCCTTATGTGGCTATTAAGTAAATATTACTCAACTCTTCTCTATAAGCAGACGTTTAAAATAACATTTATTAAAACATTTGCAGTTCTAGTAAGATGTTACTAAACCGTTAAAAACTTAATAAAATAGTATCAAATCTTCCCTTCTTAATTAAAACATCTACTTATTATACTTTCTGCAAACTTACAGGATTCCTGGGCGCTTCTCCGATAGCGGAATCCATTATGTATCGTAACGGCCCTCCAACACCAATTACCAATATGGCCGACCGTCTGGTGGTAGACGCTATCAAACGTGCCAGTCTCACACATAGACCGTCTGTCATCAAGTACCCGCCAGACTACTTCAACGGGCCTGAAGAGCATTCGTCTTCGAGTGAAGACGATGAAAAATTATTGCCTAAGAAGAAGAAAGAAGGGCAAGAAGAACCATAGCGATGAAAAATATTGACTGAAGAAGAAAGATGGGCAAAACGAACCATAGCGATGAAACATTATTGCCTGAAAAAGAAAGATGGGCAAAACCATTGAAGTATTATTACTAGAGTATAGAACCGACACCGCGAACACTATGTATGTCCCAATGCATTGGCTTCAATCTTCAATGGATCGTTCGAATTTCAAAGGAGAACCGGGGCAACCTCCTGGGCGGGACACACGGTTTGTTTGAGATGTCTGTTCTATGACATTATACTTCAATGGACAAAACGAATCATAGCGTTGAAAAATTATTACCTGAAGAAGAAAGATGGAAAAGACGAATCATAGCGATGAAAAATTATTACCTGAAGAAGAAAGATTGGCAAGAAGAACCATAGCTCCTGTGATATAAATTCTTGATATCCTATGAAGCGGTTCTTTTTAATGCAAATGTATATTCACGATTTTTGTACCGTTTTCATTTAAAATGTAGGTATGATGTCACCGATAATTCTATTTCTTGTACCTAGTGCTTATTTGAAGTGCCACTAAGGAATTTTATGTCTAGGTCAAGTTATTTAGTAATTAAAATTAAATCATTTTAGTAAATAACGACCTGTGTGGCGCGATGGTTACAATGCCGGATCGCCATGCCAAGGGTTCGATTCCCAACGAGGCGAAAAGAATGATGAGTTTGAATTTCTGTTCTTGGTCTAGGTGTGAGTGTTCTTGTCTCTGTGTGTTCGCGACATAGAGAATCCTAGTGCGGGGCTATGAGTGTGAAGCTATATAAAATGTACTTGCCAAACTATATCTCACTATGGTAGAAATAATATTTTTCAAAAGTATTTTGTATGTGCCTACCTAACATACCTAATTATTATCATTTTCATTTGACCTAACGTTTTTTATTAGTTAACAGCGTCGGTGTAAACTGTTTTAGAAATGCACAAAGTTTATTTCAATACAATTATTTATTATTGTTATTATAAAATTAATAATTATTCCTTCTATAATTATATTAATCCAAAATAACGTTAATTGTGCCATGTATAGAAGGTAGTAGAATACCGCCACCTATTGGGGAATAGCAGTAACTTTAGATCTATTAATAGAAAAATAAGAATTGTTACGTATAAAATACATGTAAAATTATGTTTTAACAATTTTGCAATAAACTGTTTGATTATTATTAAAATAATATTATAATAGTGATAATCTTAGATTATAGATTAGTTGACAAATAGTGATAAATGGTTTATATTGAGAATAGTTAATGATTAAAGTTTTATGGAGAAAGGATATTTATTGTAATGATAAAAATAAATATAATTATGGTTACCTACTGGTATAAATATACTTTTATTTATTGATAATATAATCCTTATTAGCCTTACCACCAAGTGTGCCGGTTTCATTTGGCTCTTACGACACCCTTGTATGCCGGCATGTGATTGGGGCATTGGACTGGATTTAGTCTTTTGAACCGCCCCAATATGGCTACGATTCTTCAAATCGCAATTATCAGAACATCAAGAACTAACCTACCTACAGATATTTCTGTTGTGAATTAATATTGTGTTTTAAGAAACCTCAGACCACTAGAAGAAACCTTATTTTTATTATTATTGATATTTTAACGATTTATCCGTGACCTTTGTCGCCGTCTTATGTACCTATCACATTTGAGATGACCTCCATAAATCCACGAATAGGTACAATCCAACTTTCCTTGCCTGCCTGAGTAATGGACGCAGTAGATGATGGCGTCAGGTCCCTGACCAGAAATCACTGGACTCTGACCAGATCAATATCGATGTTACTCACGCATGGTAGTCGGGATTGTGTCATTTACAATAACGTCATATTCAGTGATGTTCCATAGAACTAGTGGGAACTCATTTTGTTGCTGTAATTAATTAATTCGACGCTTGAAAGAAAAAATTTACTAAGTGACATTGAGCTAACTTTACATGAGAGTAGCTTAAAGTTGAATTTTTAGAAAAGTTGTTGTATATGCCACAATATAGATGATAAAATAAGGATTCCAAAACAGTGAGAATAATGTCGGTAGGAGGATTAAAAAAAATATATGATTTTTTTCTAAAAATTCCAACTTTAAACTGCTCTGCTATAAAGTTAGCTCAGTGTTGCTTAGTTAATTTTTCCTTTCAAGCGTTGAATTACTTTACTCACTATCACTTCTCTAGTCAACACGCTCCCTGTGGCTCTATTAGGTACAACAATAACAAATAATAATATTAATTATTCATTGTCACTTTATGAAAACATCAGTATTACCTTTGGTGTTGCTGTCCATGGGCATCGATAGCCACTTACTATCAAATGGATGATCAGCTCGATCGTCGACTATTTCCATAAAAAAATATAGGTATGAAAAAAATTAAACAGAAATGGGGTAAAATAAAAGTCTTGTGAAAGGTATAAACATATTTAATAGTCTAATATAATTTATCAGGAAGGCATACTTTTCATTGGACTATGGCGACGCCCGCGCCGCGAATTCTTGATTAATACTCCAATTTGCAGTCATGGTGTAAGTATATTTTTGTCACAAATGCATCTATTCCACTAAAACTACAAATCGCATACAAAAATATTGATGTATCAATTATTTTAAATATAATTAAGTACCTACAAGATAATATATAAATTGCACTGATAACGTCAAGCATTAGTAAAACTAACACCTAATCCTTTGATTAGTTTAATCTAATGCCAAGATTGTATTTACTGAAGCTAGCATAGACATGGTTATTATCTAAATTATTATATTTCAATATTCATCATAATTACGTGTAATTTCGTTGCCGTACGGTACTTATGATTTTATACTTTTTGCAGGTAATAATAAATATTTTAACTGTAATGGCTACTCACAATTATTGTATTTTATACTGCATGAAACGTATCGAAATAATGGTAGGTAATACAAAAATCGTTAAGTCAGTTACAGTCAAAAAAATATTTCATGCAAAGTTACATAAGAAAACTGCCCACAAATATAAGTAAATTGCTTTAAATTTAAAGGTTATGTATACAAAGCTTATAAAAATTACGCTTTCTCAATTATATTCTTCAAAAGTTGCGTTGTTAGGTACTCACATTTATAATTATACGTAAGGCATTATTTATTTACCTATAAACAGTTTTCCTATATCACTGTTGTATTTTCATACTGTGTCGATTTGTACATATTTTTGTTTGCTTCATAGCATTTAAAATGATAATAAAACATAACTTCATACATCTTCACCTTTGTACGTTTACAATATTTTGTTTAGTTCAAGCAGACTTTAAATATTATGGATTTCATCCATACTGGAAGCGTACAAATTTATAATTTATTACAATGTTATGACTGGTCATAATTACATAATTATAGAAAAGTTATATTATACATATAAGGCTTACAAAATCGTCAGTAAAATATATGATTTATTTCCTGTACTACACTAACATAATTGATATTACAATTCCTGTAAAATAGAATAACTCTAAATGCTCTTATATTAATTAGATATCATTTAATTAAATATTAAAAAAATATTCGGACTCATTAGCTCCCAAAATGCAAGGCATCAGCGATCACTTTGTTACTTAATTTCTTTTTAAATTGTTTCCTTAAACTTTAAATTTCTTCATTAATATTTCCATGCCGTAAACATCATAGAAAATTAATCGAGAGATAGAAAAACATTACAATCTAATGTATACGTAGATATTTATATTATTGCAGCGAGATTTCAGCATAGTTAAAAAAATAGATTTAAAAATAAAATTGTAATTGCAATTATGTTAATGCAGTAGAACAGTTTAAAAAAATATAATTTCTACCGTTAGTTTAACTATTGATAGAAACATGACTTCTTTTAACTATTTATTATTTAACTAACAGGGACTAATAGTAATAGTTTACAGGGGCGTGAGTAGATTTTAAAGCAACTTTAGAAATTCTCGGACCCCATAATAATTCCGCTAATAACATCTAAATAAATACTTGGTCTAAATTCACCCTGTCTCATTTGTATTGTTGTCGCAGATGATGCCTTCAAAAATATAGTCACATAAAAACATAGTTTTATCATGTCTTTTATAAGAGTAGAATTTCTTTAAAAATCACTACTTCAATTGATAATGGTAGTTGAATATGCAAACTTCATAATATTTAAAAGTATTTTTGGTGTCTCTCTAAAATCAAAACCATCTATTAATCAGTGTAGCATTAATTGTAATTCACGGTGATTCTAATTCATACATAACTGTAAAATAAAATACACACAAATCACGATCTTCCAATCATTCGTTCTAGATTTGAAACTATTCAAATTCAAATAAATTAATTTTGGTTTTATTTTTAAATTGGCACACATTTAAAACTCAAAAGATAATACTGTTTGGTAACCAATTGCGTCAAAGACTTCGTAAACGCTTACAATCTAGGAATCATCTATATGAACAACTACATTGGCTACTTTAGTGAAACGAACTTGAACATTACCTCGACATGAATTAGAATGAGATGGAGCAAGGTTCCGTAGATTATCATTAGTAGTTGACAAACTATTACTTGCATCTGAATCTAGAATCTAAACAGTTTCTGTTAACACAAGATCTATCGATCTGTTGAAAGATATATCTGCAATGGTCAGGAGAAAGATGTGAAGGATAAATTGACTTGAACCGCAAATTGTATTTCGTTGGCACTCTGTAATTAAGATGTCTGTCAGAAAGGTGCTCAGGAAGATGCATGTCAGAAAGATGTCTGTGAGAATGGAGGATGAGATGACTTTGCAACAAATCGAGGTGTGGCTCTGAAGTCACGGATAATGAATGTCAGGCGGGCTCCTGCTCTGGTGACGTCACAAGAATGGGTATTACCGGCTTCTCCGTTATATGATTTTCACTCGGTGAGCTGGAAAATAATATTAGAAATATTATACATACAATGAAGATGATAATTGTGTTATAATCTAGATAAAAGATAAAAATATAATATAATAATAATAATAGGCATAAAGTTCATAATCCAGAAAAAACAGAATATAATATAGTCTGGTTTAGTGATTAATTTAAATACCGTGAAAAATTTAAAAGACGCCTTAGAAGTTTGATCTTCCAAAAAGGAGAAATTTTTCGAATCCAGCACACATCTTTAAAATTACTTGCAAATTAGAAATTATTTAATGTCAATTGTTTTGATAGAAGAAAACTACTTGAGGAAACCTGCACACCTGAGAATTATCTTTTTTTTATGTTAAGCAGACGGGTCACCTGATGGTGAGTGATCACCGCCGCCCATGGACATTAGCAACACCTCTATAATGTTCTGTGAAGTCTACCAATCCACATTTGACTTATTCTCGCTGGAGCAATTGGGGGAGTTATGGATGACGTAAAAAGATTAAAAACTCACGTTTTTATTTTATGATGATGATGATGATGATGTTCTTTGTGGTCGTGTCCGTTCACTGCGTGACCATTCGGTATTAAGATATGTGTTCTCTTCATACTGGAGTGGCTTTGGCTTCTATGGATATGGCCATTAGTGGCCTCGGGTTTAATGTCAGACATTCCTGTCATTGAATTATTTTTAGGCAATGATTCTGGTCCATTCTCTACAGCCAAATGATTATGACTGGAATTTCTTGACTTCTCATTGATATGTTGCACGAAGTTGTTTTGAGCCATAAGTCTGTTCTCACGTACTCTAGCTTCAGGGATTTTAATTTCAATGTGCTCATCGAGTGATATGGAGTCAACGGAACTGAGGTCTAACGTGTCGTTAGAGAACGTCTTCGGAATAGTACCCAGCATGCGGTCTGAAAATAAATAGGAATCCTTTTAATTAAGTCCTTATGTTGTTTTATATTGTCTTATCGTAAAGAATTTGCTGGTGATAAAGATATTGAATAAAATCTGAACAATATTTTGTCTAAATTGTCGTTATTGGGACGCTAATGTTTTTAAATTTAACTGGTATTGACAATTTTTATATTTTATACCAATACGTCTTCCCAAATTTGGCATGGAAAATACGATGACGCATCCTGAAGTAAAAATGCTCTTCATTCAAATCAAAAATTCATGACTATATAATCTGTGAAAATATTCAAATAAGATGTTATAAAATAAGAAAATAAGTTATAAAACAAGAGAACGTACCCAATTTCTGTGAAGTAGATACCGTAGCTCTAAGTTCATCTAGTTGTTTCGCCGAGCACAGCGGAGTGTCCACTTCATACGTGTTGTTGAACCTGGTGTAGTCGACCTAAACAAGCCATCAATTACTTGATCAATACTGGTTCTAAATGATTAATGGCTTCTAAGTGGACGCATACAATCAAATCACAAAATCATTAAGACTCAAGGGCAGAGTTAATTATCAAGAACGATGAAAAAATATTGAAATGAATATACAAAATTAATTTGTAACAAACATTGGATGATACAATGATTTTAATTTATAGCACTCCATACCAAAACTATTAAATAATCTTCAAAGCAATAATGATAATATTTCTCAGAAGGCTGCTCTTGTGTTTATTTGCTTATAAGGAAACAATAAAACACGTTAGAGGTACGAACATTGTACTTATGCTAATCCTCAAGACTGACGTCTCAAGTATGATCTCACTGACTTTATGCATACTTAAAACGTGGAGAGTTGTTCTATAGTGTTTAAACTTACATATAGGGAAAAAGCTCAGTTGCTACATCACGGGTATTCCATTTTGCACGATAGACGGAAGTGTAGATAGTAAATATAATGACAGGTAAGATATAATTATTGTATTTATTATTACTTATTAATAGTAGTTATTTATTATATTATTAAGCACCATATATTTTACTTGTTTATTGTATTCTTGGAATCAACTCAAGACACAAAAGAATTGTAAGAGTGAAAAGCTTCTGGAGCCTTTACCTAATGCGATTGATATTTGATATAATGACGATGTTGGTAAAACATAGGATATAATAGTTTTAATTGCGCCGAGAATCTGGTAAGGATTTAAAACTTCTTGAGATATAGTAAATAAGGTAAATAACTAGAAGTAGAACCTTTTAATGAAGATCCATACCAATGGACTACCAAAAGTTATGGGAATATTATCTACGCAGACAAACAAAACAAACGTCGAGTTAAAACTAAGCATATAAAAATAGTTAAAATAAATCTTGTAGAATTGTTATCTGTTTTTGCCTAACAAACAGGAAGTCTATGTTATGCCACTTGACGTCTTCCTCAACTGTACTGCATTGTTTTGTGCCTTAATTACGTGTTGTTTATGGAAAATTTACAAAGACTTATTTAAACATGTGAAGTCTATGAAATTCTTTACTAAACAATGGTGTACCTACCTCATATTCTCCAGTATCTTTCCTAAATGACACCATCGTTTCAAAGCGATGACCCCACAGTATTTCAGATGGTAAGAAGCTACTTCTTGCTTGCGTTGTCATACCCGTAGACTCGATCACACCCTCTGAAATTTACATGATTTTGTTATTTACATTTACACAGCTGACTAAAAAAATATTATGTTGATAGCGTTTGTAAATTGATTATAATTATTTAGGAATTAATTTATGGCATTGCTCTGCCCGCGATTTTGCCCGCGTTTTCTGAGATAACAAGAACAGTTCAGTAGGTTCAAAGATCCATATAACTTTCACATTTATAATATTAGTAGGAACTAGTAGGAAGTTAAATCGTGGAACCCCAAAGTGAATTTTATTATAGAGTACCAAAATTTTTGGTGGTAATAGTGAAGGTTTTGTAACAATAATTATTTTATATGTAAACTGAGCTTTTGGAATCCAAGAAGAAAATCTTTGTAAATTCAATGAATGGTCATACAAAAATAGGTAGGATTAAAACGTAGTACTAGCAGCTGTTGCGAATGGTGATATTCATCTCTACGAGATTAGCCCGATAGTATGATATTTTGTAAAATCATCATAATCTACTACATTGGCAAATATCCAAGACAACGCGACGGTAAGTAGTCAGTAGATACATATTAGCCAACCCATAGAAAATTTTGTCGTCACTCTTTCGCATTTCGGGAGTTTGCGATATTCATTAGGCTGATGACATATTCATGGTAATAATGATTACTGATGACTGACGAAAAACCATTGGCTTACAAGAAAAAAAAGAAATATTAATAATCTTTAAGTCAGTAAAAAAAGACCATGAAATATCGGTGCCGTCGACTTTATTCAATCTCATTACCGAATATTTAGTGTGATTAGTTTAAAGTTTCCTAATTTTAAGTGTAAGACAGTTTAAGTGTAGCAACCATTAATATAAATTTTTGCTATAACGTTAAGATTGTTTGGATTTAAATATTTTTTTGTCAAAAAATTAAAGCGAGAAAGGAAAGAAAGAAAACCCTGGCTTCAAGTGTCCAGTCGAATCTCGACGATTCCTCTGGTGTCTGACTTGTGTTAGAGAATATTAAGCCAGCCATACATAATCAGGTGTACTTGTCAAACTTGGAGTTTGACTTGATGCGGCATCATCAAGATGGCCATACACCGTCAGGTTTACTGGATGCCGCGTCAAGTCCGCTGCAAACTTGACAAATATACTTGATCGTGTATGGCCAGCATTAGCTAGCCAGACAGGCACGGGAAGATAATAATGCCAGTAATAATATTAATTGATTTAATATTATACATAGATGGAAATATAGATAATATATAACCATAACCGTAGTCATATAGGTACAATATTGTTTACGTTATTCAGACGATGATTTAAGAGGCTGCGATCTTTGGCAACAAATCAGTTACAGGTCCAATCTACGCTATTGGAGATATTTCGAGATGTCATCAGATGCATCATAATTATAAGTACTTTTCATCGTTTCATTTTATTATCTATATATTATAAAGAAGAAAGATTTGATTGTTTGTTTGCATTGAATAGGCTCCGAAACTACTGAACCGATTTGAAATATTCTTTCATCGTTCGGAAGCTACACTATCGCCGGGTGACATAAGCTATATTATAATTTCTCAAAAATTAGAGATCATTCATAAAAGTCCAACAATATAACCCAAGGTATATAAAATATGAAAACCGAAAAAGCGAGGGCGGTTACTCGTAGAAAATAAGTACATTCGGGAACAGCTATTTCTGATGAAAAAGAGTATCACGAAAGTGTCATTTCTATTTCAAATTATATGGAGTTTGAAATTTAGATGGAATTTGGATGTATTTTTGGAGATAGGTAATAAAATTCTTTAATGTTATACTGAAGTCCAAGATTTTTTAAATAAATAAATAAACAATATACAAGTAGGTTCATTTCATAACCCAGAAAATGCATCAGGTTTTTTAACAAAAAATATCAATATAATGTAACAAGAAATAAATAATAATGATGATCCCTTCACTTAACTAGTTCACTATCAATAATACAACTATGCGAACAAAGATTAGTTAGGTAGGTATAATATTCGTTTTTACGGATATCTACAAGATATGAAATCATGCAGGATGAAATATAAGGCCAGTAGAATACAGTATTATTAAAATATTTTTAGTAGTTATTAAAATATAGTTTTATTATCTACCAAATATTTTACGAGTTTGAGACCTTCGGTCGCACTGTCAAAGAGTCACAAATAATACGGGCGGATAGTAATTTTGGGCAAAACCGCATCGTCGATACCTTGGTTGCTACATAATATCCATGGATAATGGTGACTACTTACCATCAAATGTTTCGTCAGTAATACGAGTAAAAGTGTTAGAATAAAATAGTAGGTATAAATTGCAATAGATTGTAGTTTAATAATTTGTTATTTTATAACACTATAATATTAAGATTAACATACCCAACATGACGACAATCTCGAATCTCTCCCGTAGCATATCCGATGCAGAAAGGTTGTAAAGCGGTGATTTCTCATTAATCTTGTGGACGATAGTCATCGGCCAAATGAACATCAGTCTATCTTCCTCTCCATCAGCCCCAACCTTTAACTCTTGTTGGTAGAATGGCAACACTTCTCCTTCTCTTGTGATCTGTTATAAAATGTTGTTACCATGTTACTTTGAAAAATCCAAGTTATCACAATACATACAGGTTTCTTCATTTCAAATAGACAACATCAAAAGGGGGGTTTTGAAAATTAAACTTTGAAGTCAAAGCAAAAAATATAAAGAAAACTTGTTTTTGTCAATTATAATAAAAAAAATATCAAATAAGGAAATAGTGACATTAAAAATAAAGTTAAAAATTGTAAATTAGATTAGTATTTCTACACCAGAAGCATTTTAACAATAGCATTCGCACAAACTGTGTGTTAGTTGTTAAGATAACAAAAAAGCATTTATTTAACATAAAAATTTTGTTATAAAATAACTTTTCATTCAAAACTTTGCGTACAATATGTAACTTTGTGTACAGTATTAATGGTGATAAAACAATTAAAGCAAAAAGCACAAACAAATGCAAAAACAACACTAACTACAATGGTTTGCAAGTTGTATCCGTAGATGGGTCCAAGTTTAAATACATAAATAACAAGCAAATAAAAAAGAAAATAACGAATAAAATTAAGGCAGCACACATTCCAAGGCGACAAATCATAAAAATGTATGTTACGCACGTAGTTATGTGGTACCTTTTTCCTAATAATCTGCGCACGAACATGTGCTTCCAAAATATGTGATTTTCGAATGTCTCCCACACGAAATAGAAGACAAAATTCCCCATCTCTGAGGCATATAACTGCATTCCTAGAGAATAGGAGCGTGGTATTACGCTTTTTGGCCCTCGCCAACTTCGCGAAAATTAGACCCACCTATGGACAACAGAAAGCAAAGTTTTGAGATTTGAAGTAACATTACAAATCTCTGAAGTCGTAACCTGATATTCATTAATTATAGAATATCAGTTATCTACTTGGTTAAATGATGTTATTTTGACAGAAGCGTGCTGACTGAAATCCCCAATCACTAACCAGTATCCGCTTTGTCGTGATAATATACCTTGCGGCGGATTATTTGCGCTCTTATGTGTGCCTCGACAATGTGAGACTTTCTCATGTCCCCTACTCGGAACATTAGACACAGTTGTCCATCTCTCAAGCAAATGACGGCATTTCGGGAGTATAACAGGGTTTGGGCTCGTTTTTTTGGTCTAGAGAGTTTTGCAAACACAATTCCCACCTAAAATTAGAACAAGTTTTGAAATGACATTCACAATGATGTATCATAACGTTGTTTCCTTGGCCTAACTATATTTTAGACCTGTGAAACTGAATACAGTGAACCTTGAAAAAGATGTCACAGAGTCACATTGCCGTACAATTCCAATATTTATATTAGTCCGTAGCCAAAATATTGGTGTTTTAATGATCAACTATAATATAGCAGCTTTGTTATAATTTTTAAGAGAACATCTAGATCATTGTCTAATACGTTCATATCTTTGGCTGGTTACCAAGATTATTTCAATATTAAATTATCATATTGGCTTCAAAGAAGGAAGGTTCTTAATGAGTATACATGTGGCCTATATAACTGTACAAGACATAAATGTTCTACTTTTCAAATAGAATACTATTTTTATTTATTCTTGTTTTGCTTATCTACTTGAAATATTATAAAATCTTGTTCCTCAAAAGAACTAAGGCGTCGTTACGTTGAATCAAGTTAAACATCAATTCTATGTCATGAAATTAAATCCATCCATCCATCAGCATTTAGAGGTCCACTGCTGGACATACGCCTCCCCTAACATATGCCACTCAGACCAGTCCTGAGTCTTCTGAATTCATCTGTCATTTCATTCTGTTTTCATTCTGTCGGTTCATCTGATCGGGGGGCGTCCTGTGCTCCTTTTACCGAGAAACGGTTATCAGTTCTTCTTACGAAACTAAATTATTTAATTTTATTAGGAACTTACCATAAAAGCTTGAATAAAGACGCCGACGATGCTCTGAAGACACATTACAAAAATCGCCTCCGGGCATTCTTCGTTAGTTGTCCTGGATCCATAGCCAATAGTATGTTGTGTTTCAACAGAAAAGAGGAAGCAGCCGGTAAAAGAGTTGACGTTGTTGAGGCAGGGAATGAAGGTTTCATTGCTTCCGGGAGGAGGAGGCGTGAGGTCGCCATGAGTAAAGATGATGAGCCACCAAATGAGGGCAAAGAGGAGCCAGGATAGAATGAATGAGGCAGCAAAGACCATCAGCGTCCAACGCCACTGCGCGTCCACAAGGGTCGTGAAGATGTCCTGAAGATATCGGCGTCTGCGCTTAGCCACGTTCCATTGGACGACGTTGCAGTCTCCGTGTTTGAAGATGACGCGCTTTCTGACGCGTCTCGCTGCGTAGCGGGCTTGGCGGTATCTGAAAGCACGTAATAATCCAATTTTAAATTAAAGTTATTTTTGGGAACATTTAATTTTAGTAAATGACAGAAAAGTAGGAAGTACAGCCAAAGAACAGCTTCACTGTACCAAGATAGAGCTATTACAGTTTTATTCTGTTTAGTGTCAAATAGATTTTATTTAGAGTTTGTATAGTATATTGAACTAATACCACTAACTTAATACCACATAATATGAATAGAGTCTCAATTTCATAGATGCTTGCTTACCATTCATAATAATTTCAATATCTATCTAATGGAATTTAAATAAAAATAAATAAATGAGTAGCACATGAACTAATTTATATATTGGATTAGACTTCTCCATTTGGAAGTCACTAGGTCTATTACCAATTGAAACGCTCATAACGCGGCGGCTTTTGATCCGTAGTGATCGACAAGTTTAAACAACAAAGGGCGGTAGATGACCGCTACGGAAACAATCAAGAAAATTTTGCATGCTTCGGAGGGCATGTAAAGCTGTCGGTCCCGGTTGTTATCGTAAGAGAACAGTCGTTAAACCAAAGCGGAGGCCCTCGAGCAACATAAAAACTTCTGACACTAGGGTTGGCCAATAACCCCTTTACTAATTTGCATTGTTGCAGGGTGATGGAATACCTACTCTCTCTAGGCCTCCTCAACTATGAGAAAAAACCTGTTTGCTGTATTGTGCCATAAATGGGTTTAAGTCATGTCGTCTATCAATTTAAAATGATGCATGCATTCTTAAGTTTTTAATATACATACTCGTATTGTTTAAAATGCAATTTTACCATCATATGCACGTCATAAATAATCCATTTTCAATTTTATTACTAGCAATAAAACTCATGAAGTCAGTGCACTTAAATCCTGACGTCAGTATTTGTGAGATTTAGCAAATTAGTGTCAAAAGCTTTTTGAGTTAAACAAGGATATCGAATCACAGCTGTAAACAATACTTAATTACTGTGCAAATATATTTAATCATTGAGTGCTCAAATTCTGTTTGAGTACGGTTTTTGTGAATTATCGTGATGCATTTTTCTGAACAGTATGTAGACAGACAGGCCCAAACTTTGCACTAACAAAATAACTAAGTAATCAGAGAAAACCGCGCTTATTACTTTGTGCAAAGTTTTGTTGAATCAATCAGCTTTGGCAAATAAGAGCCAGTGGGTTCTTCGTACACCTGAATACTAAAAGGTATTATAATGATAAAAGATAGTCATGGATAACCCGGATAAGATTTAACACTTTAAGACATTCCAAATACATTTAACATGCTTTTCATAGGATAGAACAATTAGAACTTTTTGTTATAGCGGTTGCCATACAAGTCTAACCTCACCTACTAAACTTTGTTGGCGATTAGCACCGGCTGTAACGAATGCTTATTTAACATTGTAAATTAATTACCGTACTTCTAAAAACCGATTATTGCTGGTGTAAACTTAAGTCTTAAGACTAGTTTTGATCCACAAAAGGTAGCACGATAGCTATAATAATGTAGATAAATCATGGACGTATCAATCCGAACCGCAATTGATGCGGTGCATTGAAATAATCATCACTAATAGCCATGCAATCATTCACTTTAATGGTTGTTACGATTTGCTCGGCAAATAAGATTATCTCTGACTGTGGTTGGAGTCTTAAAAGGTATAAAAAACCGGGCAAGTGCGTGTCAGGACACGTGCAATGTAGGATTCTGTTGTAGTAAGTTTATCGACTATTACTTATTAACTTTTTATGCTAAAATAGCCGTGATAGTTTGCCTTGTAAATTCATCATATAACGTATTTTTGAGAATTTTTCACTTGTCCAACTCCAACCGTATAGCCGGGAGGACATTTCACTCTAACCAAAATTAGCAATTTAAAGTCAAATATTTCGCAAACGGACCCCTAATTGCAAAAATGATCTTAAAAGACGTAATATTTTTAAAACACCTTTTCAACGGTACCACACTATAGAGTACGCAACGAATAAAAAATTCATCCTGATGGTACCTGTAGTAGGGGGGTACCCTAAAAAAATATGTTTCAATCAAAAGAAAGCGGCAAATAAAGAACAAAAATAATTTTTACTTGTACCACTGATTTATACGTCACCACATAATTTACTAACTCAGCCGTAGTTTGGGGGAAAACTGTAATATATCGGATAATGCAGACGGGATAAAAATAATGTGATTAATTTTATACGCAACGACAGTAATTTTGTATAACATAGAGACACCAAGTAAGTAAAACAAAGTTATTTCTGAAGTCCCTAAATTTAAACAGGAAGACATTTTCATTCAAAGTACTAAATAAATCAAATTAATTTTCGTTGAAATGAAAAGATTTTGCTCTTAACCATCTATTTCTGAATTTTCCACGCGTTACACGTGAAAACGGGTTCACACTTCTTACTATTTTAAAAGTGTATTATTTTAAGAGTGAACTTTATTATCAGGTTAGTTTAAAACTCCCGTAAGTCTTTATTATTAGTAATACCGACTATAATGTTATTGTGCACTGGAATTTCTCTTTCTTTTCAACGCCAATATTATAAGGGTTCTGTCGAATTTACAACTCTACAGATACCTAAATATTTCATATATTGGTGTCTAAGGAATTCTTTCTATGATAATTATGGCAGATTTTTAGTTTTAGAGAAGACGTCAATATTATAAAAAACATTTCTCGAAAGTCTTTCGTTCTCATTGTCTTAGGAATTACGTCGAGACATCTATTTTGGCAAATTTCTTACGAACAACATCTTGAATATCCTATACTACACAATAGTACATAGTATACTTCATCAGTCCTACAGAAGACTTTGTATGAGTACATTGACATTTTATTAGTTGTATGAGTAGGAATCGGTAAAATGATGGTCATAACGTAAACGTTGCCACGTTGCTATGCCAAGTACGAGTATATCTGCGTCGTTTACGAGTTTACTAGCATCTATTACATGTCGTTTTGTTTTTGTTCAGATTAAAATAACCCTATTGATAATTCTATATCCATCCAAAATTTATAATTTTTTATTCCAAAATAGTGATGCTACTCCAACATTGTTTAAATTTTATTTGTAAATTGAGTTTAATTGTCTTTTTCATACCGAACAATTCATATTCTTCGTTACGTAAAAAGTCATTTGTGTGAATATTATGGATCTTGCATAATGTCCATGATTGTTTTAACATTTAGAAATTTTCAAAATACTTTAAGTAATGTAAATAATCATTATGCAATCGTGAATTTCAATTACTGAATCAGATTAGTCAAAACAAAATTATTCATACCTATTGCATTCCAAAAGAATTTACCGAAGAAATATTTTAAAATTTGCTGTTACAGAAGCTTATGAATATAAACTGATTTAACAACGCTGATTTTCCCTATTCCTAATCACAAAATTGTGAATTTTATCATAAATTACCTATTAACATTCACTCTGGTAGCAGATGTGATTACAATAGTGATTTAATCGATACTACCCCTATAATATTCTTTAATATAATACTCTAAAGATCGTCGAAGTTTATATCGATACTTAATTCTATCACTTCTCAATTCCATCTCGGCCACCATAAAGACATAACTGTGAAAAGTTATTCAAAAAATTCCTTTAAATCCGTTTTCGTTCTCTTTGGAATTCGGAGACTAATGAATAATAATATAAGAAGAAGGAATTGAGCTCGAAACTTCGGATTCCCTACTATTGATTAAATAAAACAAGTCTTTTATTGGTATTCTAGATTTTGGTATTTGGCAGTACATAATACGTTTAAAACACGAACATTAATACAATGTAAGAATACGAGTAGACACTCAGTTAATAATTTCTGAAATAAAGTTGTATTTTTACGGTACAGAGACGTTTTAATTTAAATTTTACAGCATTAATGAATGCCACGATTGAAATATCAAAAATATAAACCAACCTAGGGCATATTATTCATTTATTGCAATAGTCCTGAAAATCTGAATGGAGATGACTCACCTAGAGATAGCCATATAGCGTGCAGAAGTAAACGTTTTTTTCTGTGCCAGTCAGGACATTTTACTTAGTGACGGAAATTTTAACCAAGAGCTAAAAGCGGACGTATTTTCCATTGTTGCTTTGTGGTGTTAAACAATGAAAGTGCCAAATATATTCACGAAACATGAGTACCATGGATTGATAATACGGCGAGGTAGATTTTATAGTACCAGATTTGTTATCGCATATGAACCGCGAGTGAGATCCATAAACTAAGTGGAAGCACTTAAATTTATCAGACCAGAGCTTTTTACATTAAAACCTTTATCTGAAACCATACTTTGCTGCGATTGCGTGTGGATTGCGTGATGTATATTGTTTATGAAAATGAAAGTAGGTACTACTACTAAGTAGTGAGTTAATATAACACACTGTTGTATTTAGGTACTACTTAGTTAGTAAATCTGCCCACGCTTCAGCTGGCCATACACGATCAAGTGTACTGGATGCTGCGTCAATTCCGTTGCAAACTTGACAAGTATACTTGATCGTGTATGGCCAGCAGCTTCATACTGGTTACCATAGCAACGAAAGTAGTAACTATGCCCAAAACGCCCAAAATACAATCTTCCTGAGAATTTTTGTAATAAATTGTAACTGTAAAACTGGCAAAAGCTACCAAACAAAAAAACGATTAGCAAAAAGAGGAAAAGGCACTGTGCCTTTTCTTAGGCACGTCTAGTCTGTGGTGATTCCATTTAGCATTATGAAAATAATTTAATAGGTTGGTACGTATTAGAAAACTTTCTGTTTTGCGCAAAGGTTTCATGCAATATTTTATTATAGGTTTCAAGATATCGGTCGGAAACCAAAACCAACTACACGCATTTCGCGTGAACCTAATCAATTAGCGGTTAACTATGTTATGTATTGGTTCTAACTGGTTTTATGTTAAACTACCAAATTGCTACTGCTTGTTGCAGCTGTTGCTTGGAAGCTAGAATATTGTTGCATATTACAGATTCGGTATATCGGTATAATCGATAGTGCCTCTACTACATATTATACACATATTTTGAAAATGTATTTAATTAAATTCATTTTCAGTCAAAAATTACAATCCGTCACGCCTATCACTGTTGATTGTACTTAAAATTCAATTCATAAAAGTTCAGATAGATTCTTTGATTTGTAATTTGTCGGATTACAAGGTACGCTTATCAAAAAAACCCGGACTAGAGTCTTAGGCAGTCGTAGGCAGTACTCTATAATCCGACAAATTCGATAATCCAAAATCACCCTGCAAAACGCTGGTTTACCGTGGGCCTACTGGACTTTGTTTAGCTGCGATAGAGAGCGCTGTACTTAGGAATACTAAAGTATAATATCATTAGCTGGCTTCTTTGTCTATAAAACTTTAATCTGGCTCTACATGGTGCTATTTATTTCTTTTATTAGCTAGAAGAATATTGGTCGTCTAAGAATAATAACGTGTTTTACGTGAAATGACATTAAATTAAATAATGAAATCATACAAATATAAACAATACAGCGGTTATAGCCAAATTATTTATATGCATTAGTTTTAAATATAGTAGTTTTTTTCTAAACCTTATTATTTAACTGCAGCGTCACAGCGTCAGCCACAATACAATACTAGATACACTTATGTACGTAAGTTATTCACGTATATGTAAGCTATACACTTTATAACCTTAACTTATTCATTATTTTGACCCCTGAAAAACAGTCCTGAAATACAGGAAACACAGGATACAACATTAAATAATAATAATATCAATGCAATTAATTGACGTGGTAAATTCAGTCATGGATTAGCTTAGGATGTATGAACTGGTGCCTTACCATGAACTCTAATAAAACATGACATGTTCAGGACAGATCAGCTTGTAGCTAAAACCTGACAGGCGTGTATTTCGTACCATGAACATTCACCTGATGGCCTGCAATGCCTCTACTTCTGTCCGGCATCTTAGTCTATGACCTGCGCGGTACAACGTAGTGTTTAAGTACTCTGTGCACGGTACAAAATTTGTTTTACTTAGTTCGGAAATAGAGCGTTTTATCGGTTTACCGGTTTTCAAATTAATGCGTAATATTGATGTTTTAAAAAATTTAAAATAACAATCTCAATCGAAGATTTTGAGATTTGTTAAAGAAACTTAACGGTCGTTATTTATTAAACTTAAAAACCGTTCGTTCTCTAAGATTACCAAAAAAATTATCGCTATGTGATGCCTTCATTTTTGAACGTAATCTTACAACACTTGACACTTGACACAGTGACATGTCCAAATGTCTAATAAAATGTGTGATTTAGGAGCGATAATTTAAAATTGTTAGGTGCAATTTTGAATTTTTTTACGTATTTTCAAAGAAATGAAAGATATTTATTTTGTGATGGTGGTGCATTTTCATTTTCATGAATGCCTGTAGGTCATGTACAAGTCGAGGCGGATATTTACCTACTGTAATAATATGTAATTTATGTTGAATTGGGTTGGAGATGGGAACTTGAGTAAGAAAGTTGTTGAAGCCGTGTCAGTGTACGGCTACAGCAGAAGTAAATACGTTCGATGACGAGCACCCAGCGATCAAAGGGGTCCACTGGAGACATGAGGGCGGACGAGCGCACGTCAGGATAGCCGTGCCGGCGAGCGACCTCTTTGGTTCTACAACGATCGATTGATACAGATGCTGATGATGTCATACGAGAAGAGTTATGAAGAAAAACTAAATATTTAGAATATGGACTATGTCACTTTATTTAGAACATTATACCTAATACGTACATAGGATATTCTAATTCTCTCATTGATCACGGAGTAGTAGAGATTGTTATCGATGTAAACGTTAGGATAACTGAAAATATACTTATCTTGGTGCAATGCAAACGGAATATTATTGAATAACCATTATCATATAATACCTTTTCTTCCACATTTATAAAAATATATGGTATATGTTTATAAAAATATACTATAGTAATATAAATAATAAATAATTAGACCTTTTTATTTCTTAAATAGAAAATTCAATTTACAATTTCATAACGACTAAAAAGCATGCAATGCAATCTATATTCTATACAAATAATAAAACTGAAGAATCTATCTGTGATTTAGAAATAAATGATTTAAATAAATAAAAAGTCTTCAACTTAAAGTTTTTAGGGTTCGTTAATCCTTTCATTTATCTTAATTCTTGACTAAATTTAATTCAATAATCATTATTAGTTATATATTTCTTTGTTTATATTCCTTTTTTATATTATACTCTCTTTGTAGAGTAAAGGCTCCTCCATTTTTCTCCACATAATTCTGTCACTCGCTTTATCAATCCATTCTTTTCCCGCTGCTTACAAAATTTCATCGAGCCATCTCTCCGCCGCGGCCGCCCGGCCGTTCTGCCTCTGGTTCTCTTGCCTATAGCTGCCTTCCATGATGTAATCTTTTTGAATGTGGTCTATAGTTGAATACGTACTTATAAATCCTGCTTGCTCTATTGGACGATGCTCTTCGGTGTATTTAGCAAGGCGTTTCTCGAGACAACAACAACAAACAACAGCTGGAAACAGCTTGTAGAGATTAGATTGTAGGCATGGCAGATTGGTCGATAGCTAATATTTACCAAATACCTAATGTTCTTCAATATCATAAATTTATATTCAAACTGTTTTATATAACAATAACTTACGGTATAAAGAAATTATAAACGAAACAGCTAAAACAGGACAATTAAAGTTACTTTCGGTAGGCTGTAATATTTTGACGTTGACATAGGCCGCTTTCCGACATCAATACGTCAACAATCGCTTCATGGTACACAAATAGCAGGGCAGAAGGAGATTATCGAAGTCACGTGACCGCTGTCCTGTTACGGTCACGTGATCACTGGCTGACCTGTGCTTTAGCTAGGTCATGGTAAGATATAGCAGGACAGCTCAATTATTGGCTAATATTGGCCTGTTTTAAGATGTCATGGTAAGCCCCCTGTAGCCTGTAATATTCAAACAACATACTCCAAAAGATGTAATGTGACTTAATTAGTGACAAAATTAGTTAGTTTGCAATATTTTCTACCAAACTTACTTTTGTAACTCCTCTCTCCACGCTGATTCTGACGAGTTGACTGGCTTCCCAGTCATGAACATAGACACTTGACTTATACATCTTTTGAGTCCCGACATTCTACTCCACATAAAATATTTCAGTTTCCGCTGAATTTTGTATTATATATCACTTACGGCTAAAGTCTTTATTCACCCTGTAGCCAGCGAGGCAATGACTGAACGTTTATAGCGAATCCAGCGCTTCCGACTAACAGAGTACTTCAACGCAAAATTGTTTTCAGTATTCGACGGCTATGAGTCGGTATTGTTTGGGTGCAATCACGAAAATAGTTACTGAATTGTCACCACTCGGTCTTTCAATAGCACGTTAATCAAAGATTCACTGAACGCTTCCTTTATATCGAATAGAAGTGGCACGAACTTCCGCAACATTTTCACAGCTACCATTTTGAAAAACAAAAATGGCGTCGGAGAAAACTCGATCTGCGTATTTCACTAGCACTGTTTGTAAAGAATAGTCCAATACTGAAGCTAGCGGATGTTTGAAGATACAGATGCGAAGATTCACAAACAAACACTTGGCGTCCCGTGCCAACGCTGCCGGTGGCGCCGCGACGCGACAAGACGTCGCCCGGTCTAATTTGAGTAAATCTCCAGACCAGATATATTAACGTACTATGATTCTATTAAGATATAAGAACGTTCTCATAAATATTTTGATTCCAGCTGCCAGTCAAATGATTTAACAGCTTGAAACAGCTGGAAAACCGAACTCATTGACGTGGATCATTCTGAGTAATAGAACAGATGAGGTTTTTTATCGCAACCACGTTTCATATATTCTGTACCTACGGTGACTCACATTGTTAGAGTGATCTGGAATTACAGAACATTTTGCAGAACTAAAATTAGTAGACTAGCGTGTAATGTGAAATAGTGTCAACGTGAATTGTTGTCAATGTTACTGTTAATATGGGCCATCCATGTCCCCTCAGATATACTGGTAAAGGTAAAGTTTAATTTAGTCTGATTAACTGCCACTCTGGGTTGCATCCTTTCAAAAGTTATATCGGTAAAATACACCGCGTGAATAAATAAATGATTTCGGCAGTTACATCTTATTAAATTTTTTGCACATCTAAAATTTTCCAAATTATTAGTTGTATTTGTACATATTCTTCTTTGTGTCAATATTAAAAGTTTTTAAAATTCTTATTTTTCTGAATGCCGTAGTTTCCTGATTATAGATAGTACCTACGATTTGGGTTTTTCGAATAAGTAGGTACCTACAGTTAGATAAATTCTGAATTTGAATACAAACTTCCTTGTCGTAGTCACGGTAAAGATATAAGTAGATATCATTGTTATGCCGTAATTTCCAGACGTTAGATGATTTATTTCAATCCGCACAAGAGCAACAATGACATGATAAATATTTGAAATATTTAAAGATTTTTTAAATCAATTCTTGTTGAATTACTGGACTGAATAATGTAATGAACTGCAAACAAGCATGATAATATCACCATAAGATTTTCATAAATGATTTTCGTGACATTTTCTGTGAATACCATAATTATACATGGACTACAGTTATGGAGGAAAAAATTACAATAAATAAATAACTATTGTATTTTACTGACAATAATACCAATTAGCTCATATTTTATCCTTAACATACGTTTTTCAGAGGAGAGTGAACAAAATTTACTTGTATTTATTTAATCTACTTTCAACCGGTACAGGTTATTATAACTATAGGTTCTGTCCAGTTTTTAGAGGATCAAGAGTAAACTAAAATTATTGTATTGATATTTTTTATTTTTCCGTAACATAATTGGTAGTGAAAAAAGTCAGTAAGTAGGTAGTTAAAAGTAGTATTTCATAACCTTATTAGAGCAATAATTTTCTAGTGTGCTTTGAAAATGGATTAGTTTGGGGAACATCTATCAACTTTTACACAAATAGAACTGACATCAATATTAATATCGCGCCAGAAAAAGGTGACCTCTGAAGCTGATACATGATGTAGCAACACGTGGAATTTAAATACACAAAATTTAAATCGTAACACATTAAATCAACGCTAAGATGTCACTATTCTTGCGCAATATGCTTTATACGAAATAATATTCGTATAAGTAAGTACTTAGTTATACAATGAATGGTGAATTTCATCTCATTGTCTACTTGTCGCCAAATCATACTACGTCCTTTTTATGTAGACAATTATATTATAAGAAGAAATTTCTGGTTAAGATTTGATGTTATGCAATTCAATTTAAAACCTATCCAGATGTCAAATAATTCTTGAAATCCTTAAAATAAAGTGACGTAAGTCAGTTAAGGAAAAGAAGATTCTTGTGCAGTGGTACATAGAAGTGCGCAAGACATTTGACGGCCGTAAAGGCAATGCCATAGAGCATCGTACGTTGTATTAATGTTCTCATAGAACAGTGGTACTCAACTCAACACACGGTTTTTTCTAGGTCCATAACTGTTGCAGTATTAAACGAAAGATGAAAAACTAAGACTCGATTTGCAGCAGATTTGCATTCGTCCGTTTTTTTTTTCAATTTGTAAAGCTTTACTTTGGCCCTTTTGAACGGACTGTAATACTTTTATAAATGTCATTTTGGCATTACCTATATTAACAAACACAAATAAACAATACCTATGGATGGGTTGGGTGTATAATTTTGCAACTTATTCACGATAAATATTCACGCTGAATGAATTTTCCCCAAACGGTGTTTAAATTTCGGAAGTGATACATAAGGTAAGACCCTTATGTTCCTCGTGTGGTTAACTTGTCTAGACTTCTAAGAGGTCATTAACCTTTAAAATTATTCATTATGTATTTGACTTTTCCGCTAAATGTATGTAAAGTCCGATGTTACATCCTGTAGAGTACGCATATAAGAATGAATTTATTAATTGGTTTCTTACATTTCGATGTTAAAAGTTCAATTTTATCTTGAGAGTTTCAAAAACTGTCATCGGACCACGGGCACGAAAGAAAATTTTATATCGGAATTGGTCGTCTGATAAGAGTTAGTCAGTATTTATTTGGGCCAATTGGACTGCATGTTGTAGTTTCCTTACATAAATCGTTAGGCACGGTCATTGGTCATGCCGTTTACCATGTCCTATACGTGTTGATTTTACTGCCAAGGCGCCTTTATAGATGTTTCACATCAAAAAATGTTTTGAGGTTTTGTAAATATGAAAGGTTGAGAACCTCTGCTTATCAATCACGTGATGATTACCGTGCGTACTGATTGATAATGTGGTTTGCAATTCGAACACATATTCAAGACCAATAGTTACGTATTTATACATTGAAGTTTATTACTAGCGTATGTATATAACCGACACCGCGATCACCATGTATGTCCCAATGCATTTGCGCCACGTGGCTTCAATCTTCAATGGATTCGTTCGCTGTTGAAAGGAGAACGGGGGCTCAATTTTGAAAATCGAACCTCCCGGGCGGGACACACATTTTGTTCGAGATGTCTGTTCTATGACATTATACTTCAATGTACATATTTATAACACCTACTTACGAGTAGGTATTAGGTTAGGACTTGGGAGCAGATATTAGCTCCTATTACAATTATCAGTTACTATGCCAACTAGAGCAGTAATGGGTACAATTATTGGATACGGGAGTTCGTATTACAATTAATTATGTTACTATGCCAATGAACGCAATGTTACCTACATTAAGTATAATGCTTGCTCTACCGTAAAATGAGAAGACCTTTGTAAACCGGCATGAGGAACGTGGCCTGTCACTTAGCCTTAAAAGAGCACTAAGCGCTAATTGCGGGTAATAATCATGAAGATATATTTTTATTTTCTGACACAGCTTGGTTTGAAACTTCTTTCGTAATGTAAGGGGTAAAAATTTTAGGAAATTATGGAGTTTTTTTCTACCTCAATGAATTCAACTATAATTCTTTATCAATGAAAATGAAAATATTTTGAGGGTAGGCTTACTCATATTTTTTGAAACTTTTGTTTGATGAATTGTTATCATTATTTATCTTAAAAACATACTGCATTGAAGCAATTTGAAGCAAGTTGTTTGTATTTAAAAACTAAGCACTTCTAACGGCTTCCCTCTAACTTTGACTTCACTACGTATATTTTGTATTGATCTCATCAGTTTGTTTGAAAGAAATGTTATTCAGAGTTTGTCATGTCAACAGCAAAGTACACTGAGCACACTACAAAACACAATAAAATGTATCAGACGACCGTGGAGTTTCCAAGGTCAAGACCTTTGGCAAGACCTTACCACGAGATACAGGTATCACAATGCTTATATAAATAAACCTGACAAAGTTCGATAACTCTACAATGCTCCCTATAAATAACTTAATTTATAATAAACCACATAAACAGACCTATTATGAAGATACTCGTATTATTCGTCAGGTCAGTATTAAAGAATAACAATTCTCTCAAAGGCAGACTCATTACTCACACAAAAATGCGTTTTGTTTATTGCATAAATACACGTATAATGTATTCTACTCCTGAAATATGTTTTCTGATACGCCTTTACCAATATTACCATTACCTTGAAGCTAATGTTCTCATAAAGATAAGAAGAGTAAAGTTAATGATTTCCTTAAAAAAATATTAAATCACACAAATCACAATTTTCCCAAAATTGCGTTAGATATCATGCAAATGTAAACAATTTAAGCGTAAACGATTTTGATCAACGCTCAAATAAAATTTTAATACCGTTTATTTTTAATAATGTAAGTCCATTATTATCTATCCTACAATGGAATTAGGAACACTGAAATAACCCATCTAAAGGTCAACAGCAAACGTTTATTGACCTTGCATCTTGTATCGCATCAGATTTGAACTGACAGTGGTATGTGACATGAAGAGAAACAGCTGTGAACTTTTCTTCCCAACGACTCATCGCTACGTTTTACTTTACACCAATGCCAACACCAAAAGGAAAATATAGAGATTATCGACTAAAGGTATTGCCAAAGCCATAAATACATGCCTTGTGATTCCAAAAAGAAACCTTCGTCAAGACAAGGTTATTAAATATTTGGCGTTGAAGTTAATCATTGACTTTGCAGGTTCATTGGCTTAGCGTATGATTAATTTAAAGTTTGACTTCATTGTAATATTCAAACTCAACAGCAGGTTGTCGACTTGGCATTCTGTATAACCTTTCCTTATCTTAAGAAGGATAACTCTGTTACATAAATAGTAGGTGATTATTCAGCTTCATCATCATCACCCATGACTGTTGTGACTGACTCAGGTTTCCTGTATTGGTTAAAGAGCTCGCACTAGTTAAACAAGTACTTTGCTTACGAATAGGTCTTTACACACATTAGAGAGCATTATGAAAAACTTTCAGAGTTGCTTTATGATCTTTCAGCAAGCAATTAATATTATAATTCATTTCTACTGCGTTACTAAGGATTTTAATGATATTGCATTTTTCCATAAACAGAATGCCCATATGGAATTATTGTGTCTGACACGCAATAAAGTTAGAAAAGAATGCATTGTTACTTTTGAAAACTTAGTTGGCACTTGATCAGCAACTATCAAATAAAGTTGTAGAAAAAATATGAATAAAATAAGCTCAGATTAAAGAACTGAGGAAATGAGTTATACGTTGAGAAAATAGTCCAGTTTAATCACAAATGTTATTGTTATATTTTGTCACCAATTTAATAAACAAAGTAAAACCTATTATAATTCTCCTCGCTGAATTTTGTCTTTTAGCTTTTTGATTTTAACTTACTAACTTCTGCCCTAAGCTAACGTTCCAATTTGAATAAGGATGCGATAAATTCTTAAGAACGATTATTATAACTACGAATCACGTGTGAACCTTTCTTGTTCACGATTACGTGTAAGTTTTTACCTCGGTAGTTGTTTAACTCGTGCGTCAGCTGATAATTGAAGCAGGTGTACAAAGTCCATAAATTATTGTGATTGGAATTTGCAACTAGAGAGAACTAAGTAGAGCATTTATTTATTCATATTGCTAGATTTTGTAAGAACGATCTTACTCAATATTTGCCTGACTCTGGCGTGGTTTTTCAAAATTGACTCGTCTTATTAGACGAATAATAATTCAGTGATTTATGTATGTACCTGCTTAAGTACATTTTTAATCTAAACAGAAAACTAGGTCAACCCGTTGCATTGCATATTTAGCAATTCAAGGTGACACACAACAACGTGACGTTGAAGATCGTAAAGCAATTCAAACATTTGCAAAATTATATTCACGGAAAAAGGTGAAACCAGTTCCTTAAAATAGCAATTCAACGTGACGCGACTTTACGATGAAGATGGCAAAGTAGTTTAAACATTTAAAAAATTCTATTCACGGAAAAGGTAAAACCAGTTCCTTAAAATAGTAGAAGTCGTTACGACAAACTTTCCTTAAGGACAATTTCGACAAATATTCGTCATAGTTAACAGTTCAGATGTTAATAGTAAATGTGTGTTAAAACGGGATGAACTTCGTTCTGAATAAAATAGACACACAACTGATGCCAAGACGCCTCAAACCCGTAGCACATAATATAGCTTATCTGTCGTATACTCAGATACACAGCTTCTACTAAAGTTTCGCTATTCTCTAATAGATGGCACTGTCCACTTAAGCGATCATTTTAAAATGATATCACCACAAAGCAATCAATAACATAATGAAACAACAACATGTACTTAGTTATAATGTGTATTCGTCATTACAAGAATATCAATTACATCCATTTAATAAAACTCCAATAAAACTGCTTAATGAGATGCAATGAGTTATAATGATGAAGGGTTATTACTATTTAGTATAGAACGCATTGAATTTTAAACATTGTACGTAATAACTACGGAGATTTTGTTCTATTATGACACAATTCGTCAACGGTTCTTTGAACTGGTTTGACGGTGATTCAGGTAGGTAGTTTAAAAGTGTAACGTGACGTAGAAGTTGAATAAAAAATTGACAAAAAAGAATGGAAACAACCAAACGAACGGTAACGTTAGTCACTGATAGCCGAATTACTTGTAATTAAATGAATGCCAAGAATTAAGCAACGTCATTGTTAGATTCAATGATGATGATGCATTTAATATTTCCTTTTAGACTTTTTCTTGTTACAACTCTTTAACACAATTAAGTACTTATTATAATATATTCTATAGACGCTACATTATTTTGGGGACCATTAATTGATTTTTTTATTTTTTTACACTGTAGGGGTGATGTAGTTTTAGATGATAAAGCAAGCCAATTTTGAGAAAGTCAATTGATTTGCATCAAACAAAATGTATTATGGAACTTCATATAATTTGACCTGTGATAGAAATCATTTATTTAAAAAATTGATGACGAAAATTCAATATTTATATGTTAGTTACGACAGGTAATAATAATTGTATTTTTGTTGTCACTTTTGAACATTTTAAAGTCACAGTTAGTTTGTCACAAAAATGTTTCATAGATATGTATGATAGCTGTGCTAGAATTAAATCTGTGAATTAAATCATCTTACATTTCTACGAAGTGGGCTCATGACGTCTTCTGCTAGAAACCCCAACTCGTATAAATCAAATGTATCTGATCACTACCAAAGGTTCTCTTTACGATGAATAGTTGAATATTGCACGAAGGCAATGATTTCCCGTGACCGTGACTCATATTATTACATAACGGCTGACCGGTTTTCCAGGTACTTTGGAATTAAGGTAACTTACTCATAATACTATAGTATATAATACATGCAATTTAAACCATTATTATTATAAAATAGCGCTAGCCAGACCATTAATAAAATAAAATTAAACGGCGCTATAGATTTGTCACACCAAAGCCAGCTAATCGCATCAGAATTTTAAAATACATTACCGTGTTTTATAAATAGTGCCAGTCACTAGGTGGTTATTTAATAAAATGATTCACTGTGCGATGACGTCATTGGTATCTAGTATGCACGGCGTCTCCGTTTTAAATATAACAAAAATGTAAAAGAACAACTCTCTCAATTCTCAGTTACTGTATTTTTTGCTGGATTCCGCTTCCAAGTATTACTTGATTTTCAATTTTATTCCGATAATAGTAGTATTCGAAAGATGATTGTCGTTGTATGGGTATTCTTAAAATTGATGTGAAATTTCTTGTTCTAAAAAATACAATGATGCGTCATACAATTTTCGCTTCATAATTCAAGGAGTCCTGAGTTGGTGTGAGGAGTACTAAAATCTCAGACAAGTTCATTACGTCCTGTGGTCGAATCTCTCCAGGGATGTACTTTACGCTTTATGTATATTAAAGGAAAACAAAATAACTAGGTATTTTGATTACATACGAAACGTATAAATATACGGAGATAAACAAGTATAGGAGTCATTAATAATTTCGTAGAACATATTATTAATTACAGAATAACTCATGGGTTTTGTTTTCTATAGCAACAAAGAGAATTTCACGTTACATGTTTGAACAAGTGACTGGTTTCAACTCCTTAGCATTTCGTAACGGCACACGTCATGACTGTTTCTATTTAAAATTTCCATTCATCTGAAATTCTGTCGAACAGTTTCGCTTTGTTTTGTCCTAGTTGTTTGGGAATCCAATGCCAGATCCTAATCTGCCTCACAATAGATCTGTGATGCTTCTAATTTCGGTTCGTTGTTAGATGTAAAAATAGCTAAACTGTATCATCTAGTCCTGCTGTAACTAGTTATGTTATGTTAATTGACGTCTGTTGCTTTTTTAAAGTGCAAGTGGTCAAATTCTATAGAATTAGAAAATGTCAGGCTTGTATTAAGTATCCCTTAAGCATGTTTATTTAAAGAAATGCTTTCTTCACAAAAACCTTTAACAAGTTGTCACGTGTAACAATGTAGGTTACAGTTACAACAATTTAACTGTGTCATGACCAGTCAGCGTCATCGATTAAGAAGTCACGCAATTCGCTAAATAATCATTTGAAATTGAATAAAACGAATTTTAAAGGAGTTTCGAAACGTGCTCGAAACACCGATCAAAATTCAGGGCGAGCGTTAGAGAAACGATAAGGCATGGCAGGAAGTGGACCGAACTGTTGGTTTGCGAATATTTGACTTTGTCCATTTTACATTAATTTCCACTGACTAATTATAGACCGCATGGTTCAAAGCTCAAGGTTCAATTTCGATTGACAGCACTACAAGACGAGATGCTTTTACAATAGAGTACTCAACGATACACATACAAAAACGAGTTCGACACACGCTAATAAGCACATTGTTGTGCGAATAGGTCCTCGCACGAGGCACTGCAGAGGATGTGAATGGCCGCACGAGCTTCTAGCTTCTTGGTACAATCGTGCAAGGAATCAGTGTGAAACTTAACAAGTGATTGAAGGGCAATTTATCAAGCTGGATGTCTATCCACGATTGCTTTTAATAGTGCTATAAAGTGGCGATAAGCTGTTGTGACAATGATTAATCGTGAAATCATGAACGGATGCCTTCATTTAATTTAATGGCCATTGTGTCAAGAATATATTGTCTTGGCTACAGATCCATTTTTAGTAAATACTTCTAAGTCTACGGCTAAGAAACTGCTTATCTCTTTGGTTTGTCTCTTTTAAGTATTAGCTGGATATATCCTTTTCCCCTTTACGTCTTACTTCTGTTAAAATCCACTATTGCTTTTAATAGTACTATAACGCCAGATAAGCTGTTGTGACAATGAATAATTAGATAGCGTGAAATCGCGAACGGATGCCTTCATTTAATTTAATAGCCATTGTGTCAATAATATATTATGTCTTGGCTACAGATGCATTTTTTGGTAAATTACTTCTAAGTCGACGACTAAAAAACTTTACTTGTCTCTTAGGTTTGTCTCTTTTCCCCTTTATGCCTTAAAGTTTCTGTTAAATATAGAACTGACGAAAATACCTTATCTTTATCTTATCTGTGATTTGTAGATGTATTATTATCATGTTGTATGTCCTACATTACATGTGTACCTCTGTATCTATTCATTTAGCCCCTTAATTTGCTTGTCTGGTGATAAGACATTGTCGTGAGATGTTCTGAATACATATCTTTAATATATGTAATCTCTTGTATATTGTTGTATATGAAGTGGTTTATTTATATAAAGGTAGAATAGCTAATATTAGTAAAATGATATTCTGTTATGCAAATATTAATGTTAACGCAAATTTTACACCTCATACCCTCCGCACTAAATGTACGTCTTGTTGTCCTAAAAATACCATAATGGATACTTAACAAATTGTACTTTAGCTAACAAGATATAATTTACCTACTTGTAAATTAATCATCATTTTTGCAGCTCATAACTTATCAGTCAGGCAATCCTAGCGTGGCGTTCAATGAAACAAAACCGGGCAAGTGCTTGTCAGGCCACGCGCAGTGTAGGGTTCCGAAGTAGTAAGTTTAACTATTACTCAATAAGTACTTATGCTAACATAGCCGTGATAGTTTTCTCTGTAAATTCATCATATTGTAACCTATTTTTGAGATAACCTATTTTTTTGTCTAACTCCAACAGGCAGGGAAGGGATATTTAATCCTAAACAAAATTAGCACCTTAAAGCCCGCAACTGACCCGTAAATCCAAAAATGAATATAGAGAACCCATAATACTATAATTTTGTAAGACTTTTTTATATATCTATGACCTTTTCATATATCCTGTGGGGTATATATGAAAAAGTCTTTCAAAATTATCGCGTACCCTATAGTGTGCTATAGGGTATCACGTTACCTCAGTTATCTTGAAAAAAAAAAGTTTTTCAATATTTTATTCTACGATTTTGGAGTTTTAATACATATGTATATCCATGTCAAATTACAGCTTTCTAGCACTAAGGCGCTATGCTTCGGACAGACGGACGAAGGGACGGATATGAAAAAACTATAGGGTTCAGATTTTACTTCGGATCCTTAAAAAATCTGCATAATTATCGCTACTCATTGCCATTGTTTCGTCTGTGACGACGTCTCGACAAGTTTCCTGTACATCATTGCGGATCATGCTAAAAAGAAGGACGTCCGTTTCCTCCGTATAAATTTTACATACGGCCTAAAGTTCCTGGTAAATCTCATTTTCAATCATTTATAGACGGAAAACCTTACAAGTGCCGTTTTGAACTTAAAATGCACGGCGTGTCCTCGCCTTGCGAAGGTTTGATATTTTCTTCAATTTGCTCTCGAAGAAAACGATTGTGGCGAAGCCCTATGCATGACGATGCGAAGATAATAAACCCGAAGGCTATTGAAGTGAATGGCAATTATAAAACAGGGTCGATAAAGGAGTAATAAAGCTGAGACGAAGCCTTGTAGGAGTCATTTTCCTTGGCCTTCGTAGCGTTTCAAATGGGAATTCTTATACCACGCACGTCAGCGATTGCCAACAAAGATTTCCTTATATTTTTCATCACATATTTAATTTATTGAATTGGAAGACTTTCTCTCGATTTCACTAGCTCATGTTTCTAGGATAATAGCTATTGACGTAACCTACATTGATAAGTAAAACTACTAACAGCTACATGTCAGGTTCCTCTGGCCATTCTAATTGTTTGTTCGATCGTGAAAACGTCGTGCTACCTCATTAGCAACGTATGATTGAAATTCGCCGAAATCATTCGGATGTTAACTCGTGTTTACGTTCATTAAGTAGACTCTTAGTTTTTTATGGGAATAGACGACATTCTAGCTGACGATCTTGATAGTAAGCGCCTATCGTCGCCCATGGACATGTAACCGAAAGAAAATTGAAAGTATCTTAATGTTAATTCTTTGATACCATTTACATATTACATTCTGGTGAAGAATGTAATAGCTGATTGGAATTCTATATAGTAGTGGAATTGTAGATTAATAGTGTCCTCTGTGATTATGTCATGTCTTGTGGAAATATAAGCAAATTAAACTCACCTAAGAAGAAGATTGAGCGAACTATCGTTTCTTGTCGTTGGCACATCTTTGACACTAGAAGGTTCACTGCGTACTCCCCGGAGAGACAGGCGCAGTTGCCGAGGGATCGCTCCCAGAAGTCCACTGCTGTTTCTACGCTGATTAAGACTCTTCGAACGCGTTAACTTATTCGCCTCCAAGTCATTCACGTGAGGATTCAATGGTGCCTCATCACATCTCATAATGGTAGTAGCACTCGAGTCAGTCTTAACTATAGTAGGAACAGCAGACTTCACATCATCCAACAGTTTATCCCATGGTTTCTCCCAATCTACGTCCTCTTCTGAAATAGTTTCAAAGCTCCTTGGGCCGACCGATGATGACGTTTTATCCGACATTATGATGAATTAAAAAATGGAACGGAACGGAACGTAGCGAACAGACACCCACACCACTTGGTCACTTTGGATTTTTAGTTTCTTGACAACACTTCACTCTTATCATAATATCCATTTGTAAATCATAATGTTTGGGATAAAAATGTTGACACTGAAACAAAAGAGAAACAAATGTTAGGAGAATGGATTGTGTAAGGACTTATCTAAGTTTCATCAATGTTCAGAAAAATAAAACATATACATTACATAAATATAGAAGCTCGAAAGAAGAAGTACGAAATTAACAAACAAATTCGTGCTAAAGTCGAGTAACTCTAAGATCACAATGAAACGAAACTACATCAACATCAATTGAGAGAAATCTCCTTTTTTACTGAAATTTTATGTTACGGAAATGGTTATCATTTCAACGATGAGGAACGTAGAGCCTATTAAGTAATTTAAGTTTCGAATGTTCACTTTCTTACTGCTGGCAAATTCAGCTAATTACACAATTTGAACGCTAAAGACGGTAATAGGACCCTTTCTATAATGTCTGTTTGAAAACTTCGCTGTATTATTTGAGGAGAAAGGTGCTTGAACCAGGTGCTAATGCAAAAAACAAACATACCATTTAGACTGTTTAAATATAGCTCTTAAGTTGTAGACATGATACCTAATACTTACTAATACTTAGGTACTTGTAACTGAAAAACGTGAAAATCCATAAAATATTTTATGGATTTCGACGTTTTTAATAAGACGTTTTTAATAAGACGTATTTAATAAGTTATTTGCTAATAAGACGTTTACAAATAAGAAACCTGTCTGGGTGGTACTGGTACTGGGTGGGGATGTCCATAAGTCAAGAAACTGCCTTTAACAAATATAAAAAATTTGAAATTGAGAATTTGGTGGGTGATAAAAGAAAACTGATATCAGATACGGTTTTACCATTCACAAATACATAAGATTTAGGTAAATTTGTTCAAAAAGTTTTTTTTAAATATAGTTTCTGGTGACCTGTGTTATTTATCCGTTTTCTCTATCTACTCGTACTTAATGCTTTTTAACTGTCTTTTATACTTACTGTAGCCACGGTAATGTATGACTTCTATACTGTGCTGTAGCCGTTATAAAAAAGTATCTCATAATTTTACTCAGTATGATTAAGCCATTTACTTGAGTGCTCACTTTATTCAAATTTAAATAGCAAACAAGTAGCTATCGTGATCCTTATTTCGAGCACTTTTTTGGAACAAATTATTCAATTCGCTTAATGAGAGGCAGTCTCTCATTAATTAAGACGAAAATGGATGAAAGATAGTCAAAAATAAACATAAAGCTGAATTTTTTAAAATTAAAACAGGAAATTGAGATGGTTATTTACTTATTGATTTTAATTAAATAAAGCTCTAACTGACCTATTGCTATACTTAATTAATACTCTCACGCAGACAGTTGGAAATTACACAAAAAATCGAGCCTCATAAGGAAGGCCTAATGGAAGCGTTTTGTATTTATATATTTGTAGAGTCGCCCCACACAAATCTACAAGAAAAATTAATGGCACCTCTGCGTTTACATGATATTCCAGAGTTTTCACATCTTCATCCAACGAAGCCAGTTGTATGACTTATCCCCATCAAATAAAGTAAAATGGTAAGGAATTATATTAAATCTATCACATTTAGGATGTTGTGTCACCGAGTATAATTTAAATGATAATTTATATTTAATCCTATTACCTAAAACTTCATTAAACTATGGGTTATTTTTTTATATTTCTTGCTAATAACTAACATTTTTAAGTTTACTTGCAAAAAGCATTATACTTCAATTGCAAAGCAATTTTTAAAAGAAGCCATTTTTTGCCATGTAAAATAATCCGGGAAACGTCCGGGAAACGTAATCGATATTTCAGCGTAGCAAAATGAAACGGTATACTAATGGTCGGACGGATTGGACCCGACAACCATTGGGCTGTTATATTTTAAAATCTCGCGTGTGCCAACTTTACCGCGAAATATAGGTCAATGCTCCAGAGACTACTATCGAACTCAATTTACTACCATTCTTCAAACACTTTATCAAATCTAAATGACCTCATATCGATATCAAATTTATTTTAGGATTCAACTTTTATAGCAGCTATAAAATTGTGAACGCAGTAATTTAAAACCGTGCCATTCTGTAATCTGTGTTTTGACCTAGTAAATAAAAAAAACTTGACAAGTGCGAATTAAACTCGCTTGGAGAGGGTTCCGTACGTTGATTGTGTATTTACAGTTTTTTTCTATTTTATTTATTTTTGCCCTTTTTTAAGACCATAGACTTCATATAGGTTTTCCTGTAATATTTAAGTAAAGAACTATTGTCTGTATTTTTTCAAAATTCTATTTTTGGCTTTAATTGTCATTCTTTCTTGAATAATTTTTAAACTATCGATTGTAGAACTATAACAAAAATATATTTGAGATCCTTACAACAAGTTCTTGTTTAATTTCGTTATTTTTTTTCAAAATTCAGTTGTTTAATTTATACCTTCGTCTTTGGATCACAAAAATGTACAAGAATACTAAATTTCAACTCATTTGGTTCAGTACTTTCGAAGTAAATTGGCTGTGAACGGCGGTCGCCCAGACGCACGAGTGATCGTATTATATGTGTTCCGTTTTTCGTTTTTTCGTACTGAACCTTAAAAATCATTATGAAACTAAATAAAGTAATCCAATACAGGGTAATTTAGCCTGTAAAAACTTGTGTGGTATGTAACCCACTTCAGCACCCATCAGTCGGATAGGCCTCCCATTTTCTCATTATGAACGCTTTGAACTCAGGTCATTGTCTTTTCGACGATAAAGTGCGTAGGCGAACTAAAGTTACCGACAAAGCTTGTAGGTTCAGCCGCCTGAAGTAGCAATGAGCAGGCCACATCGTCAGGAGGACTGATAACCGATGGGGTCAAAAAGTCTTCGAATGGCGGCCATGTCTCAGAAAAAGGGGTATTGGTCGCCTCCCGGCCAGATGGACTAATGACCTAAAGAAGACAGCGGGAAACCGCTAAATTCAGAGGTTCAGGATCTGTCAGAGTGGTGCCAATGAGGGGATGCTTATGTCCAACAATGGACTCTAAAAGGCTGATAGATAGTTAGACAAACTCAAATATTTCACGCATCGGACGGGGAAGTATAGACAGACCAATTACAAGGTAGACCAATCGACGATATGATAGAGGACGCATAAGTCTTGCGGATGCGAGGCGAGTAAAAAACAGAGCAATCAACTTTTAGCGAATTTATAAACTTTTAGCAATTCAACTTTTATGAATTCAACATTTTGGGAACGCGATAAAAATCCAACATTTTGCAAATTCAATATTGTGGTCCGAAAGGTTTACGAAAATACTAAAATTACGTGTTGCCGTGATAGAATCAGACGTCTGCTGAAAATTTACATATATTGCCTTATACTATTATGGCAAATTACCATATCAATAACTGCACACCTGATGCGGTAGTGTTATGTAGGACCTTATTTATTCAGCGCGCTCACAATTTTTCTAATGGCTTCGAAATTCAGAATGGTTTAAAATAATGTAACACCAGATGGGCCAACTAGTAAAGCAAGGCGAACCGCAGGTTGAGTATAGCTGCTGCTCTGAACTTTGGTTTAAATAAAAAATGTGTTGGATAAAGAAAGAAAGGGTTTGAGGAATACCTGGTTCGATTATATTCCCGCGATTAGATGTAGGGTTCGCGTGCGCACTCCGTTCTTCCAGTATCCTTCATGTGATGATTTTCTTGATTGTATTATACCGTTTACCACTCGCGCGACGCGGGGATACGATAACTTGAAGGCTTTAGCGTATTTATGATGAATTAGCAGATAAATCGAAGGGAACACGTAGTTCGACCTGACTTGCTGCTCGCGGTTGTAGAAGCCGACTTTTTTTACTGCTACCCCCAGGTATGGGATATTGGACGGTGGATGTAGGAGGGGATAGGATGCGTTCAGAAATTACCTATCATACCGCCGCCCAAAGAGCGACTTAGCTCTTTAGCAAAAAAATCTAGAAGGATAAATATGATAAAATAAATGATTTGTTAGAAATAAACAAAAATAGATAAATGAAACAATGAAAATTAACCTACTAATATTTTAGGATGGAAGTTGCGGTTATAATAATTTTATTGAAGGTTCGGCAACAAAGGGCAGAGCTTGACTACTGGTCGAAGTAAGTTTCCAGTAGAAGTTCTCACCTCTACCACCCTAACAACACCGTCAGAACCCGGGCACACCCGAATCACTCTAGCCTTTCTCCAAAGAAGCGGTGGCAAGTTTGAATCCTTGACAAGAACTAGATCACCCTCTTGGAGGTTTGTATGTTTAGTAAGCCATTTTGGTCGCTGTTGCAAAGTATGCAAGTATTCGGCTTGCCAGCGTTTCCAAAAATGCTGAGTGATTTGACGGAGTAGCTGCCACCGTTTTAAAATAGGAAGATTTTCGTTTTCAAAATTTTGTTCTGGCGGAGCTAATAGAGGTTGTCCTATCAGAAAATGGCCGGGCGTTAAAACTTCTAAATCGTTCGGGTCGTTACTCAAGGGACACAGCGGACGAGAATTTAACGCGGCTTCGACTTTTGAAAATATAGTGGCGAGTTCTTCAAATAGAAGAGGACGATCGCCGATAACGCGAGCTAGAATTAATTTGGCGGACCTTACTGCGCTTTCCCACAAGCCACCCATATGCGGGCTGGCTGGAGGGTTTAGATGCCAGACAATTTGTTTGCAAGCTAAAAATTTTTGCACTGCATCGTTTGAGTTCGCGTGAAACTGAGAAACTTCCCTCAAATGGTTGCGTGCACCGACAAAATTTGTACCACAGTCGCTAAAGATGTCGCTGGGCAGTCCTCTGCGTGAAACGAATCGATCCAAACAAGCCAAGAATGCCTCAGTTGACAGCTCAGAAACGATTTCCAAGTGTACGCATTTCGTCGCGAAACATATGAAAATACACAGGTATGACTTTACCGAGCGGGAATTGCGTACACGTGAAATCTTTTGAAGGAAGGGACCGGCAAAGTCAACACCAACCCTTTGAAAGGGTCGACAGGAAGTGACTCTGTGAACGGGAAGATCAGCCATGAACGGTTCGACAGATTTGGGCCGCAGTCTATAGCAGCGAAGACATTGGAATATCTGTCGACGAATGGCTCTCCGCGCAGAAAGGATCCAATATTTGCGTTGAAGCAAATTTTGCAAGGTATTAACACCAGGGTGTAAAAATGTACGATGATAATGATCAATTATGATCTTAGTGACGTGATGGTCCTTGGGAAGTAGGAGCGGATGCTTGGCGTCATAATCCAACTCAGATTCTGCGATCCTACCACCAACTCTGAGTAGACCCTCAGCGTCGAGAAAAGGATTAAGTCGAATAAGACTGGATCTAAGAGGTTTGTTGTTGCGCAGTAAATGAATAGCTTCAGCGAATTCTTTCGCCTGAACTAGTTTAATTATTGTGCGAGTACTACCACATAGCTCAACGACTGATAAATTGCCTGTAAGTCGTTTTGTTGGATTGCGCGAATTATGCACAAATCGATTGCACCACGCCACTACAGCTTGCAACTGGGAAGATGAGCTGTACTTGTTTAACACCGAGAGATCATCCGACACTACTGCAGCGTTCGACATGACTACCGACGATTTGACACCGGGTAGCTCCTCTTCGCTCAGCAGCGCCGTGTCTTCAGGCCAAGAAACAGGTTCTTCCTTGAGCCATGGCGGAGACCACCAAAAAGAGTTGGTCGCCAATTTTGAAGGCAAGAGACCACGACTTGTATAATCAGCGGCGTTAAGTTCAGAAGGTACGTGGCTCCATTTGACGTCGGAAGTCAGAGCTTGTATTTGAGATACTCGATTTCCTTCGTCTGTTTGCAAGACGTGAGGAGAATTTTTGAGCCAAGAAAACACAATGTTGGAATCGCACCAAGCTATTGTGCTGTTGATTACTACCTTGCCATACAAGACACCTTCGACGTGCTTGAGTGGATGACCTTCTAAACTAAAATCGTTTTAGTGCCATTATGTAGGTGTCACCTAGAGGTTTGTGGTTGACCTTGAACGGGAGTCGAACAACAAAGCGTCCCACAGGATCCCTTGCATGAGTGTCACAAAAGTGTTTCTCACATGAAATGTCCTCAGGATCTGACAGTGGTTGATTGGGGGGCTGCTCCGCTTCCCAAAACCGAGTGAGAGCCAGATTGAGGTCTACTGTGCAGGCCATCGTTGACACATTGTTGTCATGAGCCGATGCTGCTGGAGCCTTACCCATGATGATCCATCCAAAAATAGAAGAGTAGGCAGTGGGCATGCCATCACCCAGACTGAACCTTCTACCATCAAGAATTTGATCATATAGGTCAATACCAAAAAGAAGATCAATTTGTCCTGGAGAAGTAAAATTTTTGTCAGCTAAGATCAAATTTGAACAATTTTCTAAAACTGCCTGATGTACTTGTACCGAAGGAAGTTCATTTGTAATTTTCTTTAAGATTAATAAATTTGAATTTAAAATTTGATTATTGTTTATTGCTGACCTAATGTTACAACCAACAATACCATGTGAACGTTGAGCTGATGAAGCACCTAAACCAAATATGCCTCCAGCACGAGTTCGTGGAAGTCTAAGTTGCTGAGCTAATGCGTCTGTCATAATGGACACCTGTGAACCACAATCAATTAGTGCACGAGCAAGGTGAAAGTGCCCGCTTGCATCTTGTACTTCAACAATTGCTGTGCCTAACACCATGGTGGACGATGAGTCGACACCATGCAATGATTGAATCTGGACCGTAGAGCTAGTAGCTGGCATGGCAGATTCATCACAGGCTTCAGCGACCGAAGTAGACTGTGTAGCGTTTGATACATGCAATTTTGTGTGGTGACGACCTCGACAGACTTGACACACACTACTTGACGAGCATTTGGATATATGATGTGAACGCAAACAATTGAAACAAAGTTTCTGTTTCATTACCAAACTTTTTCTTTGTTCCTGAGTCATAGCATCAAATTTAGAGCAGTGATACAGATTATGATTTTCATTGCAGCAAGGGCAAGAATAATTTAATTTAAACTTAGGATTCGAAGTACTATCTGGATGTGTAATACTTAATGTATGGCTTGAAGATGCCTTTGCGTTAGAACTTGTTGTGGAAATATTTTCAAGCACGCGGAGTTGCTTTTCTAGAAAACTGGAAAGTTGATCAAATGTAGGTATACTAATAGGATCAATTTCTGACTCAAATTTAGTTCTCAATTCTATTGATAACTTTTTTAGTATGATATGAAGTAAAAGAAAACTCCATGAGTTGACATCAAAATCTAGGGCATCTAAAGCGCTTAGGTTCTCCTTATATGTGTTAACGAATTTGTTTAAAGTCCTAAAGTTCATTTGAGACAAGTTTTGTAAATTTAAAATAGCCTCAATATGCTTGTCCGCTATGACCCTCTTGTTCTCATAACGCTCTGTGAGTAATTGATATGCATGACTATAATTTGTGTTAGATAATTTTAAGTTTTTCACTAAACATAAAGGTTCTTTATCTAGAACACTCAATAAATAATGCATTTTTTCGACGTTACTTAAGTTTGAGTTCTCATGTATTAAACTATTGAAAATAGAAATGAAGTTTGGCCAATCAGTGTATAAACCAGAAAATCTAGGCAAAGAAATTTTAGGTAGATGAAATTCAGCACTGGAATTTGATTTACATACACCTTCAGGACCTGTACTATGTTTGAATAAACTGTCATGTAACACTTGAATGGAATAAAACATATCATTAAAAGATGCAAAATTAGTTTCTAAGTCCTTTTTTTGACATTCAGAAAATGTTTCACTATTTGAGAATAACACGGATATAGCTTCTTCCATTTGCTGCCGATACCTTTCAATATCCTTATAACGCACAAGAAATTGTTGTTTATCGTTCATACTACCAGGTGTTTTCATGTTAAGTCTCCCAGCTAATTCATACAATTGTTTCATGTTGTTCATGGCCATTTCGTATTTAATACTTTGAATTTTAACTTCAGCCATTGTGTATAGCTAATTCAAGGTATATTTTACGTAGTGTAATTATAAATATCGTAATTTAATAGTGAAATAAAGTTTTCAAACTTTGAAACAGAAATTATTTGCAAGTTGTAAACAATGATGACAATATTGACAAGTATTGACATTGACAGAATCTCTGAAGGATTGACTCAGAGGGATTGACTGAATGCTACTTGTCAGTTATTGACAGATAATGAATGACAAGTTAAATGAAGATAAAATGGAAGTTGAATTGAATTGGACTATTAAGTTGGCAATGCTGTGACGTCATACGCTACGTCACGAGATGATTTTACGAATTTGAAGTAAAATATTTGAAATGATTTTGAATAAATCGGGATTTTTTATAGGAAATGCGGTTCGAAGGACCAGGGAATGTTGGATAAAGAAAGAAAGGGTTTGAGGAATACCTGGTTCGATTATATTCCCGCGATTAGATGTAGGGTTCGCGTGCGCACTCCGTTCTTCCAGTATCCTTCATGTGATGATTTTCTTGATTGTATTATACCGTTTACCACTCGCGCGACGCGGGGATACGATAACTTGAAGGCTTTAGCGTATTTATGATGAATTAGCAGATAAATCGAAGGGAACACGTAGTTCGACCTGACTTGCTGCTCGCGGTTGTAGAAGCCGACTTTTTTTACTGCTACCCCCAGGTATGGGATATTGGACGGTGGATGTAGGAGGGGATAGGATGCGTTCAGAAATTACCTATCAAAATGGTAAGTCTTATTAAGAATAAAAATGGAATACCTACTTTCAGTATGGACTAACCCTTTGTTAGCATAATTATATAACCAACCTAACGGGCAAATGTCACGGTATTTAAGGTATCTGTATCATTTACCAAGTCCCATTCTTACGGGCGCCATGTTGCAGGCGCCAGTAGCTATGTGACTGGAGGACTTTCAACGCATAAACTGCAAAACTTCGAGGCCAACGAGATGCCACGCACGCTCGGGTTAAATTCCTAACTCGACACTGATAAATAGTTCATTACTACTACTCCGTAAATAATAGTTATTTATTTCAAAGAATTCAAATCAATTTTAAATGGCATAAATATCAGCATAACGCAAATATATTACGATTTACGATACTGTCTGCATCCATAATGCGTTGTTGAAATGCCTTTCGTAAAAACATCATTTTTAATTAATTCTGATATGTATTTAATCATTTATACTTCATCAAAACATATTTATACTTCATATAAATATGTACATATTTTCCTCATAATCCAGCAAATGCATAGTTGAAACAAATCGTATTTGCAATCATAATTAGGTATACACATACGTTCGATGGACTTCATTAAGTGTGATTTAGAAAATGAAGTGTTTTTTTGCTTTTTGCGCAGACGTATGTGACAGACACATCCTTGTATTTAAATTATACATCTATTTGATAGAAATACTTATAAATAATCTGTTACACGAGGAATACTTGAAGCGTTGGTACAATTGTAAAACAATTATCCTGGTTGAGGAAATAATATGTTCTCAAGCCTTTGTTTACTTAGGATTATTTATTGAGTAGCTACGACTTAAACGAGGATGCAATTACCCATGAGTTATTAAGATATTAACATAGTAGATCATAATCTAAGGCAATTCAAAATGCAAGAGTGGTTGTTCAAATAGTGAGGTAAGTGCAAGTTAAAAAATATAATTTATAAAGTCCGAATTCAAAAGCTCTTTAATCTTTTTTCATCCCTTTTTTAAATTCAAATTCAAATTTCAAATTCAAAATAATTCATTCATATAGGTATCACTGATACACTTATGCACGTCATTTTTTGGCTTTTCAGAAAGGTGCTTTGTCGTGGTCTTTAACATAGAACATGTTTCTTGAGCACATTGTTAATGAGAGATTCTTTCGTACATTTGCTATAGAAAGCAACGTTTAAGGGTCACTCCCTTATCTATCTATATTCAGAGTAGCCCTTACTCATACATTACAAGATAACCTATATGGAAAATCCATAAAATTGAACAGCAAAAAACATAATTCTGTATACATTATTATAGTATGGTTGCATATACCACACAAGTCTAATTTGCACTAGATCTGTTTTATTTGGGCTTGGCAAATAACCAATCTGTCTTCAAAATAGTCACGTAGTATCTGTGTATGCTATTAATTTCATTATCTTGATCATCATTACATGGGAATAACCACGTGTAGCTCTTTAAATAATCTTGCCCTTCAAGGTTCTCAAAATTAAACGTATTCAAATCATAAATTTAATAGTTTAATTGGCCTTCTGTAAATCACATTTGTATGGCCTAAAATAATATCCTTAAAATATTTTGTTTAGCCCTTGTATCTTATTCTAATCTCTGGTATGAGTGTGTGAATGATTATTAAATTGCTGTTTTTATCCTTTATTTCTTGTTATTTTTCTTTTCTCAAGTCCTTTTTCTTGTTCTGTTCCTACTGTAGTTAAACCACTACTTACCAATTGTTAATTTTATCTAATTTCGTAAGCTATTTACATACAAATCACTAAGGGGCGACAAGTTTGCCGATTTTTGTGCTTTTGCTGTTCTGTTTTTCTTCCTATGCTTCGTATGCTTTATGGTGTACAAACAATAAGTAATGAAATCGTTATGACAAGACAGACAGATCCTACATTTTTTGTATCTACATCTAGGTATAGAAGAAAAGGAAACATAAAATGTGAAAAATGTTCATGGATATTTATGGGTAATACCGATAATATTAATGCATCTCAAGAAAAACGTGGTGCACGATAATGCAATTTTCATGCTTTGTTTTTTATTGAGCTTATATTATATGGATACACCGAAAGTCACATGCGTCAAGTTCTAAGAAATTCCGTGAGATGTAGGTATATTTTGCTTCCTGGAAAGATTCTGGCGCACGGTATAAATACAAATATTTTACTGCATGACAAAGAAAATACAACATACATATTTATATTAAGTGCAACTAATTTTATACGAGAGCCAATGCGATCTTTCATTACTAGCGATGTCTGTAAATGAGTTTTCGGAAAGAAAATAATTTAGGGACAATTGCTTTGCATGCATGAAATATTCGTTATAGAATTATCAATCCTATCTATTTAGGTATGACTATTGCAACAATAGTAACAAAATACTAAACCATAATTTTTAACTTTTACATATTTTAATGTACTAAGTAACTAGTTACTACTGAAGATATTTACATTTTAGTATTATACATATATTACATACTATTTTCTAAACAAACGATTACTTAAAGATATTTTTCATCCACACATGGCAAAATTTCCTTAATTTCTAAACAATCTCCAAACTTTTTCTTAACAACAAATACAACTATTACTTACATGTCTCAACCGAATCCTTATTTGGCTTCAACCCAATAATTATTACCTACTACTTGAGGAGGCCTAGAGTATACTTCACCACACTGCTCCAGTGTGGATTGGATCCTTATTTATTTAATCATAATATCTGTACTGGTAAAAATGATAATACTGAGTTCTGGAAAACTACGACTGGCATTTTCCTACTAGATGTACGTAAATGTTGATTGTTGACTACAGCGTAATACAGAGATATTTTTAAAGAGTATATACTTAAGTAGTGTATTTGTCATTCAGCATGTAAAAATTAATGTCGACATTCGGAAACTTGAATACTGTCCTACCTACATCGAAATTTACACTAAAACAGACCTCATTCCCTGGTATAAATCGTTACGCATGTTTTAATTCGGGGATACTTCCGTATACTATCTACAGAGAGAAATTATTTCGCGGTATTGAAAACGGGACATTGGCCCAACGTTCATTCACCGCATTTTGCGATAAATGACGACAAAATGTACCCATTCACAATAATCCGCCGAAAGCTTCAAATTGGTTACATCGTACTCGTGTCTTTAAATACCAACTGATATTAATGGACGTCTTGTAATTTTATTTGTGTGAAAGTGGCATACATTTGTCGCTCCCGGATCTTAGGTGGTCCGTGGTAGTAGTTAGTAGTACGTCGTAGCGTGAATGAGACTGAATTCAATTAATGAGTTTAATGACCAGGGCGAGATTGTATAAACTTCTTTAGTTACGAGCTCCTGAAACTAATAAGAAAATTTTATTTTCTAAGCCTCGCCACAGATGACCAAAAAGGATTCCAGTGCTAGGTCCAAAGGCGTCCGTTCTTCTCAAGTCCACTTCAAAGTCACGGGTAACGATACAAAAAAGATCTCTCCTTCGCAATAGATAGAAACAGTAGAATTCGACTAGAAGGAACTAATTCATGTACCTACAGGTAAATTCCTTATGCATCGCTGACGAAAGTCTATTTTTGAAGACCTTGCATTTTTGTGACCTTGTATACATTTTTATTTTTGTCTTTTCAAGATACAAATATTTACTTTTCCAATAGGAAACACATGACCTTTGGACCCATCCCAAGGTTCCCTCAGTCACACTCAACTAATGTTTCAGAATTTTCACTACGTCGCGATGTCGCAGTCGGGATATATTGCCAAGTAACTATAGACGAATAACTTGAAGCCAATCTTAGGGTGCGTTTCCACCAGAGATGCGTAGCGTATGCGAGATGCGTAGCGGGATGTGTTTATAAGAACCAATAGAATCGCTTCATTTTCTAAATTTAGTAAATGAAGTGATTCTATTGGTTCTCACAAACACATCTCTCGCCATGTCGTATCTACGCACATCTTTGGTGAAAACGCACCCTTATGGTTGGCTGGTGGTATTTCATTTACTGATGCAAATCCTGATGAAATCAGAAAGTTTGACATTTGCAGCTACGTTTGGGTGGTTTAGGAGAGAAAGTAACAATGATTGACATAATTGCGTACACACTCAACCAATTACGTACCAAACCATCCATTACAAACCAAATTATAGTGTCACATGAATGACTGAATATAAATTGAGCTCAGTACACTTTGGTCAGTAAGCAGATTCACAGTTAGCTTTGGAGTCATCTGAACTTTAGCCATTTAATTTCTTGGTCCGTTCACATTCGATCAAAACAAGTCGTTATTATATGGAAGTTAAACTAGCTACAGTACTATAGTCGTACAATAAATATTCAATATTCATCTTTGTAATAACTCTACATCTAGATTTCGTTGACTCACCTAAATGTGTGAGTTTAACTGTAGTATTATTATTATCTAACCTAGTTTTATCGATGAATAATGCGCTCGTGTATTGTTTTCTGCCGATGAATCTTTTTTAGGACGAAATAAAAACGTATGACCTGTGGACTATCCAAAGTCTTTGTCAAGATAAATATTATTAGTAATAAAATCGTACTACTTATTGAAAAAAATCTACATTTTTTATGCTAAGAGGCACTGATGGAAAGTGGTTACCACATGAATAAATTACTGTCGGGACATCAGTAACACCATAGATAAGACAAAAAATAGAACTGGCTCGGCTTACACAAAATATCTATTCAGGGATTTTACAGTTTCCATCGTGCGACGGCATTATATGGCATGGCAGTAATAGTTTCAAAATTACTTCAAACTGACCGACTAGTACCTAGTTCACATATTCACAATGGAACCGTGTGGTATAACTACTGTATATTGTATACCCACCTATTGTAATATCGTAGGCTTTCTAAGCGAGGAGATAGCCTATGTACAAAGGACAGCTATAATCAATACAGCCTCCCAACAACTCATTCGGTCGCAATGTCGCGATGTCGGAGAGATAGAAATAATGCCAATAATAGTGTCCACGGGATCCTTTTTGAGTTTCAGCAAAACTCAAAAAGGATCCCGTGGTTTTTCAGCAACAAAACATTGGTTATGTATGTATGTCTTTAGTGTTTATAAAGCCCCCGGAGACTAAATACAACGTGAACACATTTTGTATAATAGTTTTGATGCCACGTGATAATACGACGCGAACAACACTTATCAACGAATATGAGTAGATAGACTAAATGATTATTTGGTAGGTGACTAATACTTGACCTGAAACCTAGTTTAAAATGACGCTTATATATTATGCGTATAATCAATCAACCTTCGTTTTCTGGAAATATGATACCAGTGCGGTCACTGCTGTTATAAAATAGCAGTTGTGATTAAACAATTATGGTAATCTATTCTGCTCTGCTTAAGCTGTGATGATTTTAGTATTTTACCTTTACCTACTTAGGAAAGAGATCGCTATTAATGTATTATGTAACTGACATTGTTTTAACTGTTTCTTTTCTCTTATCACTCTTATCATAACCAGTATACCTAATCCTGTTAGATGAAGCGCGTATAGGGATGTTGACACTAATTATAAATTTTATTAATATTTTATGTCTAAAGTATTAGAGTTTACAGTTTACATTTTACATTACAGTAAAGGCCAAAATATGATTATTTTATCGAAATGAATGACAATAAAATATCATTAATTTAAAATGTTAAAAATTGTACTCACTGTCACGTGACCTCAAACGCCATTTTGAGAATTGTCATTGATCCTATTTTATATGGAAATTCAACAAACTTCAGTAGACAGATAGAATTGAATATCGGATATTGACGTCACGTGACGTTTTTGGTGGGAAATTTGATAATGATTTTTATTTATCAATTTTTGTATTGAATATTGAGGTTCTATCTATAAAATAAAATTGAATCCTAAAATTAGTCAACATTCTATTACCCGTGGCACTACCGTGATGCATTACTGCCTACTGGTAGTGCCATTGTTACCAATAGTGTTGGTAAGTTAAAAAGTTAACTTAGTGCAACGGGTAATTCACCCAAACTGGTAAAGATTTTACCCACCGATCTATCTTCCTTCCACTATCAATCGTAAAATGTTTTTATGAGTTTCAATTGTACGCGAGCCATTAATAAGTGGGTAAACAGCTTCTTCCATTGTCGGCCGGCGCCGCGTCGGTCGGCGCAGTTTGTCGACTGTTCTCATTAAAAAAATATACCTACCTATTTGTTACCTATTATGAAAAACATGTTGCCTTACAAGTCAATAGTATTCTTTCTACAGGACAACAATATTGCATGTATGATAATGTATAACATAATAATACTCCACGATCCACATGATGAGTCTCTACATGTGTTTTTCGGCATTTTTCGTTAAATTTTTAGATAAATACTCTACAGATCTCAAATACTCTACCAGTCAACCTTAGGGCAGTGGGAAAACAAAGTGAGATTATAATAATTTAACACCACTGTTATTTTTACAAAACTATTATTTTAAATGGATGCCTCGTCAGGTCGTTTATCGGCTATTCTTATGAAAATAACGTACAGGTAGAAATACATACACAACCATAGCGTAGATAAAAGGCTAGTCATAAAATAAACTGAACCATTTTTGTACGTATAACTTCAATGAATAAATTGAGGAAATTCATTTAAGAAACTCTGAAATAGTGTAGGTAAAGAAAAGCAATATGGCAGGTATATTTCATTGAAACTCCAATAAATATTGACACAGATTGAACGAGCATTTTATTCGATATTCTTCGAAATAGAGATATCAACAAATATTTTATCTATACTATATTAAAAGTCAAAGTGTCTGTTTGTCTGTCCGGGCATCATATAAAAACCCAACAAATTTCAACATTTCATAAACAAATTTCGATGGAAATTGGTAAAATTGTTACTGATACCCTGGGTCATATTGAAGACAACTTTTCATCCCGGAAAATTAAAAGGTTTCCCGAGAAAACAAGATAAAAGTTTGAATAAGGTAAAACATAATTTCCGTATGCAAAGCTGCGGGCAACAGCTAGCTAATATCATTGGACGTCAAACACAACATGAACAAATTTCGATGAAAATTGGTAAAATTGTTACTGATACCCTGGGTCATATTGAAGACAACTTTTCATCCCGGAAAATTAAAAGGTTTCCCGAGAAAACAAGATAAAAGTTTGAATAAGGTAAAACATAATTTCCGTATGCAAAGCTGCGGGCAACAGCTAGCTAATATCATTGGACGTCAAACACAACATGAACGTTTTATCTTTTGATTACATGATTTAATTACTTAAAACGATTCAATCCCTATGATGTTTATCATAATTTTCGATATCTCTATTCAAATAGGAAAAACATAATTATAGGTAATTTATAGTTTTATTTCTTTATAAAAGTTATTAAGCTGTAAAATCTACAGAAATTGAATTTTGATCTACTGAACCATATCTGGGACATGTTTCTTCATACTACTTTATTACCAATTAGGGTTTTCTTGTTTAAATGTGCTTTATAATAGGTTCATCATTCATGATTAACTATTAAGTACCATCGTCTGAAAAATATTTTGCTATAAGAAAATTGCTTACATCTTCATACCATAAAATCACTATCTAAAAATTGTGCATTAACAAAATACGAAAATAAAACTAATAGTTTGTAAACTTAAATACTTACGATTATTGTGTCAATTATAACAAAAAATTGTAATGATTCACAATCACATTGTCATGTTCAGTATACCGAATGAAAATGATAAGATTAACAATAAGAATAATACAACATAAAATTAACAATGAGAATAATCCAGTTATATGTAATACATACTATCTCATAGTGACTGTAATATGATGACACGTTTCATTTAGCACTGAATTACGAAACTTTAATGAAATATAGGCAGCAATAAAAATCAGCATTTGTTTCTATCGGCTCAGCATTTTGTTGCTAGGAGATCGGTTTTCTCGTAGTTACTAAGTGTGAGAGATATGGTTTTATTCCATATAGATGGATGACGATTTTAACATCCGCATCCCACTATCAGTCTAGGTTCCTATGACGCATCTGTGTTGAAGTTGTGGGCGAATTAGCATAATATATGGATTACTGACTTTAAAAAAAAGCATAGCGGTAAAACCTTCATCAGAAATTAACCGTCCCCTTTCTAGACAGATTTCCTCACAACGTGAGAGAGAAGACCAAAGTCTACCACGCTGGCCGAATCAATTTGACAAACTTTACATAAGTAATTTTTACTTTACACTTCAGGTTGGCAGACTTTCAGAAATTAACCGTCCCCTTTCTAGACAGATTTCCTCACAACGTGAGAGAGAAGACCAAAGTCTACCACGCTGGCCGAATCAATTTGACAAACTTTACATAAGTAATTTTTACTTTACACTTCAGGTTGGCAGACTTTACATAAGTATCTTAAGAACGTTTTTGAAATTCACCAGCTGTTTAAATTTTCTTTTACAGAAAGGAATATCTATTTTATTTAAAACAACATTTCATAATGTTCTATTTAAATGAAGTCTGAACGCACACAGGTTCATCGTAACGGTCTACTCTACATACCCACAGACCCACATAGTAGATATATTTATAGCCGACTTTAAAAAAGAATAAAGTTCTATTAACAGTTCTGTTGCTAGAGCATAATGAAGTTATTTTTGAACATATTAATGTTATTTATAAAAGTTAGGTAAGTCATAATAATATAGTATACGTCATGTATAGTTACAGTTATTCAATATTGAACTATGATTTTTATAAAACTTCTGATACTATTATACAATTCATAATCATTCGTGAAGTGACACTCACAACAGGCACAACGATTTTTAAAGTAGTGCGTTGCAGTGCTACTTCAAACTGAAATCTAATGATTCTAATGAAAATAATCATCAGTATCGATATGAGTCTGTGGCTGTCACGTTCTAGTCACGTTTTCGGTTTGAGATTGAATCATACACCAGAAATATTCAGCGTACTTCTGACGATAAGTTGACATCGAGAGGGGTCTCAAACGAAGAACGATTTATTGTAGAAGCAGAGATTTCACTTTGGAAAAGTTCCTTCATAAATGTTTAATTTTAGCAGATCTTGTTGCACGTGTTAATCCTAATTCATCTGTTTCTTGAAAGCAATTTATAATCTACTTTCTAGTACTCTGTAATCTAGTTGACAGAGACTCTGCTAAGCGAAGACTTCCAGGTTCGATTTCTAGCCAGATCAGACGATTACATACTGACTTTATAGACCCTTGTTCTCGGGTTTTGATTGATTGTGTTAAAACATGATATTTTCAATAGATAACGTGCAGTTTCATGAAAAGTGAGCAATCGCTTTAAATCGTGGAAAATTTCATGATCGTCAACTTTAAAACGATAGGACAAATCAAATGGCGGAAGCAACTATGTACCTAATATTTAATATCAATGTAGTGACTACGACTGATCATGGAACAATACAATAGGGCCATTTTGATAACCGTCAACCTTGGCCTGTTCGACACTCGACTACGAAAATAAACTCACAGACATCATAGTTAAATGTATGACGCAACAATGATTGTTTCTTTAAAGTAGCGTAAATTGTTTGTTTACCACAAATGAATAGTTGTAGCTGAGTAAATATTTGACTCCAAACTTGTACGTCAAAAGGAAGACAATGTGGCGTATGATTTGACGCAAGGTTGCTTAATCCACGATAGGTCACTTCATGACGTTTAATTAATCAATGCCCTAATGGGTCCCTGTAGAGAATACTTCAGTTCATTCATATATCCATGTCCAATGTCCATCAAAACATCGTATATATACCAAGTGCTAACAGAAACAATCATTTATATTTTAATATCTAGTTTATTTGAGTTAATCATATAATATTATGCCCCAAACTACTGTGATATTTTTAATTGCGATGCTTTGGAACGAAAATGAGAGACCAAAGTGTCAAAAGACATTTGTAGTGTTTGTAACTAAATTTTGAATTATTTTCTTTCTGGAATACTATTTCACTCATCCAATTTAACTTTCCAAACCACCTTTCGGGTATTTCTGTTTATGCCAATGGCAATAATTGAGCTAAGCTCGCCATTTGTACTGTAATAAGATTTTTTTACTATGGTCAATAAGTCTCTCGTTCTTGGCCGGCAATGCAAAAGTGATGCCTATGGTGTCGTAGTTGGCCTTGGACGACGATAGCCTTACCATCAGGTGGATCGTCAGCTCATTTGCGGGCTATTTCCATAAAAAAAATATTAAAACAAGTAATTTAATTACACTTACATTAATTATTATTTCGGTAATGGGTGCTCAATTCATATAATTGTTTGCCTCCTATTTAATTAAATACAAAATTAACCTTTACAGTATTATACTGTTACCTCGATTTCAAATTAAAAAGACGCAATTTTCAAAACCTACATTGTTCAAAACACGAAGCTTGATAAAACTAGTTTTAAATACAAACGAATGAAAAGATTTCGCAATTCTAGTGCAATATCGTTACCATTAATAGGTTATCAAACCCCCTATTTGCAACGGTGATAAGGTAGGTAAGGTACGCATATTGAAATTCTTGATATACATTGACACAGTTGTTTGTTTGCCACGATATACCAACTATGTACTTTTAACATTTAGGTGCAATTCGGTTATATTTACCTACATGCTTTTTCAGAGCCGAGATGGAATTACGTATATCAAGCCGAAAATTATTATATTTGGAGCTATGTAAGCTAACCAAATATATTACCTACTTGGAATGATTGACGTCGAAAATTACAAATGCTATCAATGATAACGCCTATACGTACGCCACAGTACGTCGGCTCATAGTCATAACCACATACATCCGTCCTTGACAATTTGGTTTTATACAGCCGATAGATGTGCACATATATTTTCAGCTGCTTATTCTACAGACCCTAATCTCTTCTCCTGCCGGCGAATAAGGGTGTCATAAGATGCGACAGAAGCCGGCTCTCTTGGTACCTTATTACTGGTATTACATGGTATTACATTATTATCTGCCTGTAAAAGCTGGCTGGCTAGCTTCCACAATCTTGTAATAGTCAGCCGCAACGCAAAACAATACATTGTGTTCCGGCTAGAGGCTTAGGAATCTAGGGAATAGGGAGTATAACTACCTTACTACTAATAATTTAAGTATATAATGTATACGTAAGATAAAACGCCTTAAATAAGAACGCAAAATAAGTACAATTTGTTGATGAAAAGCTAAATTAGCTTCCCGAACAAATTGTAGTGAATTACGAATTTGCGATCACGTTACTGTGTCATTTCAGCGGAAAACACTATTATTAGGTAACGAGCGTTTATACTAACCGTAGTATCATGTCATTCAGTTATAAATACTGCTACTGTTGTTAAATTTAACTTTAACTGTATGAGGTAAGATACAAAACTGCTTGTCGCTTATTTTTAACTCGTCCTTTGAGAAGATTGGTATTTGAAGAGACGGCGTGGAGAGATTTTGTGCTTTTCATTTCATGTTTAAACTTAAATTAGTTTTTATTTACACATATTTAGCAGTTTGTAATTTGTAAGTATAATATAATTGTAAAACTGAACCTAAATAAATAAGTTTCAGAGCCGGTTTTAATATATATGGTTATTCTTTAATTTGTAGAAAGAAACAATTGAAGGAAACTTTTCGCGTAAAACGAATCCGTTTTACGCTTTCGTTACATTTATAAACATTTTCAATAACGTGTAAAGGGAATTGACCAGAATATTTGATGCAAATTCCTTTAAATTTGAATTTGAAATTTATAATATAAAAATTTAAATCTAAGTTAATCAACTTATTTGACTGATATCTAAACAATTCGATAGTGTTCGATGTATACAATATATTTTTAAAGGAATTTGCGTTAAATATTCTGGTTAACTCCCTTTATACGTTATTGAAAATGTTTACACAAACTCTATCACGTGTAGCACTTAAATACGAGAAGCCACTAAAAGTATAAACAAAACAATATTTATTCACTGAATCAAAACTTTAAAGTATTTATAATATTCTTTGTGATAATGGCAGGCTATCGACTGTTTATTAAAACAAACAAAAGCTACTGTTTAATAATAAACGACTTATAAAATTGCAATTTATTTTAGTCACTAAAACTATTTTTAATAATTCACGAAACAAAACAAATATAACTATTCAATCAATGTATTATATAATACAATTTGCCACTGTTAGGTTACGACTTATATGCCTTTATTTTTTTATTTTATGATTTACGACGTGAAAAAAATGACGTGCATAAGTGTATCAGTGATACCTATAAGAATAAAATATTTTGACTTTGACTTTGACTTTTACAAAAGATCCTATTATGGACGATGGAAACCTCACCTGCGGAAAGTGCTTGTCAGGTTAACGCCATAAAAGCAATTAGCATAAAAGCAATAGGGAAATATAATCTGAGGAGAATTTTGCTATTAGAGGAAAACAACTTTGCTTTTGACTTCTGAACACTGAACATTATGAATCAAACAGAATGATAAAATGACCTATCAACCAACTTAATTTGAGAATCTGAATTCAGCGTATTGGAAAAACACTTAATTATCTGGAAAAAAATAACTCGACGGATATAAGTCCGGGATAAAAAATGAGTTGACACCCGTATAGTAACGGTCCATCAAAAAAATCGGTTAATGCGGATGGAACCCAATTCTCTCGTAAGTGGAACGACGCGATGGCAAATAATTTCCTCATTGCATCATAATTGGTCTTATTTTGACACAGTACGTTCTGTATAATATACTTTAGGAACGTCTGAGGTAATCATGTCACGTGGACACGTTGGTACTTCGCGTGGTATTAAAATCTTTGTATTAGACAAGACAACAATAATAATATCACTTTAATAACAATGTTATGTTTATGGTGTTATGTTTATGGTGGTTTATGGTGTCTAGACATTGAACAATAGAACAGTTCGATTTTCAAAATTGAACCACCGTTCTCCTTTCAAAATCGAACGAATCCATTGAAGATTGAAGCCACGTGGCGCCAATGCATTGGGACATACATGGTGTTCGCGGTGTCGGTTCTATACGCTAGTAATAATACTTTAATGTGTCTAGACAATTTTTTGGAACATTTTTATTCATACTTCTGATCCTGGAATCTAATATACTGTAATGGTTTTTAACAACATTTAGATCTAGATCTCTCGATTACATTCAAAGATTTTTCTTATAATTTCTTTTGGCTTGTAAGTATATATTTTCCTGAGAGGGTTTTTCCGATTTCCCTTTCCCTTTATCGTGTTGTTCCAAATAAGACGTTTTACGAGCATTGATGTAGTTTGCTCTTTGTTTTAGTTTTAGTTTGTTATCTTTTTAGGTTAAAACTAGAACTTAAACTACAACTGTGGGCGTCAAATCTACTAAAATACTCATAAAAATAGATTGTAAGCTATTATAACCCAGTAACAAGGATAGTTACACTTAAATTTTATAAATTATGCAATATTATGGACGTAATGATAAGAATTATCTCCCAATTATGATGATTTGAAAGCAGTCGTCAAGCCTTGTCAAAGGATTTTGGGTTGTCAAGCCATTAGCAAGCATTAATTAAATGATAATTATTAATCGTAATTATAATATTATCAATGATGACGTTAAGAGATTTAATTTATTACATTGACGTAGAATCTAAGTGCTCTATAAACCGTAGAAACATTTAAAACCGTAACTGCTGAATAAAAAGTAAGAGTTTATTTTAAATAATATCATCATTATTGGTCAAAAGTAATGTTACACACTAACAAACAAAAAAAATGTTTGTTATAGGGTTAGTTACTAACTAGAGGAATCATTTGTGATTGTATCGTGAGTTTTAATACATAAATTACTAAATATAAATAATTCAATACAAATTCACCGTTTTTTTAATTTTCTTCTGTAAGAGGTAGGTACAAATAAAGTAAAACATCATTTTCGTATGCGGAGCTGCGGGCAACAGCTAGTTACTTTTAGCTATATTGAAGGATCGACAAAGACGTAACAAAAATTACATGCTTGAGAATTTGAATGGAAAGCGTAGTCTTTTGTGAATTCGAGAGATTATACTCGTAATAATATCATTATAATAATATCTTTCTTATTCATCAATATTAAATATTATTTGTATCACATATATCGTTTCCTACCACTTACATCAATTTTTCACATTTTACATGGTTCAAACCCAAAATGTGTTATACAACAGCATTATCTACTTTTTTAACTCTACATTGTTTGCAAGAAAATGCTTTTTAGATAGAACATAGCTAACTATATCCTTTCATATTGATACATTTTAGAGGGTTATTTCCTAGCTTTAGAAATTATTTTAAGTAAAGTATTCTCATAAAAGTGCAACTAATTGACCATGGAAACGAGCTCTACATAGAGCGCTCTTTCTTCTGATATAAATAATTTACAAATACATATTAACATTTCGTTTTTTATTTAAGTATAATAATAATGCATACGTAAGTATATAATGTATTCTATGTAGATATAATACTGGAATTGATAATAAATAATTTTTCAATAAAACTTTTTTTAATTAATCGTATCAGTCATTCTTTTAGAAAACCAATGCATAAAAATCGATTTAAAATTGTACAATATTAGATATACAATACAATTACAATACCTACCTACTGTATAAAATACTAGGTACTGTATAAAATATATATATTATTAAGTTAATAAATAACAAATACCTATATTCCATATACAAATAGAATTTACTTAATAATACTGTATGTTAATATGACCTTACTGACAGTAGGTCGTCAATTATGTATAATTTGAATACATTTGTCATACCTATAAGTACATTTTCATTATCTCGATAGCGACGTACGTTATTTAACATATTTTAAGGTTATGTTTCGTCTGTGTTTACGTAGACAGATAAAATAATCATTTCAATGTCAGAAACACATAATTCTACTGATACATAATATGTATAAGTATAGGTAGCAATTATACATTAATTAGTATAAATATAACACAATATCGTCAATGATATGTACAGCTATAATAATTATAAGCATAAGGTTAATCACTCACCTTCATATATGGACCTATCATAAAGATTGTTTTATTAACGTTTCGCGCAATAAAATTTCACGAAAGTAGGATATAAGTTGCAAGATATCAGTTTATATCTTCACACGGGCTATAAAAGTTTCACAACAGACTATCACAGATTGTTACATACGAAAACAGTATCCGAACTGCAGTGAAACACGATTTCACTCACTGTTTTAGCACATGTTCCAGTAAATTCGATTATCCGAACGTATTACTTATTTGAAGCTGTTTATTTCATTTTAGGCATATTTAAAATTCGAATACGTGTATGGAATGAAGTTGGTACAGATTTAAAATTCGCGGGTTTTATAAAAACGGCGGGATTTATTCGCGGGCGCGCGGTGCGATCGCGATCTGTCCGTGGCTGAACAGTGACTGGCCGTTTACTGTAAAACCTCTTGGTATATTTACAGCCGTTAAAAAATAATACGCTGAGGTGTGATGATCGAAGGCCTTTAACGTTTAAGGGGATTGTTATCTAACGTGCGTATCCAATGTGAGTTCTTGATAAGTGACGGCATTGCACATAAGTAAAAAAGAAATACCACGCTCGTTGAAGTATTATTACTAGCGTATAGAACCGACACCGCGAACACCATGTATGTCCCAATACATTGGCGCCACGTGGCTTCAATCTGCAATGGATTCGTTCGATTTTGAAAGGAGAACGGGGGCTCAATTTTGAAAATCGAATCTCCCAGGCGGGACACACATTTTGTTGGAGATGTTTGTTCTATAACATTATACTTCAATGACCACGCTTCATTGAGACGAGTTTTAAGCCAGTTATATAAATAAATAATGACATATGCGATTGGATTGAACTCGAATGAAATCGATTGTTTTTCAAACTGCTATTTCATGTGCTGTGATAACTTGCCTGTGGAAATGTTCATGAAACGCGTGTAAATATTAGGTAGGTACTCGTAGCCAAGGTATATTATTATGTAGCCGCTCTAGTACAAGTGTATATAGAGCATTTCCTGTAAGAGTTCCCTTCATTAACATACTATTAGTACTTAGTACAACAGCGAAGAGATTGCATAGAATACCTGCATTATAAAAATTGCCGGTAACATAAATACAAACGACAAAAACTGCCAAAGACACAGAAATAATGAGAACAATATACTTGCAGTGGAGTTTATTTTCCTATTTCCTTCACCCTACCTAAACACAAAAGCGAGTTAACATAGAATAATTTATTTATTTGAAATGTAAAATATCAGTCAATAATTCAAACTTGTTCTATTTTATTAACATTTAACATTTCATGTCATTTTGTTCAACTCTACATGAACTCTATAATTCACTTTCAGTAGGTATCACAGGCACAAAATATAAGTCATATGCATTGAAATATAATGTCATAGAACAGACATCTGGAACAAAATGTGTGTCCCGCCCGGGAGGTTCGATTTTCAAAATTGAGCCCCCGTTCTCCTTTCAAAATCGAACGAATCCATTGACGATTGAAGCCACGTGGCGCCAATGCGTTGGGACAAACATGGTGTTCGCGGTGTCGGTTCTATACGCTAGTAATAATACTTCAATGGTCATATGTAACTAAGTAGTTTCCTCATTGCTTTACATAGTTATTTGTGTATACGATAACTAATACTAACTATACGACATGTTCTAAATAAACGATAGTTATTTTAAAATTGTCATTGAATTTGGGTCACGTCACGAGTCAGCTCAAACCACCCGCGTCAGAAAACGGTGTATTTTCCAGCGAATGAACGAAAAAACCGCAAATGATTTATGAAACGGGAACATAATAATGACGTAGGTGTTAACACGAATTTGAGAACCCAGATGTGTCGTGTCGTCTTACTCAAATGTTAATGAACTATGAACTAATAAAAACGTAAGTCAGGTTAAAATATAAATAAAATCTTGTCAGTCTATGTATGGCTTATTTTTAAATTAGTCACTTGCTCTCGTCTCCTTTCTAAGAATATTTTCTATACATTCGCAAATAATAACCACAACTAAAACAATTTGTTATCTGATTTTACCAGGCGCTATATTATACATCAAGTCCAAAAATCGCATGAAATCCCAGGTGGCAGGTAGGTAGTCGATTTGAGTAGCACGGGTTCTAACACACATAATATTAACTAGTCTTTGATTTTTTATGTTTCGGTTCTTATTACGACTTTAATATTATCTGCGTTAGGACAGGGCTAACGCGTGCTCAAAACGTGGCATTCATATAGGTCCAATGAGACCAATGTTCAGTACATAATTATTATTCAACGCGGTGACGCGATGCTATCTCAGTTATCTCACATAATTCGTAAGAGAGAGAGAGAGAGATGGCGCTACTTTTTGCTTGTATGAAGAAAATCGTGAAATGTAGAGACGGGCCGACTACACACCGACTAGTCGGGAAAACCGACTATTCAACATGTTTTGCAAAAAGTGCCGAATATTCGGTATTTATTTTCGCTATTAAGAAATAAAGAAAATGAAGAAAACTCCACAATTATAATAACTACTTATAGCATAACTACTTAGATTTATTTTAATAAATCTGATATTAAGGAAAAAATACTTTGTGTAGTAGAAAGTAATAAAAAATTAACTTGTTTGTATTTACTTTTATTTGTAGTTGTATTTTGAATTAAATTTAACAATAGTATTTTTATTTTATTGGAAGCAGCAAAGGTAAATTATGGTGAACAATTATCAGACTTTCAGCTCTATTATAAAATAATCAGTTCCTTTTATTTTCATATATATTTTACTGAAGTTAGGTTGATCGGCATTGCCGACTAGTCGGCCGATTAGTCGGCAATTTTCTTACCGATTATGTAGTCGGCTAGTCGGCTGATCGGCAAAACCCATAGTCAGCCCATGTGAAAATTATTGGTATAGACTATAGATAATTAATTATTTATGTACAAATACATAGTTATCATTCATATCGTTCGTATGGTTATTATTCTTATACATCCTGCACAACAACAAGATTATCAATTATTTTGCTTATTGGCGATTTGTTATACTTTACTTCAAAATCATGAAATGATTGTTGAAAACGTCTATTCGTATCTTCGTATACGTCGATAACATAAATATTATGGCAGGCGCAAGAAACGTTGCACAAGTTTACGTTTAATAATACTAGAGGTCGCCAAATGATCGAAACTGAACCGTAAATCATTATTTTCTGTTTAAGTAATTTGGCAGCAATCTAATACAACACGGATTGCTTTATCTTATATAACTCTACTGAAATAACGGCATATAAATTCATATAGTGAGTTCCCATATAATAGCAAAATTCTGTTATTCATATTTTAGTTTTTTTTTCTTACGCTTGTTCATAAAATATCTACAATTAGAGTTCATGGAATTCATTCCAAATATAATTAGCACCTCTTGGTAGGTATCAATAAAATACTGGACTACTACATTATAATTTTTTTCCATTACTCTATAGGTAACTTAGCAACTTCAGTGAGAAATGTGAAGTAAAATATCAACAAAAGGATAAGGAAGAACAGGATATAATACGTGTCACAGCACAAAAGCTATATTTTAAACAAAAAAACCTCTGATAGAAACATACATGTATTTTATACAAAAATAATCCTTACGTGTTATTGGCCGCAAACTTACGCTGGTAGGTATAATACAATATATTGTGTATAGTACACAATAATATACCCTGTATACCTTCTGTCATCACTATCATCTTCTATTTAGTAGGTACTAACTTCTTCTTCATAAAAAAACAATACTGCACGCTCTCTCATGTGATTTTTACCAATACTTATCGGTAGAGTCGAATAGAGTCAGCAATATAATTATGTATAGTGATGTTTTTAACGCCTAAGAAAAACGAGTAACAATTTGTTTCCCGCGCATGTAAATACAATATTTGTCCCAACATATTTTTTTTGTCCTTCCATATCATTTTTCAAATAGAAAAGTAAGTAAATAACTTTAATACCAAAATGATCACTCGGCTTTTTCTGTAGCCGCGAAGTATGTAAAAATCCAAAATTAGGTTGATTGAGCCGTTAATACCATTCATTAGAACTTAGTTCTTGTAACCATGCTTGTATTTTAGGATACTGGTCACCAACCGGCGCCATAATATTCAGAGTAGATACAGTCGTTCTACAGACTATATCTGCTATGGTAAAATTTTCTCCTGCAACAAAACTGCTTCGTTCAAGATACTTCTCCAGAAAACCGTATGCTTCTTCAACACTTGCTACTTTGTTCGCATCTAACGATATTGCTCCTCCTTAAGCGACATCTCTCGCCAAAGCAAGGAATCGTGGAAACAAAATTGATGCATCAAAGAATAATATCTGATGAATAACTGCTATGTTCTCCAATTCAGTGGAATACAATGTAGTTGCTTTTTCGGCACCATATTTGGAGACCTGATAAATGACAAGCGCGTGGCTTTTAGATAACACGAAGTTACCATCTTCTAGTAACGGGATTGTGTGCGTTGGATTCTTCTCTAAGTATTCCGGAGTAAATTGTTCTTTTGCAAGCACATTCACTTCTCTTGTCTCAATGTCTAGGTCCAGTCAAAAGGCCGTATAGGCCACGGCCTAGGGGTGGCAGATTTCAGAAGATGATATTATAGATGATTTTACTATTAAAAATGTCATAAAAAATTGTAATTCTTGTTTTTTTACGCACTTTCTTAGTGACTAATTCAGTGTCTTCCAGTCTTCCTTACTATGAATGGAAAATTATTATTTTAGAAAGGTACATGGGGCCGCGGAAATAAATTGGCCTACACTCATAAAAATATAAATCCGGCACTGTCTAGAACATGGGCTGTTATAAGTACAGTCCTGGCTGAGGGACTGACATCCATCTTGTGCACTACAGTCGGCATCTCGTCTAACTTCTATTGCGTCCGTCTTATGAATGATATTGTGTATTAGACGAGGGCCTGGAACTGATATAAAAGAGTGGAGGAAGCCGATAATTTAATCCTTGTTACTAAAATGTCTTGGAGATCTTATGTTGTTTTTAACCGATTTAAAAAAACAGGTTTTCAGTTCAGCAGTACTATTTTAATGTTTGTTACCTCAGTACTCTATATCTATTATCGGTTAAAGACGGTAAAGTTTAGTATTTTCTCAAAATTAATTACAAATTAACATAAAACAAACCCTCAGATCAATAAAATTTTTCTAAGTAGAGTCTTTGTCTAAGTAGAGAACTACATTCAATTATTGTCATCAATACGCAGGCCAAACCTATTTAGTATTTGATATTGATAGCCACATTCATCAAGACATGGCTATTAACTATTTGGTTCCTTTTTGTTAATAATTAATTAAAAAAGAGCAAAAATCCAAAAATATACAGTAGAATCCGTTTATTATGACTCCGCATATATTGACCAACCGCTTATTATGACGTAATTACACAACGAATTTGGTTTTCATATAAAATTCTTTTAACAAAGTCGGATATAATGACTTCGCTTACAGTGACATGTCGCTTATTATGACCCATTTTTAATAAATTTTGCCTGTTTATAGTGACCGACATGATTCTTTACACCTTCGGCAATGTTCGTTGATTCCCGACGACGTTCGGCACGTGGCTTGTATTTGTTTTGAATCTCAAAAAATGAAAATACGTGCATTTATTACGTGCAATTTTAATTTTTATTTAATATGCTATGTTTCATTATTAAAATAAGTATTTATTTACCTAAAAAAAATAAGGTTGGTTTTTTTTCACAAAAATGCTTTGTATGACGTCCGCTTAGTATGACGTATTTGTCAATTCCCTTCGATGTCATTATAAACGGATTCCACTGTACTTCAGAGAACCTTAGCGAAGAATAAAAACAGTTTTCCCGTACCGGGAATCGAACCCGAGCCTCCTGGGTGAAAGCCAGGTATCCTAGCCACTAGACCATACGGGATATGCAAGATGTGTAGAAAATTTGACATAGTAGATAGGAGCTTTATAAAACGTAACAATTGTACATTTAATGTATTTCATTTTAAAGACATTTCTCTGTTTATGTAAAAGTAATTTCATTTAAGAAACTTATTTTTCTAATAAATACAAAACCTGTGTTCATAATTAAATTTCCTAAGTGACATCTAGTGTAGGTATTTTAGACTGTGTTGTTATTGACGAGACATAGTAGTTACGCTACTAAGCAGTAGATGGCATTATATTACAGTACCCGACATAACCTACATAGTGCTCTACATAACCTTCTAGTTTACATAGAATCGTCAATAGATGTCGGTACTGCAGCGCCTCAACGTTAAGTTTAACTGAAGATAAAATTAAGATATTTTTGCTAACTCAAAACGAACTATGTACTCGCAACCACACAATCCTAGAACAGCAAGATTATTATTAACAAATGTAATGTAGTCCAAAGAAGGAAGATATAATTTTCGTAGAAGCAGCAAATGAGCAGCTATAAAACGTTATTTAATACTTAAAATCGATCGGGATTGTATTATGATTAAAGTAAGACAAGTAGATCGATCAAATACAATTGTTTACATTGTATACAAGACATGTCTCTACACACCACATGTCTCTACATTTGACTGAAGTACAATTGTTTCGATTGGCCCCATTTTTCTCTACATTAATAAAAATCAGCCTCTTATGATAAGCAAAGATATACTAATTTGGATTAGTTATTCAACATAAATATAGTAGAAATGAAGTAAAAATATAGATACTTCACGTCACGACTAGCTCTACCGTGACTTGACGTAGACTCTATAGTCACTGAACTTTATTTTATTCAATCTACATACCTAGTTAGTACCAAAAATTCTCAAATCCAAAGTAATAATGTTAACTTTTACATTGTTATAATTTTTTCTTCTTTGTTACCTACGGGTAAACATAAAGAAAGATGACGTAGATAGTCAATTAATCACACCACCTACTCGTAGTCTGACTACACAGAGCGTAGCATTGCGTGCAGTAATTTTTTCAGTTTTTCACTCCGTGGAAAGAATGGAAGGAAATAATGTAAGAAATCGCTTCCTTCAACTATCCATTAAACGTTACGATTGTTAATTTTCACTGGAATAAATTATCGTCGATACTACACATCGTGTATTACATTTTACCCCATACTATCCGAGTATCTAAGAGGGTATTATTTTCATGGATTATAATATTTTACGTACGTCTATACTAACGTATTGTCTTAATTTAAAAAGTTTGTATTTATAATTTCAGAATATTTGAAAGATATTGAAAGATTAAGAAACTAAATATATCGCACTCTCAGTGGAAAAAAAGCATAAGTCGTGTTACGTTGAATTTTAGTTATTAATATGATTGGAAAGAGGGTCAAAAGCTGCATATATGCTCAATCTTTTTTAAATTTTTATCATTAATCTTGACGGTTTTGTGCAAGAAATCGTAATGTAAATTCCTTTGACTGCTTACTGATATTTGAACAGTTGTTTTGTTCTCCTGTAAAATTGCAATCTTCATCTTATGCCTTTTTTCCACTGAAGGTGCGATATAACAATAGCTTAACAAGTTATTGTTAAAAAAAGATATTTAGTTTTACAGAGTATTTCCTTTCCATTCAGATAACTTTGAATGATGAAATGATTAGGTACTCCATTTCATGCGATTGAACTGCTTTGAATTTGGATGTATCTATTCCTAATATAGTATTATATTATATGTATATACCTACATAAATTACGTGGATAAATAAAGGGAAATATCGTATCTGAATCAACCTATAATGAATAAATCAATGTGAAAGGTTGTAAAAGGCTCGCGGACACACCCTACCGAACAATTTATGTAGGCACACATAATGAGGCTAGGCTATGCTAGGCTAGCACCCTATACAGGGTGTTTCACAAGTAGTACGACAAACGAAAACTGGAAATAGCTTGGAGGATGACCTATCGGATGTAAAAAAATTACCTCAGTAAAAGTGTCACCGTTACGAGATTGTTACCTTTGCTTAACTTTTCTGAAATACGGCACTTTTACCCTGCTTTTTATTGCAGAGGCCTCAAATGAGCAGAGATTTCGATAATATTTTATTCAAGTACTCTCAGAGAGTAGTTCTACAATATCAGTAGATATATTAATTTCATGCCAATCATCAGGAAACCTTGAGAAAAAAGCATCTATTTCGGATGTTTTTGATTTTCTTCTACATAACTTTGACGCTTAATGGTTGAAAAAATGTACTGGGCATTGTTGCTTATTAATAAAAAAACTTGCCTGTTTATTGGAGATTAAACAGGCAAGTTATCTCCAGTTTTTGTTTGTCGGACTACTTTAGGGACGTCCTGTATACATATATCTAAATATCACTGATCTCCTATACTACCCTTTTTACCCCGACGATATCCATGCATGGTTGTAGGGATTTTCCTGCTTGACTAGCCAACACCCTCGTGAAACGACCATGAAATGGTTTTTACGTGTTTCGGTAGAATTGTCGGAGTGTATACAATGCCACTCCCAATTCGTTGGCCGGCAAACATCAGTGATACCATGGTTACCATATTACTTTGCCGTAGTGATACCCTTAGTCGTACAAATGAATGCCAATTTCCTAAATAGGATTTTTCTAACCTTTCAAATAAAGTTTCACTCACTCAGCCACCAATTAATTCTTCTTACATTAGCAGCTGACATCATAGTCACATACAATATTATGTTTATTTATTTTTCTTGTATTGTTATCGAAGCGGATATTTATAAGCTGTTTTAGCAACCAGTTCAGCCTGTCAGTAATTACAATCATAATTACATCATAGGTACGTAGGTACTCTGCACGATTCTGCTTTGTTTAGAATGATTTTTCCAAGTTGTGTCCATGCAATGACAATAGTTGAATAAAAAATCGATTA